>JACDOX010000015.1:8188845-8453751 GCA_014549065.1 Cardinalis cardinalis
AATAGCAATAATAAAAATAATAATGCCAACCAAGTTTATCCTGTGAGTTGTGGAAGGCTTGGGACAGGGTGCTGGAGGATGTATTGTAGGACATCCGTCTATTTGTTGCCTGTTTTGATGAGTGATTAAGGAAACAATAACTGGAACTGCAGATAGGATGACAGGCTGTGACTTTCCCACTGCTTCCTTTGGAGCTGGCTGGCAGCAGGAAAAGATTGGGATATTGGTTATGTGGGGGGATTTATGCCTTGTTGAGCTGAGTACAGGGAAAGTTTGGGAAAGCTTTGCTTTAAAGTCAGCTGCTTCTCAGTGTAAGCCCGCATCCATAATTTTCCAAACTTAGGAGATGGCTCAGAATCAGGATGAAAATCACTTCCATGATGTCTGTCAAGGTCAAACCRAAAGTCTTGAGTAAGCATACTCTTGTGTAAAGTCCAGAGTTCAGGATATTTAAGGCTTGGACTGTGCACTTGTTTGGCCTTGACCCTTTCAGTGAAGCCCTTCAGCATTTTCACAATGTGAATARTGATAGTGATCTCTGAAAGATAAGACTGGCCAAGAACACTAGAACTGTTAATATTTAATGAGTCATGTTGAAATGAATGTGCAGAAGTTTTCTTTAATTATTCTTGTCAGTGGAGCTTAATAATGGGAAGCAGGAGTTGCAGTTCTATTTCTGACTTGTGGCARTTTGTCCATAAATGCACTGTGTCCATTAAGTCCTCTGCCTTTACCTCAATTGACTGATTTGTAGTATGTCCCAAAGTATATTTCATAGCTCTCTTCCTTCTGAAGGTTAATAAAATTCACAAAGTTTTAAGAAAAAAAAATTATAACTTTGCACAGTTATGAAAGTTTCAAATCTAATTTTCTTTCTTTTTTTTTTTTTTTTTGAGAAATTATGCTCAGAAGGAGTGCTTTAGGGATTTAAATTGTGCTGTTTACTTTCACAGCTATAATGTGCAGAATGTGTGCAGGGAGTGTAAGCTAGAAGCAGCTTGCTGTACATCAGAATATCTGAAATGTCATGCTAACAACATAGGCAGAATTTAAAATTAAAAATGGCATGGCTCTTTCAGCGAGCAGGCTTTGTAGCTACTGTTGTTCCAGAGCCTTGTTCCCTAGATGCTGAGCATTATGTAATTGATCTGGCTGTGGTTTTCCTCACTGGTCTCATCCATGCATGGTAGAAAACCTAGTAATCTGTAAATCGTGTGGGGGAAAGAGCAGGTTAGAGACTGTCCCTTGTCATTTGATATTTGAGTGCCCCTGCATGTGCCATATATTAGTTTTATTTTCTACCATGACGCCTAGCTATGAGGARAGAACTCTCCAGAGTGTCTTAAAAGACATCTTCTATTAAAGAGGGAAAGAGTTAAGCAAAATGCAGGCAGTAGATCTCGCAGCTGGAGGCAAAAGCAATATCCATGGATGTCTCTCATGCTTTAATTGGAATAAAAGCCTGAGAGTGTGGGGTTTAGTTTCCCTTGTAAGAGTGTTTTGTAGAAGAGTGGTTGTGGAGGCTGAATGGGGAGAGAGRAGATAGGGGGAAAGTATAAAACTCTAACAGAGCTATGAGAAATGTTTGGCACATGCCTGGAGAAACAAATGAGTGTAATGCTTATGTTTTGTGTAGAATTCCCTAAAGGTCATAATTTTCCTTGGGAGGAAACAGAAGTTGATACTGAACAARGTCAGGCAGCCCATTGTGGTGCTGAAGGTGTGTGTGAGGGCCTCCTGTGCAAGATTAAATCTGAGAAAAAGAAGCAGGTCAGGTAGTGGACATGACACCAAACTAGGCTCCCTACAGAAAGTGATCTGGTATGAGCTTGAGTTCTTTCTGGTGCTAGGCAAAAAAGGCCCAGTTTAGGAGAGCTTTYCCAACCCTGTCTCCATAGAACAAATTCCCCCGAGAAAAGGAATTCTGGAGAAAAGACACAACTGAAAACTTAAGTGTAAATTCAGAATGTGTTGTTGGATACGGACTGCAGAAGGTCTGGCACTCTGGAGTGTTTCAGGACTGGCTCCATGTAAATGCATCATCTCTTGAGTTTTACTGAAGTAAAGAGGTTTCTGAAGTTAGATTTTGCTTGATTTACTTGGGCCCATGTCCAGACCAGCTTGGCCTATGTTTTGGCCTAATGAGTAGGTGGCTGGCATGCCACCAAGTGTATTGTTTATTCTGCAAGAAGCACGTAGGGATTGATGAGTGTTTCTGTTGTGCTCTTTGCCTGGACCTGTCCAGGAGCCCAAGCAGAGCATGTGGAAGGGGCTGCCCAACTGGCTTTCTGTAAAGAACTGACTGTGCTTTTTATAGGAGCTGAGGATGACTATGACTTGAATTTATATTCATAGTCTACAGTTTGATAATGATGTTTTGTTTTGCCTGAATTGCCCAATGCTTTCAATTAGATCCTTACCCTTTCCCTTTTAGAAAAAAACCCAAAACAACAAACAAAATCAAACCCAGCAAGCTGTTTGATACTGCTTTTGCAAGTTGTCTCTGGTGTTCCAACTCCAGAAATAACCTTGTTTTAATGTCAGGCAAAGCCATTCTTGCATTCAAGCGCAGAGGGGTTGTAATTAAGCTTTGTGCACTGTTACCTGACAAGAGATGCTTTTTAAGTGTGAACCACACACATCATTATTAGTGCAGTTGGCTGGTTGCCCATCAAAGCACTGATTTTTTTCTACAACAGCTACTCCAGTTCCTCTGCTTTCAGTTTCCTGTTATCTCACATGGACATCAACAGTCCCTCTGCCAAATTTCTTAGTAAAATCATTGCCCTTCAGACGCACAGGAAGAGGATTTATCAGCACTACAGCAGTTAATTGCTTTAGGTAGCATATGCCAGTGTCCTTTGAACAGTGGAGGTGCRGGAAGGTGGCACACACTGTCAAAGTGAACCAGTTTGAAAGTGGCTCTGCCTTGGTGCAGAAGTTAAGGCAATTAGTAACAGATTCASTATCTTGGATCTGCTGATCAAAATGTCTCACAAATGTGCTACTGAGGTATTTTGAGAAATGCTATACTTCTAAAAAGTGGCATTTTCTGTTCATTTTTTATATGCCTTGCTTAGCTTGGCCTTTTTGGGTGCAGTTATTCATTGAGTGTAGTGCTTAACAGCAGTTAGCTGCTTGAACACACAATTCCTGAGTAAATTTGTCCTTTGTATCTCATTCTCTTTCATGTATGTTTCCCAGAGGAGCTCCTTCAGCCAGATCTGTTGCAGGAGTAATTATTTCATCAGGATTTAATGTATATCTTGATTGCACTTTGAAGACATTCTCTTGAGGAGTTTTTATAATTTCAACAAGGGATCATAGCATGTAAACAAGAAAATAAACATTATCTTTCATATTAATCAACAAGACAATTAAATAATAAGCAGGATTGTTAATTGGTACTTGGAGATAGATGCTAATGACTGTCTTGAGTTCCACAATGACAGTGCCAACAGGTAGAGACTCTTTTCTGCACAGTAAAGCTGCRTATAATTTAGGAGGCATTACAGCTTTAATGTGCAGCTGCAACCACAGTGAAGCTGTGCAACTGTGTTCCTGGTGTCCTATTTCAGCATATGTTTTCCTACTGAATGAAGTATTAGCAAGGGGATTTGAGATTAAGCAGTTAAATCAGTTCTCATTGCCACCAAACTCTTGAGGTTCTSTATAAACCCCTGCTTATGGTGTTTTGCTTCACTGTGGGATGCAGTTCCTGCTGGTTTCAGGATGCAGTAGGAGTCAAAAGTTGCTTCTTTCCTCAAAGGCAAAAGTCCAACTTGTTCCTCAATAGACGGTGGCTTTGGGCTCCCTCTGAGTTTGGAACTAGAGCCTCATTTTTTCATCACACKAATCTTTGTCTTTTTCTAAATACTGTAGTGTTTATAGAGGGAGGAGGAAGCATGTCGGGGGTCTGCATCTGCAGAAGTTGAAATAAAAAGGTTCAGGAGTTTAACACACACAAGTTTTGGAATATAGAGAAAAGGACTGGGAATTTTGGAGATCTGTATTGAGGGTCCTGCTGTTGTACTAACTAGCTGTCTAATTTTAATTCAAGTATTCAAGTGTTCAGTTTTGCTCCTCAGACACAGCCAGTTCTTTGTGCTGTTGCTCACTTGAAGCCAATAGTGTAGCTGGAAGAAACTGTGCAGCCCTTCTGCTCTTGGTGTTAATTTTTATTTCTAACCTACACTAAATATAAGCAAAGGAATGTTTTCCCTCTCTGATCAGTTTACTAAGCTGACTAAGCCTGAGGCTGCCTGACATTGATGAGAAGATGCATGGCAAGGTTGGCGTTCTAGACTTACCCTTAATTCATTATGACAGCAAAACACTGCCTTGGTTTCTCCATGGATCTGTTGCTTAGAATGCTTCACAGATGCTAGTTTGATATCACTGAAAGGTACCTGGTGGTCTTGGGCTGAAAGACCTGATGAAAATATAAAGTAGTCGTTTTACAAAGATACTTATTAATTTGTTCAAAGTGACAAGCCCTTACATTGCAAGCATGGAGCAGAACAGTGGTTTGTCCCCAAAAGACCTGCTGGCGTCAGCAGGGTGCTCTCAGCACGTCCCCAGATGCTGGCAGTGGGACGCCCTGAGCTTCTGCTGCTCTAACAGCCATTCAAAGGAATGGTATAAGGTAACAATTTGGGTGCTTTTATGATACTTGTCTGTGGAGGGACTGTCTACTGACAGTCTCAGGGTCAGATCACAAGTGTCTTTTTCAGGYGGTAAAGCTCTCCTTGACTTTGAGAGGACTGAGATTTCACCCTCATTGCCATGCCCAGCTGCCCAGCATGTGCTTGCCAACATATATATTTTATTCTGCTTAAAATAATCACTCTGCAGGGTGAATTTTATTTTCTCTTGTGGGTTTTGATGTAGGGRAGACTTTCTGTTTTGGTTTCTTGCTATATTGTTTGGTGCTGCTGATGGGGAATAGCAGAAAAAACAGATTATATTCCTATTTTTACTCACAAGGAAGAATGTTACAATTTTAATTGTATGTTCTAATTTTTGCTCCTTCATCTTTTATGTTTTGAAATTCTACATTTCAAAAGCAGGATCATTATCATTCAGCACATTAAAGCGTGTCTTTTTAATAGCTTTCCATTTTAATGCAAAAGAATGGAATTGGGGAGGCAAAACCAATCTGTCTTGAAGGAAATTTCCTGTTATCCAAGGATTTTCTGTACAGCCAACAGGAGAGGATCTTGAGCTTGGCTGACTTGGAGTGCTATCCTCTGCCTTGAGTAACTTGTAGAGTACAAAGAACCACTTTCATAATGTTATCACCAGCAAAGTCCATCTGGTTCTGCCAGTGACAAGGGATTTTTTCAGTTTTTTATTACATCAGTGAGATGTTAGTTTTTTTAGGATTCAGATGTCAGGCTGTTGGGGGAAAGAAAGACAAGTTAGATTATAATTGACATTTTGTTGGTGGAGAAATTAACTGAATATTTTGCCAGTAATTTTTCTACCCATATTTCCTTTATTAGTGTCCTGATGGCTTGTCCTTCTGAAATCAGATTAGAATGCAATGACTTGATTTGTTAAGCAGGCAGTGATGACAATGAGCATCTGTTTGTCTGGTTCAGTTTCCTGTTAACACCTAAGTAACATTGTCCTTTCTTGCTATTACTTTTATACAGAGCAGCACAGAAGCTCAACCTGTCTTCGAAGAGAAAGAAATACCATCCACCCCTGCCACACACACATGACTTCTCTATTTATGCTACTAACTTTAGTGGCATCCTGCAGCTCTGTCCTCCCCCAGCACCACCATGCCTTCTGAGAGCTGTGTCCAAAATCAAGGACAACCCTGGCATTGGAAAGGTAACTTTGGATTTCAATATTTTAAAATATTTTTCTTGACAAATTTTAACTGGGCTGGAAGCTCCCAGGYTAGAACAGAGCTGGATTGACTCAAGAAAGGGTCTGGGGATAGAGAGAGAGCCTCATCCACTTGGATGTGGGATGTGCTTGAGTGCTGTTACCTCCTGTGGACTTTGCAAAGAGTAAGAGACAAAATTTCCTTTGACATCCAAACCCAGTGCCCACACAGGCTTCAGCTGTGGAGGAAGTGGTCTCTGTGTTGCCAGCAGGACTCAGGCACTGGTGCTGTCTCTCTGCTGAGGTTAAGGGGATATGCTGAGAGGGCTTTGTTTCCCTCTGCTTCACATGTCATTGTAAGAGTATGGAAATGGAGTAGCAGTCTCGCCARCTTAGGAAATGCAGCACCTTTGAAATGAAAAATTTGGGCTACGTTTATCTAAAATTAATTAAAATACAACCCAATTACTTGGAGCTTTATTCATATTTATAGCTGTTTAATCACCCACACAACAGAGTCTGAATACTTATTTACATAGGGTACAAGAGATTAGTGTTTGAAGATAGAATTGAAGTATGTAGTGTGCACAGGAGAGCTAAAATATGCACCTAGAGTAACTGTACAAATCAGCATTAACATAAAGAGTTTGTCAGCTTAAATACCTGGAGCTGACACTTGCTCACAGAGAATACTCTGTATTTCCTAACTGATTTTGTGCTTAATGGAAAATAAAGGAGAAATTTGGGCTATTTTAAGAAGGTGAAAAGTCACAGAGTAAAATGGATTGGTTTTTTTTTTTCCCTGCTTTTCCAGTGTCTTAGAAAAGAGAATGTAATGATGGAATGCAGTAAACCTGGCACAGTAATTTAGACATGCCCAGGTAGAGGAGGGTTTCCTAAGGAATGTCCTTTCTATGTATGAGTTTTAACAAAACCCATTTCTTGTCCCTGTTTTGGTTTTTTTTCTGTCTGACAGTACTTGGCTGTGGCACCAGGAATAACAGGGAGCATTGGCATTTCTGAGGCACTTTGCCTTAGGAAGACCTTTAAAGTATGATTGCGTTTCCTTGTGCCTGCAGCTCAATAAAACTGTCTCTGCACTTGTGTGCCTGCAGCTGTGTGAAGCCAAGAGACCACAGCCTTTTTCMTGTGCTTTGAGGGCAGCTGGGGGAACTTCCCAGCGTGACTCGTACCTGATGGAAARCACTGGTTTATCTGGTGTCTTCAAACAGATTAACAAAGTCTGTGATCAAGTGCATGATTCCAGAGGGCAGGGGATGACATGCCTTGGGTCRTGTGCTCTGCCTGCTGTTTTCATTAGTGAGTAGAGTGGAGAACTTTGCAAGGGAAAAGCTCCGCCARAATTCCAAGGATATGGCAGGAGCCTGATCAGCTCAGCTGTGGGAGCTTCTCCTCCAGCACAGGATGTGTCTGTCTGTTGACCCTCAAAATGTCTGTTATTTAGCTCTTGGCTGAAAACATGAAAAACATAGAATCACAGAATATCCCGAGTTGGAAGGAATCTACAAGGATCATAGAGTATTGAAGGTTCTCTYTGTTGTGATTCTTGGGGATGGTCCCCTGCAGAGCCAGGAGYTGGACTCAATGATCCTTGTGAGTCCCTTCCAACTCAGCACATTCTGTGAATCTGTGAGGGTTCCAGCTGTGTCCTTCTCACCAAGTACTTGTTGACCACAATTTGGAAGAATCCTGTCCTTTGCTGGAGAGGATAAGAGCTCTCTGTTAATTGAATCAGCCCTTTAGTTCTTGAGTTGAGATTTAGAGGATCCAAATGGTGATGGGGTAGGCTAGTTACCAGTTTTAAGGCTCCTCAAAACCCAGAATAGTTGTCTCTGACACACAGTGTAGTGAAGTACCTACTAAATGTCTCTTAACCCATTCCTCTTTTACARCTTTATAAATATCAGTGTTTGCCTTAAAAAACCCCTCCAGCAATACAGCTTTTTCTAAAAATAATGAGTCAGCRCAGATGAAATTTCATGTGCCTGAATTCTTAGAACTTGTGATCCAAGGAGCAGTGTCACTCCTCTATAGGTGTTCTTTAGTACTAAAAATTCATAGTTTCACCTTTTCTGAGCAATGCCAAACAGCTTTTGGTGGCATTTATTTCACTATGCATTAGCACTCTCCATTATTTCCTACTCATTGGCTTCTGCTGATCAAAATTTACTCAGCTGGTGTCTCATGATGAGGGTGACAGGAATAAAGCAATTACTTTTCTTCCTCACTGCTTCAAGTATCACAGCAATGGAGAAGACAATCAGTAAACACTGGCAGTYGTGCTGTGGTCCTCTGTTAACATCAATCTCTCTTCTAACAGCTTTTTACTTTACATTCCTCCTGGTTATCATTTTCCTCACCTTCTTGCAGCCTGTCCAATAATGAATATAAGATACCCATATGGAACAGAATCAGTGATAAATTCTGGAGTCACTTTTTCCTACCCCAGCATCGGTGGCTGTGGTTGGTACTCAGTTGTGGTTTGGGTGATCATTCCCAAGTCAGCAGTGTCTCTCACTATCACCGTGTGGTTACAGTGGGTTAAACAGCTGGTGGGGCAGCCTTTTCCTCCCTCACCTCTAAGGAGAAGTTGTTGTGTGAGAATGAAAAATACAAGTAACAAAATGGAAACCCTTGCAGTGTCCGGGATGCTTCAATGAGAGGAATGCGCCTCCCTTTATGAAAAAATGAGGAGATGAATGATATGCCAACTGTGCCAAAATACTATTTATTCTACATGAGTAGTGCCTGAATACTACAGTGACTAATTATTGTTTGTGCTGACACATTCTGTGCAGTCCCATTTCTCATAAATACACTGGAAGCTTAGAGTAAAATACATGTTGAAGCATTTACAATGGCAAATATGACTGGCTTTCTGTATTGTCTCTGCAATGGTAATTCTTAACATTTTTTTCCATCCAATGATTCTTAGGGTTGGTTCAATGCATTTTAAGAGCTGCAGAAACAACTTGGAAAATGTGATATAATTTTTGGGGCCAACAGAGAAATAAAAGTTATTCTGACCTGCATGATGGGACAATTGAATCTAAGGGACTGATTGAAAGCAGCATCTGGACTGTCTTGTGTTCTGCTGTGGTGTCAAGAATTGAACCTGCCAATGGTTGTGAGATCTTGTCTTGAGCATTTGAGCACACATCTGGGGAAAGGAAGAGGCTTGAGCTCTTGTTTTTCATAAGCCTCATGGCTGCAGCAAGTGCAGTTACTGTGTGTTGTGAGCACTGCTGGGTGAGGCAGGAATGTGGAGAGATTGTGATGGCCAGTTCTTGCACTTGCACTCAGTTATTGATTATTTGAGGCCAAGATCTGAATTTATTTTTAATTTCACATCATCATCTCCATGCTTATCATGTAGTTCTTCTGTGGTGAAATTGCTATACAGCTTTTATGGTTGAATACRTTTGTTATTAGAGACTTACTGCAGCAGAGACCCCTTAAATATCTTTTGCAATTTGTATTTATAATTTCTCACTGTTTCAAGAAGTCTTCTGAAAGGTGGAAAATAAATGTCTTATTAATTTCTTTTACATTTCAGAAATACCAATTTTTTCTGCTTATAATAATTTCAGCAGCAGTGTGTGGACTTGTCCTGTGATACAAATCTTTAATTAAGACTTTTGCTTAATTTTCTTTAGTAGAATTGCAAAATGTTATACCCTCTCACAGGTGCTTGCTGGGGCTGTCAATACACAGGAATACCAAGCAGGGAAAAGTTGAAAAAAAAGCAACAATTTAGAACAGCAGGTCTGCCTTGGACCTGTGTTTCATATAATTTACAGTAATCAAGCTCCTGCACAAAGGAAGATCCCACTATCAATTCCAACTGGATACTGAAAGGAATTTTGCACACTAGCTGATAAATGTTATGTAGCAAAATTCGTACCTTTCTCTTGAATGTGCCAAAAGCATCAGAGTCCAAACCATTTAGTTGAATCCTACTTAAAAGGCAATGATCCAGTGCACTATGATTCTTGTAACTGAATCATTTTTGTGGTCTCTCTGGGTGTTATTAAATTTAATGTCAGAATAGTAGGAAAGACGTCTGAAAGCCATTTAATATTGTCACTGGAAAGAAGTTAGATTATACTCAATTTCTGACATTAATGTGCTACTTAAGATAATTTATCATATTGTGGTATTAAGAAAGACATCCTTTTTACAGTGGCTGCTGTATAGCATTCTAATGGGCTATTTTTCTTTAGCATGGTGGGAAGCCTTTTTCATGCAAAATGTTATTTTCTGGGGTTCTATTCAGCTCATGCTTTATAATACTGCATCACTTACAACAGCAACTTTAAGTGCTTGTCTCTTCCAAGGATTCTGTCAATTTTTTTAATGTTAGAATGACAGAATGCTCCTATGTGAGACAATTGAAGTGGAGCCTTTAAAGAGAGCCTGAATTGTCAGACATGTTTCTTGGACAGGTATATGCATACTGCTCTCCATTTATGGGTTTTAGACATTTACTTCCATTTATGCTTTACTAAGCCATAGCTAAGGTACTGCTAATATGATTTACTGATCGTGCAGGGTTGTCTTAAGCATGCTGTGTGTCCCATTCACTGGTTCTAGCAGTGGTTTGATGATGGATAACAAATAGGTACTTAATTTTGTCATCTTTACTGCTCCTTGTTCCCTAATGACTGAAGCATTATTTCTGATACAAGCCATGTATCACAGTAAGCACTCGCCTATCCATGCAGGCACCACTGCATCATCCAAGGTACTTGCATCCCTGCCAAAACACATTGAACTGCTTAAACAAAAATGTGGAAAAGTGAGATAGAAATACATAAGTTCTTGTACTTTGTTTTCACCTGAAAAAATGAAATAGTTTTCCTTCATGTTTTCTGAGAGTACAGAATAAATTCTTTTTTAGCAGAGTACTACATAGAAGTGATTTAAAAAAAAATTTTTGTTTTAGGTTCTCCCAAGGRAGCTAGATGGTCTATGCTAGTGTGGCAATTTTGCATATAAATTTGCCATCCATTGGTAGTGGCAKTATATGAAAGGCTTGTAAGAACCACCCAAGTAAAACAATTTAGCAAGGGTTATATATCTGTCAGTTACAATTAAATCCATGAAAAATATTGGCTCTGACCCAGGACTTTCGTAATCTGATTTACACTGTAGTTGAAAAATAAGTGATTTCATTGCAAAATGGTCTTCATTCAACAGAATCTGAATTCTTTGTAATTTCTTGGTGAGAAATCTTAATTCAGAGTGGTGGGTGTCTTAATGTAGTTATTTAATTAACCTGCTGTTATATGCCATTTTGTGAACATTGGACAAAATTAACTTCCTAGCTCCACAATGCCTGTCAAGGATACATGTTTCTAGGGAATATTTAGTGTCCATTCAAATTTGTTATAATGACATTTATTGCTAAAGACCAAATTGCTTGTTCATTTAGGGATTATGATACTGCTGTAATGCAGAATTTGAGCAGTATTTTTAAAATGGATTCCAGTATAGTGCCAGCACCTTCCCAAAATACAGACAGAGTTGATTCTAGTAAAAAAAGGCTTGAGCACATGTATTTTAAAATTTTACATGCTTTTTAATCCATTCCTTTTCATTTTTTCCTTCTCATTATATCTAATATGAAACTTGACAACTCCATAAGCATCAGATGCTAACAAAGCATCACTACAAAAACATAAACACTGCACATCCATTGATTTTGAAGGAGGTACCATATGTTACAGTTATGCCTGTGCTAACATACTTGGCTGGGTCAGGACCCTAATTTCCTCAACATTCAAAATGCCATGGAATCTAGTCATTACCTAGTGAATTAGTGGAGTCTTCTCTGTCTACTTGTCTTTCTGTAGAGTGTAGAGTGTTTGGCACCCTCCACTGAAAGATGAATGACCAATTTTCTAAGATATACATAGATATATATATAAATTTTTTTTTTTTGTATTTGTTGCCTAAAACATGTAGTAGAAGTCCATGATAGTCTTAGGAGCAGAATTCAAATCTTCAAATTGTCTGATTCTTTAACTGTGAGCTGGTCCTTCCCCTTTCTCTGATCTCAGAGTTTAAAGCCTTTCCATCTCTCTTGCTTATGGGGTAATAATCTATGAGAACCTGATTGTCTTATCTCCTGGCTTTTCCATCTAGAACTATGTAGGATTGTGTCATTCTCTCTGTTGATCATTGGCTCTTGTCTCTGCAAATTCAGGCTTGGACATGGTTTCTTCTGGGACAACACATGCCTCATTGGTCTTGGAGTTTTTGTATTCTTTGATGTGTGGCTTTGCGATACCTCCATTCAGTTTGGATCCAAAATATATGGGCCTCACTAGATAAAATTGCCAGCTTGCCTCTGACCATCCATCTCACCTTCAGCTGTCAGTTGCTTCAAATTTTGGCTTTCACAGGTTTTTGGTCTGTCTCTTCCTTTTTTCAGACTTGCTTTCTGGCACTGATATATCCATGAGGCTCTGCACTGTCTTGGCAAGTCCTGAAGCCAGCCCATTTTTTTGCCTGGTGTGACTTCTCTGTCCTGTCCTCCTCCACTCCAGCTGGTTCAGTGTTGGGAGTTGGGGAGATCTGGAAATTATGAGCCCACACCAGTGGGTCACGTGGCAATGCTGGAGAAGGTCCCTGCATGGGAACAGTGACTTCACATGACCATGGGGCAGAAAGTCTCTCCTTGTGACTCTTCAGTGTGAAATGGAGTAGCCAGTATCAAAGGAAGAGGAGTGCTGCAAAGGGAGGAAGGGCTGGTGCCAGCCAGGATGTACATCCCTCAGTTTCTGAGATATTTTGGTCTTCAGGTGAAAACTGTTTAAATACCCATCTTARTTTGACTTTGATAAAGATCTCTAGAGTTTTGTCTCTGGACTCCAACAGGTTACTGATATTTGAGTGGATGTGTAATTCTCTAGTGATCTCATCTATAACTTTATAGAGTTTTGCCCCAAAGTCCTCCACATAGCCTTGTCTTCCACACAGAAGACTTTTCTTTCTTCCCCTCTTTTTTTTTTTTTTGAAATCCACCCTTTTGCTGATTTGTCTCCTTAAAATCCCATATGTTTGCATAAAACTGATGATTCTTGTTTTTATGCTTCAGCATCCATCCTTAGGTTTTCCCTTGCATAGCTGGAGCAAATGAATTCYAGTAGCTGTTTTCTTTGGTCACCTTTCTTTGCCCTGACTTCCACTGCAGGCGGACAGATAAACTTAAAAAAAAATAAAATTCTTTGATTGCTTGGAAACTCTTTCTCACCCTTGCCAGTGAAGGTTAAAATAACACCAGTTGTTGGGCTGGGTGAGGAGCCTCTGATCTTATGCCACCCATTTCTAGAGCTTTTCCAAATTAGATGCTAGTTTATTTAATTTTTTTGAATTCTTTATCTCGTAATGACATATTCAAGATATATTTACCGTCTTATTTTCCCAAGTACTTTTGATTTTAATAGGATTTCCTTCAGCAATTCTGCTGACCTCCTGGTTCCTGCATATACAGGAWTTTGGAAAAGTTCAGTAATGGAGTGTGAACCCTCAGTGTACAAACCCCACCAGATTAGAGTCAGTTAATTAATGAGATACTTCAGTTGTTTCCATGACTTAGGCTGTCTTCAGGCACTGAGAAAAATGTTAATAATGTGYAAATATTGTGATACTTATGTTTCTTTTATTTTTATTTGCAGAAATTGAACTCAAATACAAACCTAGCCTCTTTTTCCATCATAATCCTCATTAAAATAGAGCCTTTATCCAATATTCAATGCCTGCATGAATGTCTATGTACAAAGTMTTACATACTTCACATTTATAAGCTTTCACTTGTAATTCTTTTTTACTTTGTGTTGTTCTCTGCATTGAAGAAGAAACAACAAAAGGGGTAGAAGAGGAAGTAATAATACTGACTTGTAGCAAAAAGGGTCATTCCCATCTCAGGATGGATGTCTGTGTTAGCTCTCCTTAAGGAATATAAAAGTTGTGGGGTGCTCTGTGCCTGAGATGACTTTTCTGAAATCACAAAATTTGTATTGTCTTTTCCTTTTTTGTGTTCTCTCTCTCTCCCTTCACCCCCAATCCTTTTAACTCCCTTTGATTCCCACCCCCCTGGCCTGTTCTTTTTCCTTTGGACCTGTCTTATTCTTCCATTTCTTGATTAATTTTCCTCTAAATTTCTTTTCTTGTGTTTCCTTGCTTTGTACAAACATAAGCAGTAGCTGGTAGCGCTGCAGTTGGAGTTGACCCCAGAAACTTGAACACACTGTCAAATAATTGCCCACAAAAGGTGTGATTTTGAGTGGGCCTGAAATTAATTGCACTCAATTCTAATAATTCATTTTCCTAAGCAAATAAAAGCATTAGAGTGTAGTCATTGTTGATTTGCTCCCTAGTTATGGGCCAAAGTTCCTTTCAAGTTTATGGGCCCTGTGTTATCCTGAATCCTCCCCTCCCTGCAAGCCCTTGTTTCTGGATGATTTCCTGCACCACATATTGCTGTCTCTACAGGTGAGCATGCCTTTTGTATGAGGAGTAGGTAAAGAGACCCAGGAGAAGCTGCAGTTAAATTGCTCCTCAAGGCAAGAGTCATGCTGGCTCTGTAGTACTCACACTGTACTGTTTCCCTGCAGTATTGACTCCAGAAGAAAACTGGGATGAACTTCGGAGCTGAGAATATAAACCTGTCACTTAAGATTGGTCCTCAACCACAGGCATGCAGGAAGTGTGAGAAGAACAGTATTACACCAAACCTTTCCTTTATAGACACAGAAGCATGTGCATGCACCCAGGATCTGCCTGCTCTCAGTTTTTGCTCTTGTGAAGGGATGTTTGAGTAATCTTTGTGCTTGATGGCACTTCCATGAGCATTTCTGCTTTATTTCTGAGTGAAATAAGCCTGGCTCAGCATCATGAATGAGTGTGGCACATTATAACTCTGCAATTACTGATACATATCACATACAGATATGTTTAGTGGGCAGGAAAACTAAATGTGAAATCTGTTTTTCTACTCTGCAAACCAGCTTTTATACACAAAACACTAAAGGGAGAAGTCCCTCCAGCTGCTTTTCTCTTCCCCCTCACATTTGTCTTGAAAGCTCACTTTCATTGTAAACATGAAGATGACCCTGGAGTCCTGCTAAGTTTGGGATCTGATCCATTATGGGATCTGATCCATTATGGGAAGCTATTTTAGTATCTTTCTGATTCAGAGAGATGGTCTTAAAAAGCTAATTTGTCACACAAGGATTTTCTGTGGGTGAAGCCATCATTGTGTTTAGGGGGGAGCAATGCTCTGATGCAATGCTCTGATGGAGGTAACTTGCTGTTTAGGTCAGGAGCAAGCCAATTTTCCTCTTATACAAGCTCTGGCTGCTATAATCTAATAATAGATGGAAGAGAGAACAGAAAGGACTGTTTAGATAAGTGTTTGAAAACAACATRTATTTTAAAATTCATTTTAATCAAGTGACCCTGAAGTGGGCATTTATACTTACATACATTTATATATTTAGGGTTTGTTTCAATTTTTTTTTTTGCCCTGAGGGAGGTTATTTTTTATGAGCACCTTCGTAGAATGTCAAGGTTGAGCTAGCAGGCTAATACACAAAGCTGGCTTCATGCAGCTTTTATGGGGAAACAGCCTTGAGTGTGTCACCTCTGATGCACTTTGCTTTTGAGGCAGCTGTTTCATTTATTCTAAGGTTTGCTTGTTTTCTGGGACTGYATTTTCATATTTGTATTACTGTGAAAGGTGAAAGAAAAGAAAGTGTTGAATCAGGGGACAGCTTAGTCAATAGGTAGAAGAATTTGCTGCTATGTTTGATGGAGCTTCCTGCAGTGTTTATGGGAAGGGTTGGTTGTTTCTTAACCTCTTTGTTTGGARGAAATGTTGGGGAAAAGCTTTTAGAGCTGCATTGTGGAAAATATTTCCTTTGAGGGTGCTTGAGGAATTGTGTAGGGATGCCTGTGTGCAGCTTAGCCCCCATAGAGAAAAGAMGATGGAAGAATGGGACAGTTGAGAACTTAAATATTGGAATTACCTGCCCTCCCCAGCTGGTAAAGGCAGAGACAGTTCAGCATGGTGCTTCCTGCTGCTCCCACATCTGCTGTGGATCATCCTGGCTTGGCCACTGCATTTCACTGCACACACTGGGTGCAGATGTGTCTGCTGTCACCTTTTCATCTTGTCTGGTAYGAGTGTCCCTCAGTCCCCGAGGGTGGCTCAGCCTGCTCTGGTCTCTGCTTGTTGCCTGCATTTCACATGCTGTGCTTTGCTGAAGTAGATTTTCAGCTTTGGTTCTTCCTTTGCCAGTATCTCTGTGGACACAGAAGTGAAGGGGAAGTGCTGACTGCAAAGTCCATTTTTTTGGTAAAGACACAAAGAATGTGTTCATGGAGTAAGTGCGCACCATTTTAATGGCATAACATTCTTGAAATGAAGTAAGTAGGAGTCAAATTGTTCTGGCACATTTAAGGTTACGTTTAGCAAAAATCTTACTGAAATGGAGAATCATTCTTCATGAGAGACAAGTGCTTTTAAACCCAGCTTCTACATGCATTATCCAGCTGAGGGCTAAAAGTGAGCCTGACTCATAGAACCACAGAATTGTGTAGGTTGGAAGGGATCTTCAAGATCAAGTCCAGCTGTTAGCCCAGCACTGCCAGGCCCACCCCTGACCCATGTGCTTTAACAGGAGTGGGTGTTCTGTGGCTCAGTAGCCATGTTGCAGAAGATGAAGGTGCTGATGGGTGCTGTGGACAGCGCTTATGTAAATTGTTCCAGCTGTGGTATATTGCAGCCTCCACCTGGTAAACTCTGGTGCTGTGAGAGTTGCTGGTAGTTGAATAAGGAGACTGTACTGYTGTTCAGCTTGTTACTGAAACATTTCATACACCATGGAAAAAGCAATTCTCACTGAACATTGCTTTTCTCTGAAGCCTCATCTGTGGGGCAGTTCAGAGTTGAAGTTGCACCTGTAATAGTAATTTGCTTCAGTGCAAGGTATATAGAACATGCTGGTTCTGACATGAGGGCATTTCATAAGGCTAGATGGTTGTAAGTGGGTGTGACGCAGTATTTCACAGGTTTTTAAAGTAAGAGTATGATTTCCAGGAAGCTTAAAAGAAGCAGGTGTGCAGCTGTTGCTGAATTTTCCCGAGACCCAGTCACTTGGCTCCCTTAAGGTGCTTTGGAAATCACAGCCAACAAGTTGGAGCTTTCTAAAGATAATGTCTTAAAAACCTCTGTGTAGGATATCATAATTTGTAGTGCTGCAATAGAAGTGTACCTTTGTGAGAGGTTTCTTTTCAAGCTTTTGACCTTTTAGTGGTTTGTGGTTTGATTTCTTTTCCCTTCATTTTTTCCCTTCATTAAATCTGCAACTAAGCACTGGAGAATCTAGCAATGACAGCATAAAGGCAGCTGCCTGRGACAGTTGTGAGACACCTTTTTATTAGAATAATATGAATGAGAAATTGAAAGTTTCTAGACATTTCAAATGCAGTAGCAGTCTGAGTCTTGTGTTATTCAGACTGGTTTTCAAAGTGTCCCTTCGGTCACATTGAGTACTTGAAAGGCAGGAGAAWAGAATTTTCTTTCCTTTGGCATCGTGTTACACCTACAGTGGATCATRCTTGCAGATCAGACATTTAGAAATTGAATTGGTAACACTGGAACAGCGTCAACTGAAGAGACAAAGTGCACCTTTGAAACCTAATTAGTTCAGTGAAGACCCCAGGCTGGAAAATCTGGCTCTGTTTTTGCCCCACGGTTGTTCTGACACACCTAAACATGACAAACAAACACATCATGGGAAGGGGGGTGGRTTTGGGAGGAATGCTTTGCATATATTTATCTGTAGCTGGGAACTCAAGTTGTTGCTTTCTTCTGAATCCTTGCAGGTGAAAGTGATGGTGAGGATTTGTTCCTCTCAAGGGACACACGAAACGTCTGAATCCATGTCCTTCCTAAAGGTAGACCCACGAAAAAAGCAAATCACATTTTATGATCCAGCAGCCACTGGGCCTTCCAATGCAGGTCACAGAAGAGGTGTTGTTGCTGTCCCAAAGATGTTTGCCTTTGATGCAGTTTTCCCCCAGGACGCTTCACAGGTACTGGASTCACTCATGTAAACCTCTTGAGTCTTCTCTTCGCCACTGCATTTGATTGCCTGAGGAGTTTCTTCTGTTTCTGGGGAATTTTATTTGAATGAGTTGCCTTAATGCCTGGAAAAAACATGGTAATTAATAGACAAGTGGGTAAATTCTTACATTTTCTGTTTACTTGAGATATCAAATAAAGGAATAATACCTGGGGAGATAGATCTGCTGATGAAATTACGTTCTTGTGTATTCTCTTGTTAGAGAAAGGCACAAAGCCAGCTTGAAATCCAGTTTCCATCCAGCTAGGTTTTAACCCATTTGATGGGACTGAAATAAAGTCCTCCCCCACAGCTTTCAATGGGAAATAAACATGTGCTTAATGTTAAACTAAATGCTGTTAGGAGGAAAGATAAAGCTAACCCCTTGGGTTTGTTATACTGGAACAGGGAGCTTTTATATTATCTGCACCTTTTCCAGTTTATTTATACTGTGGTTTTGGCTGATTATTTTTTGTTGATGGTTGTGCTGATGATGGTGCTTGTCTGTCTTTTGGCCTGCAAAAGGGAGCATTTATTCAGTAGTAGCCTCAGATCTGAAATCTGCTACACAGACAGGATGGCTGGTCTTTGAGAGAATTGGGGTCTGCTGTATATTCAGTGAGGTTGCACTCATGGACATCTGGATAAGTCCTTCTGTAAAAAATCTTTGGTTCAGAAAATAAAGTCCTACAACAGCTTTAAAAAGAACTAATACAACAGTATTCAAAGAATTATACCAAGTCTGAACTGCTGGAAAAAAGTTAGGGTGAAAAATATAGTGTAAGGTGAAAAAAGTCTATTAATGTTGACAAAATATGACAAGGTCTAGTTCATCATCCCCTCCTCAGATCTTCTCTTCTCCTAGGGTTTTGTTTTTTGCGTCCCAGACTGTAGATAAGAAAATATCTATTGAGTCTAAATTCTAGACAAGCACTAAAGATGGGGAATAACATCCCACACACATCAGTGCCCAAAGCACAGGTGGCCACATATAAATGCTGTTTTTTAGATCCTGCATAAGTTCAAGCAGGGTCTTCGTGCAGAAGTATGCAACAGTGATCTCAACACGAGTCCAGAACTGGAAGTGAGATTTTCTCACTTGTGCTGCCAGCCCTGCTGCAAGGTGGCTGGTCACAGCCTGCATGTCTGCTGGTTTTGGCACCAGTCCTTCAGGCTGTTGACCCCTGGTTTGGGATGGCTTTTCAGTTCCTTGTGGCAGCCCTGTTGGGTGGCCTGTTGTGATGTTTTTGGGTGACGTTGGCCACTGCAGCCCCTTCTGTGGAGGTGTTATTGCTGGAGGCAAGCTTGCTGCCATGCACCTGCAAACAGAGCCTTATAATTTCACTGTAGTTACATATTTACAGCAGACCCCTCCCCTGCCCCCAGTTGCTGTACTTAATAGATCATCTTATTGTGTATTTGAAACCTTCCCTGACGTGGATAAACTGGTTTTAGCACAATCAAGTATTTTAGCAAACTTTCTTTATTGATGATGATGTTTCCACTGGAAGAGGAAAATGTGATACTATGAAATCTTATTCAGGGATCTTAATGCATTTTCTCCAGTATGGATGKTTTTTTAATTCCTCTGAGCACTCCTGAGTAGCTTAATTTCAGTGGAGTTGCTACTATTACTGAATAGCCTTGGCTAAGCTATTATACCAGCAGGAAGCCTGGCTGGATAGCATTCAGTTTGCTACATTAGTCATAGAATCAATATTCCAAGAGAATAGGTTTAATAGAATTGAAAACTATTTTAGTCTGTAGTAGCATATTTTATTATTTTTTGAGATAGCATAGTTACTAAAATAATAGGACYGATGCCATAAAAATGGGGAGAATATTGTGCCTCAAAAATATTGAGTCATTCATTTCATTACAGAAGAACAGTAAAATCCACAGCAGTATATGCTCTTTCACTTATTTGTCTCCAATTTTTCTTTCAGGCTGAGGTATGCTCTGGAACAGTAGCAGAAGTAATCCAGTCTGTTGTGAATGGTGCAGATGGTTGCATATTTTGCTTTGGTCATGTCAAGCTTGGTGAGCTCCCAAATTCGTTACAGTTAATTACTATGTCAGTCTGGTAATTACATGCTGTCAGCTCCTGGAACAATAAACCTGGAGTATATGAATAGATTAGAATTTCTTTTTAATTAGCTTTGCAAACTTATCACGGTTTATTTCTACACTGTGATTGTAAGTTTTAATTTGAAAAGGTAAAATGTAGCATCAGATTAGCTTATTCAAGAGCAAGTTTATGTAGGTGCATTGTGATGAAAATCAAAAGATCAGAGATGTTTTKAACATTAATTTGCTGTGGGTCTGGCTTGCAAAACTTGCAAACCTAATTGAATAAATAGTAATGGATTATTAATTAAATACTTYGAATTTTTTCATCTGTTCTTTCCCTTATCTGTGCAGCACATGGCATTACACGTAATGTACCATGATGATATCAGGTGGCAATATGAAGACATACTGCCTTGTACAAGAAAGGTTAATTGTGTTTATGTTTGTCTTTTCATTCTAGGAAAATCTTTTACCATGATTGGGAAAGATAACTCYACACAAAGCCTTGGTATCATCCCCTGTGCAATTTCTTGGCTCTTCAAATTGATCAATGAACGTAAAGAAAAAACTGGAACTCGTTTCTCTATTAGAGTATCTGCTGTAGAGATCAGTGGCAAAGATGAAAACCTTAAGGATTTGTTAGCTGAAGTAGCCACTGGCAGCCTTCAGGATGGCCAGTCTCCTGGGGTTTATCTGAGAGAAGATCCAATATGTGGAACCCAGGTATAATGAATAGCACAACATAGATTTTTCTGAGYCTGACTTTCTTCTACTTTTTATTTCCTTTTATCTGACAACAATTATGACAACTTTTAAGCCAGTAAAAAAAATTTATTGCTTTTAATTTATAAGCTCATCTCCCATGGTGTACATATTTGTTTCTCTTAGTGCCCTGGAGATTTAGCATGTTCAGCAAAAAATAATAAAAAATGCCCCTGTGCTAATTAGTCATTTTCTTATTTATATTCAAGCTTCAAAACCAAAGCGAGCTAAGGGCCCCAACAGCAGAGAAAGCTGCCTTTTTCCTTGATGCTGCAATTGCTGCCAGGAGCACCAGCAARCCTGAATGTGAGGAGGAAGATAGGAGGAATTCACACATGCTCTTTACTCTTCACATATACCAGTATCGCATGGAGAAGAGTGGCAAAGGAGGAAGTATGAATGYTCTTACCTTATTGTTTATTTTTAAATKATGTTGTCTTGCATTAGTTTTAATAATAATTTGCAGTTAACTTAAAAAGAAAAAAACGAACTCTCAAGCCAGTTGAGTCACCTTTAACTTTTGTAGCTGTGACTAATAAATGGTTTCCTTACAATTAAATATTAATTTATTACAGCATTATGCCATGCTGTATTCATTATTCTTCTCATTTGAATGCATTTTGAATACCAGGTTTGGCTTGAGTCCATGCAAGAACGTGATGTACAACTGTTTTTCCCCTTTTTGTTTTAGTGTCTGGAGGACGCAGTCGTTTGCATCTCATTGATCTGGGGAGCTGTGAAAAAGTGCTGAGCAAGAGCCGAGATGGAGGAGGCTCTCTGTGTCTGTCTCTCTCTGCCCTGGGCAACGTAATTTTGGCCTTAATTAATGGTGCTAAGCATGTGCCATATAAGTAAGTGGATTCTAAGTCTGCATTATCTTAAATTTGTGGCTAGTGTTACCTGAGAAATGGATTGCATCGACATTTACTGTTCATGTAATACGAAGTTGAAGGAAATGCTGTCAGAGAGGAGACTGTCTTAAGGTCAATCCTGCAGATACACATATCTGTCCATCTGTTTGTCCATATTAACATGCACACAGGTTTTTAAATGTTCAGGTAACATGAAATTCTTAGTTAGATAGTCAAATATGATATATTGGTATACTGAATTTGGGTGAAGTGTTGGAGAGGGTTTGATTGTTGAAAAAAGTGAGGGAAAAATGGCTAATGTTTTCTTTCCTTCTCTCTCTTTGTTTCCTGGATTTGTAATTTCTGGCTGATCTCAGCCAGCTGGACAAAGTGAATAATTGAAACCAAATTTCATAGGACTTTTYCTTCTTTTTGAAATTGTAAAAATTGCACTGAAATTTTGGAAATTAATTGAGTATTGCTCAAGTATGGTCATCAAAGGTTGTTATTTCTGTGTGTCCTTTTGGATGATACATCTTTTAAATTTAAAAAAAATAAGACCACCATGTTGCACATTAGTTTAGCAGAAGTGAACATTTAGATGTGTTCCTTTGTGGAGTGCCTGTGACAACAATTTTGTGTCAAACACACCCATGGGGATCCCAGCTTAAAGACAACAGCCACATTGTAAGCACCCTTACTAGAACTTGGCCTTCAGTCCTTAAATTTAATTGCTGCTTGTCTTAACAACMGCCCAAAGTTATAATGCATTATCAATCATGTCATTTCACATATTTATCTAGTGATGCATCTCAAACAGGTGTTTCTTTCTTTCTGTATTAGGCAGAGAGATATTTTCCTCAGGCTACTTGCTAGGTTTGTGTATGGAGTAGAGGATGGATGGGTTAGAATAGGGAAGGGCAGATCCTCAACTTGGTCACCTACTGTGGTTTAGTTACCAGACATGACAGGAGTTCCCTCAGGTTGGACCTGCTCAGGGAGCAGGGAGCTTCCTACTCCAAGGAGTCGTGGGGAAAGATGTCTTGGAGACCAGTGGAGGACAAAATGTCACTTGTCATGTCAGCTTTACTGTCCACAGTGCAGGCTTTACATCATCAGGAAAGCCTTCAGAGATAAGTTCTGCTTCCCTTTTGTTATGTCAGAGCAGACTACAGGTGGCAGAATGGAAAGTAGATTWATTGGGGTGACACTTGTATTTCTGATATCTAACATTGTTATATCCGGTTAGAGATTTCTTACCATTTCTGTTGTCTTCTTTTATTTATTGTTAAAAGTGTTTGCATAGAGCTCACAGAGTGTAACTATTCAGGTCCTAAGTCTGTTCAGTTGAAAATAGAGCACTCATGAGCTCTTTGGGTAGTATGACCTAAACCTGAGAAAACGAGGTATCAGTCAATTGGTTTACAATTTTCTAAGCAACAAAATGACTTACCATACTGTAAATACACAGGCAGATAAATTAAAATATTGGTACYTTTGTATGTGTACATTTAGACACATTTTAAGTGTGGTCAATAACAGGAGCATATTTCTTATCTACATGTACCATGAGTGCATGAGAGCGAAAGCACAGCTTGTGGTGTAAAATTCTGCAAAAAAAAAAGGTGGTGGCTTCTTTAAATAATCCTAGTGTTTTCATTTTTTTTTGCACAGGGACAACAAGTTGACAATGTTGTTGAGGGAATCACTTGGGAATATCAACTGCAGGACTACTATGATTGCACACATTTCTGACTCCCCAGCCAATTATGCAGAGACTCTCACAACTGTTCAGCTCGCATCGCGAATCCACCGCATGAGAAAGAAGAAATCCAAGGTTGGTTCACAAACAAGCAGAAATTAATTCATTTGAAAATGAGTTTTCCTAACCTCTCAGTAGGGGAACATGAGATTTCTTGATGGTAGGAAGTAATACAAAATGCATAAAATCTCAGGAGAGGACCTGACAAATGACTTGGCACTGAGCCATCATCCTGCCCCCAATCCTTAATCCTGAAATTACCTTCTTTTTGTTTCAAACACGTATTCTTTCTTTGCTTACATGTGGCACTATCTCAAAAGCTTCTATCGGTATTAATTAAAAATCAATAGAGGAGGAACAGAAAACTATTGAGGAGAAAGATAATGCATAATATTTAATGGAAATTATCTGAAAAGGTGTGATTGTTATATTATTACTAAGACAGTAAAATCTATGTAGCATGTTACTTTAATTTACCCTCCCCTCTAATATTTTCCCACTAGATGTAGTTATGATAGTATACACAAAGCACAGATTATATTGCAACCTGACCTTTTAATCACTTTCTGTACATGGAGATACTTATTTATGAATTGCTACTAATAATTTTAATATTACTTGTCATTTGCAGTATGCATCCAGCTCGTCTGGAGGAGAGAGTTCGTGTGAAGAAGGACATGTCCGGAGACCGCCCCATTTGCGACCATTCCACCCACGAACTGTTGCCCTTGACCCTGACCTTCCTGTCCTGAATATATCCAGTGATCCTGACTATTCCTCCAGCAGTGAACAGTCTTGTGATACTGTCATCTATGTTGGTCCCAACGGTGCGGCTTTGTCCGACAGGGAATTGACAGATAATGAAGGTCCACCAGAATTTGTTCCCATTATCCCRTCCCTAAATAAGAAGAGAAATAAAGACAATTCTGCTATTAGTAGGAGTTCTGACAAGGACCATTTCAAATGCAACACTTTTGCTGAACTGCAGGAAAGGTTAGAGTGCATTGATGGAAGTGAGGAACCCATGAAATTTGCTTGTGGAGAAATCTCTGTTGGATCCAATTGTAGTCCTGTTCCTGGAAGTACAGAAAATGCACAGTCTAAGTTGATAAAGGAAAAGGTATCCTCTCCTTCTGGAGGATTTAAGAAACCGATTCCACAAGAAACTGCATCTCCCAAGAAAGGMTATAACCTTCCTTTCCAGGCTGTTGCGCCAAGGGGTGGCAATGGCAACTGTCAAGAAAATAGCACATCTCACTTGAAAGCAGAGCTTTCCAAGCTGCAGGGCAGGGCTGACAACAAAATAATAGACTCTGTCCTAGAGGGGGAGAGAGAGACAATCACTGATTCCCTGCAGACTTCAAGGTGTAGCCCTTTGAGRAATCCAGAGCAGAATAAGGCCACAGCTGAATGTGTCACTAAGGAAAAGTCCTTGTATGTGAAGAGACCCTTGCCAAGCCCAGCACCTCCCCCTCCACAGCAGAGAGAACACTCCCCAAGCTCCAAAGCTGAGAATTTGGAGCCAGACAATAGCAATGCAGTTCGGACTCCTCCTGTGGGAATGAGCAAACAGATGGGAAACAAACCTGAGCAAAACCCTTTAGGAAGCACATTCCTTGTTGGTAGCAACACCCAGAGTCAGTCAGGTGCGATAGAGGTACACAGCTTCAGGTCAGCATTCAGAGGGAAATGTTTTGATCGGGATATACTGACCACCACAGTGACTTTGCAGCAGCCTGTTGAGCTGAATGGAGAGGATGAGCTTGTTTTCACAGTGGTGGAAGAGCTCTCTATTAGTGGAATTATGGATAGTGGGAGACCTTCCAGTATCATTAGCTTTAACAGTGACTGCTCCCTTCAGGCCCTTGCATCGGGTTCAAGGCCGGTCAGTATTATCAGCAGCATAAATGATGAGTTTGATGCTTATACCTCACAGGAGACTTCTACTGGTGTAAATATTGATATTGTTGTGCCCTTTGCTAAAGATCCCTTTACCAGCAGCAGACGTTCCTCCATCAGTTCATGGCTTAGTGAAGTCAGCATTTGTACAATTGAAAGTGATGGRGCCCAGTCTAGTGACAGTTTTGTCGCACAGTCATCTTACAACTGTAATAAGTCCGAGGAACCCTTCAACTTGGACTCATCCCATTTATGTGTCCCCCTGAAAAGTGCTCTGAATGACAGTGGATTTTGCTTCTCTGAGCTGGAGAGTGAGAGCTTGAGTTCCAGCAAGCTTTCCTCAGGCATCAGTAAAAGCCCTCAAACCTCTGAAACTACCAAAGCATCTCAGATAAAAAGTGCTTTTTGTGTCACTGATCAGCCAGTAAAAATCAAATTTAGTAATTCTCGTGATGCGCCTGTGATAGAAACAATACACTCTAGTCTTCCTAGGAAAACAAAAACTACCTCTTCTCCCATCCACAATAATACTGTCCTCAGCTATAAAGAGCTGCAGAATCCACATGGTATATTTGAAGATCCTTGGCTGTTACGCACCGATTATCACTTGGAAGCAAAACCTGCAGAGTCGCTGCTGTCTCCAAAACCTCACATGTTTGGTACTGAGAAGCAGCCAGAAAAAGCTGCCCAGGCTTTTGGCACAGCGTCCAGGCCAACAAAGTCACAGACTATGCTCGCCTGCTCACAGAGGGTTGTGGATGGTTGTGAAATGGCCTGCAAATCCTCCAGTGGAACTGCCAAGAAGTCAGAAATTGCGATGAAGATGCCACAGCTGAAGAGAGGAGCCACCACACTGGGAGTGATGCCAGTGTCACACGCTAACAGTACTTTGCCAGAGTGTGTGACCCGAGGGAATTCGGATGCTCCCCTGGCCACTGGCAGCTTGAAGTCGTCCCTGGGAAAGAAGAATGCACCACAGAAATCAACCATGTTGCCCAGACCAGGTGGGCCAACACCTCCAACACCTCCTGTGCGTAAATCGAGCCTGGAGCAGAAACCTGTTGGTCTGGGTAACGGTGGGGGGAAAGCCTCTGGCCTGGACTTTGCCAGAGCTGCCACGCCAAAGGCTGAAGACGAAGCAGATTTGCGGTTGAAAGCTGGCTCTTACTTTAGTGAAAGCGCCAGCTGCAAAATGAACTTGAAGGGTGACCACTCTTTGCCCAAGATGACGTCCAGCTTAAAGGTGAAGGCATCAAAGAGTGAAACTGTGCACCGATACGGGAGCCACATGTCTCTGGAGAGGTGTGACAGCCTGACATCAGTTGGATCCAAAGCAAGCATGGTGAGGGACAGTGGGAGCACTGGCAGCAGCCGTGCAGGGCGCTCTGTCCCCAGGCTGGGGGTCCCTCCTGTTGCTTCCAGTGTGGGTTTACCACTGCCCTTCCCCGTGCCCGCACCTGGCAAAAACAACCAGGCCAAACCCACAGCTAACCAGAAGGTGCAAACCAATGGGAATAAAACCCGGGGCCTCTCTGCCAGTGGGTCAAAGTCTCTCAGCTCCTCTGTGAAGTCCCTGGCACAGCCTGCAGGGAAGGGCTCTGGCCTGGCCCCTGGGGGGAAGGCAGCCCCCCGTTCTGTGCAGCCTGTCAGTGGCAAGCCCGGCCGCGGCACCATCATGGGCACCAAGCAGGCCATGAGGGCCGCCAACAGCCGCGTGAACGAGCTGGTGTCGGGCGGCTCTGCCAAGGCGGGACACTTCCGAGGCTCCACCGACTCTGACAGTGGCAATGACAGCGGCATCAACCTCAGCGACGAGAAGTCGCAGATGCCGGTGCTGCCGTCCCCTTACAGCAAGATCACGGCACCGCGGCGGCCGCAGCGCTACAGCAGCGGGCACGGCAGCGACAACAGCAGCGTGCTGAGCGGGGAGCTGCCGCCAGCCATGGGCAGGACGGCTCTCTTCTACCACAGCGGGGGCAGCAGCGGCTATGAGAGCATGATCCGGGACAGCGAGGCCACCGGCAGCGCCTCCTCGGCACACGACTCCATGAGCGAGAGCGGGATGTCCTCCCCGGGCCGGATGAGGAGCCTTAAATCCCCCAAGAAGCGGTCAACAGGTGAGACGTGAAGGTGTTTGCTGGTGCCAGGTGTTCGCTGGTGCTGCACTGCATCCTGAGGATGGAGGCGTTTTGTGGCATCTCTGACAGAGAGGAGAGGAGGCTTGGAGGGAGCTCAAAGCAGGGAGGTGGACTGGCTCCATGCGCTTGTGTGTGCATGTGTATTGCTGTGACAGCAGCTACTTGTCATTTATTTTACTTCAAAGCTGCAGGTGTGACACAGGTGCTGTGGTGGAGAGGGCAGGAGAGGTGTGGGTGCCCCGGGGTGCCGGCGGCCTCCCTGCGAGGGAGGAGGCAGCAGGTGGCTGCCGGCAGGTGGGAGACATTCCTTCCTCCCTCAGCAGGGCCAGGGTGGCCCAAATAGGAGGGTGTTGTGGGTGGGTTGGGGTAAGTGAGGTGCTGGCTGAGTGCTGATAAGTTTTTGTGAGGACTGAGTGAGTGATCCGGGAAAACTGGTGAGAGGAGTTGCAGTGAGGAGAGGAGGAGCTCTGCTGCTAGGTGTCTGTGAGGGAATGCCAGAGAGACAGGCTAGGACTGTAATTTAGAAACAAAGGAATAGGCCAGGAGGGGAGAAGAGTGTTTGTGAATTAATGAGGATTGCTAAATATGCATTAGATTACCCAAAGGTAAGGCTTAGAGCAGGAGGSTGTGTGTGTGTAAGATGCAGTGAGTCTTAGGTGAATGCTACTAGCTAATCACAACACTAGTGTACTGCACTCTAATAGTATTTATATTAAGAAGTTTTAGGCARTGTGTGTGGATTCTATACACAGTAGGAAACTGACTGGGAGAGTTGCTTGGAAGAGGCAACTCTGGCTCACTGTGTCTGACCACACCATGTAAAGGTGGGCATATGGGAGCCAGGTCGCCTTTCCTTCCCTCTGGTGCCTTTTCTTATTGCTCTCACAGCTGATGCTCATGGAAGTGCAGCTGCAGTCCAAGTGTATTTGTAGTCAGCTTCAAAATCTGGCTCATGGGGCTGCTGTTAGAGTGTTCATTTCTCAGATCTAGGTTGAGATCCTGTGRTATTTTAATGAACCAATGGCAACCAGTGCCATGTAGATCAAGACCAGCAGCCTCCTTCAGCCGCCTGGCAATACTGACTAGTGGAAATATAGGAGAAACTAATRTCAGCCATGAGCTGGGTCTGAACTTCTGGTTGGAACGTGGCAATTACTGCAATCCCTGTAGATACCAAYGATGCTCTGTTCTGGCAGTAATACCAAGTGAATGAAGTTGATCTCATGGGGCTTTCTGGTCAAGGAAACTGAGTTGCTTCAGCAAGTGATAAATCATTTTGGAAACTTAGTGTAACATTKGCTGCTCTTCTCTTTCCGTAGCATATCTGCCTCTTAAACCTTTCCCACAAATCAATATTAACAGCTGTGTAAGTTGCACACATATTGAGAAGGCATTACCCACTGATGGATTTSTATTTGTTTTTGCCCCAGGAAATACTTATAAGGTCTTTAAAAATGACAAACTATTTCTTTTTCCAGTTGTAATTGCTCTATATCTGTAAATTATGTATTACTTTTTTGAAGTCCTGTAGACTTTGAGAAAATAATGTGTTTTATGCATGAAATGCGGCTTGCCAGGAAGTGCATCAAATATTTCTTACGAGAAATGTTTGGTTCAGACCTATTATTGTTCTAAAATAATTGTAATCTTTGCACATTATTAGATATTCTTGGAGTGATTTATGTAACACCAAATTATGTTGGGGTCTCTGGATTTAAGGACACATCCTACTCCCATGTATGTCAGTGTAAACCTGTCTCCTTATCCTGTAATGGAGAAATGATGTTGACCCTGGCTTGTRCAGTGGAAGGAGATGAAGTTTTCCTGCTTATTGCATGTCTTTGACCACGTCTGTTTGGTGTCCTCCTCAGAGGGATCTCGTGTCAGAAGTTACAGGGTCAGGGTTACAGTGTGTGGCTTTGTCTGACAGGACAGTAGTGGTGTTTCAGGCTGAATGGATTGGGGTTGTGAGAACGGTCTTGTAGAAGTAGAATCAAGTCTTCCCCTTTTGAAAATATTCCTGTTGTGTTCTTGTTATTTAGAAATCAGCAAGGATGCAATTAAGATTTTTTTCTTAAGAATATGTAAAGCAGGTAATTTTTGGGATATCAGTGGAGATGTTTTGCTTTGGGGGTGCCTGCTGGAATTTTGTCTTCATTTGATTTCATGTTGGAGTTCATGATAGGGCTTATCTGACAGCCTTGATTTGTGCTTACAWCTCCTGTAGAGGTCTTAGCCCAGAAGTTATTTTGGCAGCATTGTCCTTTGAGCAGAGCTGCCTTGTCTGTTTGATGTGCTCCCTTTCATAAGAGCAGAAGAAACAAGAATCTTCACCTCTGAGTTATTTTTTAATAAGAGGAGGTAATTAACTACTAAATTTATTGTCACCAGTCACCTAAAGCCAGCTTAAATTTACTGCTGCCTTGTGTCATTTCAGCTTGTTTCTGGTGGCCTTCAGCCCTCCTCTTAAGGATTGGGCTGCAGGCTTGTTAATGTTCCCTGAGCATCTCTGTGCATATACTCATGCTTGAACCATGTAATGTAAAGGTCAGATTTTTAGAGAATGGTAAGAGAATAATCACAAAAAAATGCTGGGCACCMGAGTGCCAACTCTTGCAATCAAAAGCATCAGCATTTCTGAAAGATATGTCAGTCTCTGCTTCATGAAACTTGAACCCTAGCAGAAGGATAATGGAGCAGTATGATTTTCTTGGAAAATCTGGGAGCATTCTATTGAAGGCTCCCAGAATTGGTGAGTTTTGTTATGCACTGAGCTTCTGGGTGCTGGTGCAAAGGTATGAGATGTCTCAACATTAGAGGCGCTCAAGTTGCAGCTTGGTTGATGCCTTCTGAATGCCTCTCAATCCCACAAAATCACTGAAAACTGATGGTATTTAGCACCCTAAAATAGCAGCAGTAGTTCTGGAGGGAACTGTTTGAGCTTTGCAAAGATGTAGTGCAGTGACAGGGATCTTGGATAGCCTTGCTTGGCTTTAACTGGGGGAGCAGATTTCCAGATAAGTAAGTCATTATCAGTATTAGTTTTAGATTATTCACTATCTCACKGCCTTTGCTAGGTAATGAATACCATTGTAGTCCACCAAAGAAAAATCAATCCAGGAAAAATATTTCTGCAAGGAGAGAATAAAGAACTGATGTTCAGACATCTGCTTTGGGAGAGGAGCTGCTGTTGCTCCCATCTGGGAACCAAGTGAAACCTACTTTGTCAAGGCAGCAACTCAATTAGCAACCTGAGGGTATTTTACTAAAAGGAAAAGATCAAGAAAAGCATTTCTTCCTAAGTATACTGAGAACCTAGATATTTCTTTAATTCACTGCAGTGTTTTCTGCAGTGTGTTAGTCTCCTAGAGCCTGAGGAATGTTTGTTTTTGTGTTTTAGGTCTCCAGCGTCGCAGACTGATTCCTGCACCATTGCCAGATGCTGCCTCCTTAGGAAGAAAACCCAGTGTCACTGGCCAATGGGTTGATCTACCACCTTTGCCAGGCACTTTGAAAGAGCCATTTGAAATTAAAGTTTATGAGATTGATGATGTGGAACGATTACAGCGACATAGACAAGAGGAAACTGAGGTCAGCACATATTTTACAACTGTAGACAACTTAAATTACAATATACAGACAAACTCCTTGCTTGAATGCCAGAATGGTGTTCAGRAAATTGAGTGCAATTAAAGTACTATAATTATTAATTTTACAATTTATATGTTGGGGTACCCTTAACACGGAAAATGAAAATGATTACTGCCTAAAATTAATTGTGTCTAACATGACCGACGGCATAAATGGAAGTTACCAATGAATACATTATGAGAAGACTTCATAATCCTAGCCTGGCTGGTGGAACCTTAGAGCCTCCCTCAACCATAGGGTCATTAACTCTTTATGTAAATGATATAATTCTATTAAATCAAGGATATACTGAGTTTGACTTACTTATAATAGGAAAACACTTCAGCTAATTCTATTTTAGAGACCAGAATTCTATGTTCTACTGATGCCTTTTTCCCCTTTCTTTTGTAATAGCCTTTCCAGGATGTTGAGAAGGTAGGAATGCTTTTTAGAAAATAAGAATTCATGTTTTAGTATTAACTATAACTCTGACATTATCATTAGGCTGTGTTTGTAATTTTCACTACTGGAAAAAGAATTATCTACAAACAGTAGTAATTTCAGAATGTATTAAGAGATGTTTGCTAATTCAGAGAAGTGCAACAAATGCTCAAGTGATGTAGCTTGCAGTTCCTCTAGATTAGAATCCATTAATGTAAACTTCAAATCAAAAGACCCCCCAAAAACCTATAAAAACCCCACCAACCTCACAACCAAATAAAACAACCCACCTGCTCAATCTTACAAGTAGTGAGCTGGGAGCAATTTTTGTCAGACTGTTATAGGCTGGCTCACAACAGGAAAATTCATGGAATGGTCTTTCTGTGTCTTAAAAGGGTCTGATGTATTTCCATACCAAGCTGAAGATACTGGAGAGGCGCCAGCAGAGAATCAGAGAAATAAAGGCAAAGCATGAATTTTTGAAGGAAGAGTTGGAAGAGACAAAGTGCAGGTTGATGATGGATCCAAATAAGTGGAAAGAAGACTGTAAGTATTTTGCAAAACCAGCAATATGATCAGTCTCTAACAGATTTTCAGCATGTCAACAGTCTCACTGAAAAACTTAATCACTTGCTAAGATATTTTGCTGATTGAGTCCTAAAATACGCTGTGACTCAATCTATGTTTCTGTAATATGCTATTTGAACAAAAAACCCCATCTAAACAAACMAGAAGAGAATATTAAAATGGTGCTGTTAATATTAAATGTAATTTTTATTATTCTTTTATTATTCTTCTTTCCAAAGAAGGAAAAAAATCTTTCCATATATCCATGTTATAGCTGGGAAATTGAGGCATGAGATTTATTCCCAGACTGAGTGTTGTGCATAACTGAAGCSTCAAGGTAGAGTTTTGTATCTGCTAAACAAAGGGGGGGAAAAAGTCTTAGTTCAAGAGAAACTAAATTTTACCACATTGGCTGCTTTGTGATAGAATAATGTTTTATGATAAGCTGTTTCTCTTACTTCTCTTAGTTCAAGAGAAACTAAATTTTACTCTACCATGTTGGCTGCTTTGTGATAGAATGTTTTATGATAAGCTGTTTCTCTTACTCAGTATTTTTTTGTCTGACAGTTGAAGTGGATCCTGATCTTGATAAGGAGTCACAGGAGTACCTGGAGGCACTGGAACAAGTGACAGAAGAGCTGGAGCAGTGTGTTAACCTGTGCAAGTCACACATCATGATAGTGACGTGTTTCGACATCGGGATAAGCGATGCGCAGGATGCGGTGCGGGAGGTGGAGGTTTGAGGAGAGGTTTCTCAAGGGACTGAAGGAAGTGAGGCTGGGACGTCTGACATGAAGAAGTAAATGGATAAAGTAGCTGGGAAGTGAAGGAGGAAAGGTGAAGACTAAAAAGCAACAATGAATGTTGTAAGAGAAAGAAACAGCTGAGGAGTGGGAATGTTCATAAATCATTTGGTGCCTCAACGTGACCTGAGCTGTATAAAGGTAAAAGTAGGGTCAAGTATTGCTTGTACCAGAGGGAAGTGAAGAAATTTAGTACAAACCCTGATTTTAATTAACAAACAAACAAACATGAAATGGAAGTGCCTTTAAAGTTCATTTGATTTTCATTTTTGTATTTGGTGCTAGAATTAAAGCCAGCAAACCTAAGCAGACCACAAAATGTATTCCTAYGAAATATTTTATACTGTATAGTGTATTTATGACTATATGTAAAAACAAACGACATTGTAGCAAAAGCAATAAGTAAATTATGTTTTCATACCTGAACTTGCCTTCTTGTTTCATAGAAAAGCTGTTTTATGTAGCAGAATTAAAATTGTATTATAATTGTTTTCTTGGTTAGGGTTCAAGATATTTTTATGAACATTTATCTATTGAGAAGGAGTATTATGGCATTTTGAAATGATTGTTTTACCTTCAGGTTTTGTATKATTACTTTTCCAGATCAAAATAAATGTTTGTTTTCCATTTTATATATACATATATAGATATATATTAACTGCTTACCTACTTCCTTGGTTACTAACCTCACTTTTCACAGACCTGGTCTTTTTTGGAGTTGTAAACTTAATGTGAGGAAGTCTACAAAGGGCACTGTGGTTTGTTTTGGTTTTCTTTTTTCCTCTCTGACTGCAGGAATTGAGAATTATGTTTATTACCAAAACCATAAAACAAGCAAAAAAAAAAAAGGAGCAAAAAGTTTTTGTAAATGTTAAGTTAGGTCCATATTTTTATATAGTTTTGACTATAAATATAGCATTTGCATTTTGAACTTTTAAGACAAATAGTATATCTTTTTACAGTTTTTCTAAGGAAGGCAAACCCTCAGGATCAAGTTTATACATGCTGCATGAGATTTGTGCTTTTTTGAAGGAGGCCACTTAAGTGTGGAAACTATTGATAAATTGTTGCCAAACAAATACTTTTGAAAAGGTTTAATAGTGTATGTAATACCACATTTCATAATGAATCATATTTTCTAATCATCTTCCTTTTTATGGTTTTTTCAAATCCTTTGTATAAATATGTATAATAACAGCTTGCTTCAGTTTTTATCTGTGAATAAAAGATACATCTATTGTTACAAGTGCTTTTTGCTGKGTATGTGATTTTAGTATTCAGAAGAGGGAGGATGGTCTCTGGTACACTGTGTTAAATGTCACATTGCWTTGTCTCTTTGCCCAAGAGGTGTGTAACTGGGAATGGAGCTCTGACATTCGTCATCATAAACCAATCAGGAAAGAGAGACAAAACACCAAAGGGTGAAATAAATAGCAGTGATAATACTTACACTCTCTTAGTACTTGATAGTTTACAGAACAAAGACCTGCAGCTCACATACTTGTTTTCCCTGATGAGAAAAAGCAATTAAAAATGGGTCTGAAACCACAAGAATATTAGGAAGTGGAATCAAGCTCTGGGCCCCACAGGTCCATCGTGGCAACCTCCTACATTCATTTCTCTCTGRCACTTCTGTGTTTGCTCCCTGGCTGGACAGCAGCTGTGCCTGGTCCTCAGCTCCTGGTGCTGGCTGGAGCCTCCAGGCAGGGTTAATGTAAAGCTTGTGCTTCTGGTGACACCATCTCTGTTTTCCAGCCATTTGGCCAAAAGGCAGATCTGTGGGAAGTTTTCCCCTCCTCTTTTTCTCTCCTTAGGTAGCCCTAACAGCATGGCATCCATGCATTGTTTGCTTACCCTCACAAGAGGCCTGTGAGGTGGGGTAAATTCTTTCCTCCTCATTCTGCAGCTGGAGAAATGGGAGAGTTAGAATAGGAGTGTGATGCTTAAATAGCTTTTTGACTGCATGGGTTATAAAGTGTGCCCTTCTCCATCCCTCTGATTTATCCCTGGAAAAAATGCACCATGTTTATTTACTGATAGTTTGGCACTGTGTCTGGTTGTATGCAAGGGAATATGGCATCTAGAATTTCTGGAGGATCCCTTTGCTGATACCCTTGAATACCAGCTATATTTACTAACTTGTAAATTCCATCTAAATTTAATTTCTGTGGGCAGAAAGTCAGTTCTTCAAATATAGAATCAAAACCATGTAGTGATTCAATACATTGTGGGCTTTTYGGAGCAAGGATTAGATAAATAAAACAACCAAAATAAAAGAGCAGCATGCTGAGGAACAAATATTAATTAGCAAAAGGGAAAACCTCCACAAACATGATGGCAAAAAGAGAATGTATTGATGAGGAGCTCTGCACTTGGCATTTGGTTCTGCACTGGTGCCATTGCACTGTGCTCTGGAGATGCACATCTCAGTGGGGCTGTGGCAGGATGAGGTGACCTGTGGGACCTCTGAGCCCTGGGCACAGCAAGGCTGGGCACACATGCTTCTTCAAGGTAGCCTCTAACACCATCTTGAATGGACCCAAGGGGTTTTGTTTCTTCTRTTTATTTGCCAGCCACCTCATCTTCTCCTTGGATGTCTTCATTGTTTCTCCCCCATCCTGGCAATATTGCCATCCTCTGAAATAAAAATCAAGCTGCTAATCATCCATCCCAGTTTTGATAAAMTTGATAATTTGTTTAAACATTCCCCTGTATAGCGTTTGCTGATCAGACTTGCATTCTTTGATATTTTTTCCTTCTTTTCTAGCTATGGTTATGTTTGCCACACAGAAACAAATGAGACATTTCAGGGCTACTGAGTTCCACGTCAACATGGCTATAATATGCATATTAAATGCATTTAGCCYCTGGCTTGGTGGCACAAAGCAAGCCTGAGATGCAAAATAAGGTGAGGCACTGATGGATGAAATACAGTGTTTTCCCTGTGCARATACAATTCTTTATTGGTAGTTGGGAGTAGCAAATTTTCTTTCATATCTCAAGACCTGACATAATCTTTTACCTTACTGTTTCAGCTGTTGCGGTTCTGTCCAGCTAAAACTTACACATACATATGCTTGGTTCATTATTTGAGTCTATTTCACAAAGACTTAATTATATCAGATTACAGATAATAATTTCAAAATTAAACTCAATGTGTTATTTCACTCCTTGTCTATTTAAATTTGATGGTTTAAAATAGCCATTAAATTGCACACTCAAACACCTGATTGTGTTGAGCTTGTTACAGTATCAAATAAAACTTGAGAAATCCACTGGCTTTGGMGAGATGCCTGAATAACTTTTGGCAGGGATAGTTCACACTGGAATTCTTTCCCCTTTGCCTGCAGTTCTCCCATGAAATCCCTCACCTTCTCTGCTGGGGCAACAGTTTCTAGGTCCCTTGATGGCCCAGTTTATCAAGCAGCTCACMTCACACCTATTTCCCAACAACAGGGAAAAAACAGTATTAACAGCTGCTGGGTTTTTTGGTACCAGTGCAATGGTGATACAAAGCTTAAAGATTAAATTTCAGGGACACAAATTCCCTTTTCCTCAAACTTCACATCTCACTRGGTTTCACAAGGAGGCCAGAGGTGAGCTTGCCTGTGTGTCAGGGACAAGGAGAGGAGAGGTCCCCACCTGGTCAGGCCTGTTTCTGGAAGAGATGAAATATGGACTGGGACAGAAATCAAGTGAGAAGGCAGGACTCTCATTGGTGACCAGGGAGTGGAGAARGTGAGGAGGAACTTGTGTTCTGGACATGGCCTCCAAGCTGACTTTTGCCTTTTTCCCATTCAATGATCGTGGTTCAATACATAAAACTACTCCTGGGAGATGGGATTTCAGCTGGGGACATTGTTTTAAGTGTTTGGAATTGCAGTTAGTACAAACAGATTTCTCTATAGATTTCCTATAGAGAAATAAGATGCTCTGTAGACAAAATCTTGTTTAATGTATGTGTAAACCCTTTTCCCATGCAGTGCTTCTGGTCTAACCTGTTCCAGCTAAGGCAGTTCTAGACACTATGACTGCAAGATTRAAACATCAGTACTAAAAGAGAATGCAGTGGAAATAAAAGATTGTGAGTTCTTTTCTCAGCATGCAGAAAATGTTTCATTTATTTCTATTTCAAGGTACCCTTGTATTCTCTTTCTAGTTATAAACCCASGTTTTCCAGTCACTTGCATTTTATTTTTAAAGTTATGTGTGGAAYATAACTCCACAGGCAGCTGTTCTATAGTGTGGCCATAGGCAGGGTTTAAGACAAAAATGTTAGCTATAAGATGACCTCTGTATCAGATGTCCAAGCTGGCAAAAGTGGACATAAATAAAAAATGCTTTCATATTTGGGACCCAGTTCACTACAGCACTTAGGCACCTGTTTAAGCAAGCAAGTAAATCTGGTCTACATCCAGCAAAACACTCAAATTTTGGCTTATATCCCATTGACTTGGATATTTTTTTTTTTTGCTCCAGGGCTTCAGATGGTGTAAATTCCTTTAGCTGTGGCTCAGCGGAGCTACCCTGACTTTCACCAGATGAAAATCCTGCTAAAAACATTTTATTTATCAGTGGTATTTAGGAGAAAGGAAGGATATTGATGTGCAATGATATCACAAGTGCAAACTAGAAAGCAGAAACTGCCTTCCAGGCTGCTCCTGTATGTAGCATCTCATGGCTTCATGCAGAATTTGACTTGCAGAAATATGCTTGTGGAATACACAGAATAAGACATAACCCTTGACAGTGTAAATGCTCAGAGATTTATGATCACACCTGAGGGRAGCTGCTGGATGATGGGTGTGTTTGGCATGACTGTGACCTTAGAGTAGCTTCCAGGGAAGCCAATGGCTTCACTCCTTGTTTCCCTTCCCAAGAGCCTCCCCACAAACAGAGGGTGGGTGGGACAGCTGGAGCATGGAGCCAAGGGGAGGGGAATATTTCAGAGCAGCCCGCACAGGGAGTCCCGGTGATGCACTCCCTCAGCAGCCTGTGTTTAACCTTTTTTATATGTCTTTTGCTTCTGAATTTAGATTGAGACAGGTCATTCTTGGTTTTAGTATTTTCCTGGGACCCCCATATGAAACAGAAGGGCAGACTGCATCCCTAGACTGCATCTCACTCTGGGGTGGAAAGTAAAGGGGYGCTCTTACAGCAGACACAAATAATGTTTCTGCCATCTCTCCACTGCATCAACACTTATTCAGAGGCATAATTCACTTGCTGCACTTTTATATTCATATTCTCTTTTGAGACTAGGACCTTTCAAATCCTGATTGTAAGGAGGTCTCAGAAAGGTTTTGTTTGTTTGCTTTGTCTTCCAAGTGGACAGCTCAGGCCCTGGCATGAACCAGTACAACTTCACTCTGCCAAGATTTTGCTTCATTTATTTCTTTAMTGTAAACATTTCTTTGGGAGCTTCCTATCAGGTCTGGAAAAGGACAGCAGCAGCTCCTTTCCTGCTTGGGCTTGCTGGAACAGCTAAAAGACACCCCTGACTTTTGAAAGACTAAGTTTTGGAGTTCTGCTGTTGACTTCAGTAGAACAAGAACCAGGTCACTATTTAACTCTGGTGTTAAAGCAATATTAGATGACCAGAAGGAGCAAAGCCTTCATTCCCAGGGTAGGGAAAAAGCAGGTCCTGCCTCCTTGTTATCTGGCTTTCCTACTTGAGGTCAGCAGATTGTCTCAGACTCTGCCCTTCAGGGTGTCAGGGATCTAATCAGGCTGTGGAGTTCCTGCACATGGCTCACGTGACTCTATTTAAAGCACATTTTAATTGATCTGACCTTGTATAGGAAATACCTTTGGAGTCCTCGTGTGCTGCTCTCTGGGAGGCAGGCAYAGTGCTTCAGGGCATAGGCAGTAGAGAAATAAGCAGACATTTTAGAGTTTGGCCTTTGACTGGAAAAACTGACTTTTAAATATTGTCTCACCRAGACCTTTCCCTTTGCCTGCAACCATGACCCTCCATTTGTCAGCACCTGGCAGAGATACACTTACAAATGCTGCTTGTTTTGAAGAGTGCCACTCATTTTGTTGTATATTACCATTTAAATGAGTTACATTTGTACCTAAAGGCTTCAGTCTCATGGGKCTAAGTGCTGTACAAACACAATTTTTTAGCCTAAATAGACAGGGAACGAGAGGGAAGGRCAAAGTGGACTACTGTGTTTGCCTTCAAATTGAGCTCATAAAGTTCTTAAAAATATGTCTCTTTCAATGTCCTTTGCTGAATACAGAGAAAAACATTCAGCTGTGGCAGCTGAAACCCCACAGACTGGCTCCAATGGGCTGCCATTTTCCAACTGCTCAGTTTTCAAAGTGAAGATAATGTTACTTATGCAACAGGAAATGAGGGAGAGCTTTGATTTGGCTTTTGGGGAGAGAAACAGAAGGAGGAAAATGTAATGATGTATAAATACATCCATAATGGAAGAAAATGCCAGTACATGGGTTGTGCCCTTCTTTGCAAAGCTGTTAGTTCTGGGCAAGCACAAGGGAGTGGAGTGTGTTGCTCCCCTGTTTATATCCTTGGTCACATTTCTGCTCAGCCTCATACCAACCAAATCATTTGCAAACCCCCCAGGTATAGCTTTGATGTAGAAATTTYCTAAAACACTTTTGCAAACACAATGTTTCCCAGTTTTCTCCTTTTCCCAGTTTTTAAGTGTTGGTTTGTCAATTCTTGCTGTTTCCTCTTTGGATGCCTCGCTTGGTCTGTGATCTGCTGTTTAGTATCTAAACTCTCTCTCCCTTTTCTTCCTGCTCTTCTTTACTAATAATCCTGTTTTAAATGCAGTTTACTATTAGGTGTTGTGCAATGGTAGTGAAGTTTCTTAATGGGATTGTCCTTGAAAGACAGGTGACCCAACACAAACCAAGATTTGAAATAGCATTAAAGCATTAAACTTCAATGACATGTCTCACTTATTTTTCTTCCAAAATGATAACTAGAAATCTATCCAGGTCTAGGTAAGGAAGGTCTTCCAATATACTGACAACACACTGACTAGCTTACCTTAGCAACTAAAGATCCCTTTTGGGGTGTGTAAATTGTAAATATAAGATTGAAATTTTTTGTAAAATTAATCCCTCCACAGTGTGGGTGTGCTGTTTGAATCGCCGATGTTATAAAATCCATTGATGTAATAGGTAGGTCTGTATATGTTGGGAATATGGCCAGGAATCTTGGCTGTGTGTGCACGAGGCATGCAGCTCTACAGTCCTCGTCCTCCAAGGCCTCTCCTCATTAGCAGTGTTAATAATCAGGCTGGAAAGGAGCACAGCAGTCTGAGAGCACTGTGTGCAAACTAACTGGGACCCTCTGGAAACACTAGGGCCCTGCCTCCCTCTCCCTGGCAARAGCCTCTCTCTGCTCTTTGCATGGATGCAGCTGGTTAATAGTTTTCCTGCTGATGGTAACTGAGGTGCAAGGCTGCTGGCAGCACTCGAGGACCAGTGCAAGTTGTTGCATGCATTTCAAGTGGCTGCCACTTGTGTTGCTGCTTGCACAGAGCCCCCAGTGCTTTGCAGGGGGTGATTTAGCTGCAGCCTACCCCAGCATCACGCTGCAGTGGTTCTGCTGTTTGCGTGTAGGTTTGAAATGTGGCAATGCTTCAACAAAGCCAGCATGGCTCTGTGTTTACAAAGGTGTTGCATCAGCCTTGCCTTTGCTATCATCTTATCAGAGTGAATGAGTGATGGGTTTTGCCAGTCTGCAGTGCACTGGCACGGACTCTTCCAAGGAACCTGCTGCTCCTTTTCCTTTCTGAAGTGCCCCCATGTAGGCTGGGGAGGGTCAGTGCATGACTGAGCAGCTCCAGTGGTTGGCAGAAATATCTGTGGCAAACAGACCATAACTCAAGTTCTCCTGCTAGCTCCCAGTCTTTGGGAAGTCCCAGGGCTAGYTTAGCAATGTCAGAGCCAGCATGGCAGAACCCTGCAGGCCACCTGAAACCTGCCAGTTTTTGTCATTACTACACTGCATTTGCCATTTTATAGGTTTTAAGCCGTTAAATGTCAAGATGGGAGTTTTGTTAGCATTTACATGCATCAAATGATGAGCACTCCCATTGCCCGGGGGATGCGAGACTGATGAAGAAATAACAGATTTCCCTGTGCGTGTGGAAAAAGGAGTGAAAAGGCTGTAGTCTTTATTTGCACGCAGAGAGGGAGTGGTGACCATGTGGAAGGACTCAGCTTTGTACTGCAGCCAGCTAAAGTGACAACTTGACAGCCCTGGCAATGTGCTGGTGACTCACCACACCTATCAATCCAACAAGAGCTGGAGATTTGCTCTGTATAAAAAGAAACTGYTCTTTTTATTTGCTTTATGTTGATTTTTTCCTCCTCTAAGATGCATGATGAACCAAGGATGGTGGTAAGATGTTTCATACCTTAGCAAACAGGCACCCATTTTGTCCAAACCTGAACTTATCAGCAGCCTTTGAATAGAAACACAGTTTGCTTTTTGTATTGGGTGTTTCAGACATGTTCTGACTGCATCATGAAATGACAGTAGGAAAACTGCAGAAGACTAGAGCAGAAGAGAGCCTGTGCCCATTAGTTACTCTCTCTGAGTTAACTGTTCTTGTAGGGGAAACAGTATGGGTAAATGACGGTGGTGTAGAATGTAATCTTATCCCCTAAAGAGTTGCAGCTGAACCAATTACTAAAGATTAGGAGCAGGCCTGATGTTAATAGGCCACACCTGTATAAGAAAAAGTGTTATAAAAGAGTGGATTGGAGGGAACTGGAGTCCGATGGCTACTGCAAGGACCTGGGAGAGTTGGTGTTTAGAGGAGGTGCCTACAAGAAACATCGAGGAGGTACGAAACTCTGGTGATATGGAATCCTTGCACTATAATGATAATAGAACTCTTGGTATTTAAGACAGCATGTTCTGCACTAGACCAGTATCATTCCCACACATCAGTAATAGTCTCAGTATTAATATTAAAGTAAGAGAGCTTTGTCCCATGGCTTGCACTTCATGCTGTGTGTGGTATCTGGCAGGAGGAGCAGATGTAGTGTGAGTAGCATGGTTTCTTACGGGCTTAAAACTCCCTCCCACTAAAGTTGCTCTCCTGACATGCTCCCAGTGACAGTCCCAGCAGACAAATGGCAACGTGTGCCTTGGCTAGTGCGGAGCAAATTGTGTGCTGGTTGCCTGACCAATTGCTGCCACAGGGATAGTGAGATGCCTGACTTGCCTCCCCTTAGTGGAGGAGTTAATTTCTTCCTCTATCTCACTGCCAGTTTTCATGAAGCCCTGTGGGAATGTAATTATCACTGAGATTTCTGTCCTTGATCAGATTTGTTTGATGTTGGCCAACCCTTCTCCCAGTTACTGCAGAAAGGGGGAGAGTRGTGAGATGTACAGTGCTATTGAATMRTAGRGWTCAGCAGTTAGATGCATYCCTATGTGCCGTATTTATCTAAATAATTTGCTTTCAGAGCTGAGCATGGTATTAGAACAGAAAAATACACAATGAAGCTGCACAGTCCTGATTGATTCAGTGACATCTYGTCCTAAACCTGAGGTCATCTGCCTATAATGAGATATATCTGGAATAGGGTTTTGCTATTCTCMGTAAATAACACCTTTCTCTGCTTTATTCCCAGGAATGAATTGTAAGTAGCTGAGAAGAGAGAATATCAGTGCAGCCAGTCGTTCTGTGCTCTGTGGGGTTAGAAAAGCTGAAAACAGCACTGTCCTGGCATTTGCTTATGAGGATTTCTGACAGCTCCAGATTCTGGTTACAGATTACACTGGCACAGGTTTATCTGAGAGTACAYTCTGGTAAATGTTTGAAATTACATCAGTATTGATGAAAAGAGGATTTGGTCCTCATTCCTTCATTCAGGAAATCACCTGTGTTTTAGAAAGGATGCTCACACACTGTCTTAGCTCCCTGCCATGCTTCRGGAGGCACTTCTCTAATTTACGGGCTTTGTGCACATTATTGAATGGTACGGAATTAACTGGAGGTGAAAACAATTCTAGCACATTTCTTCAGCTGCTGGCAATACATGTAACTCCATTGTCTTTAATAACAAGTGCTAATTTTACACCTGTTAAGGACTTGATAAAGAGCGGCTTGGCAGTGCTGTGCCTTCTGGGGTAGATAATGAGCCATTTTGTATCTCTCAGTCCTGGCTTCCTCACTTGCTTGTGCTGGCTGGAGTGCTAGGAGGGTGAGATGTGGATTTTATTTGCTGCCAAGGCTCTTATRTTATTATTCTGCCTCTCCCTTGCTGCTAGTAGCCATATGGGTGACTCTTCTGGGAATGTGTGGGCACTGTGTTTTGACTTACARCCCTGTATGAATGGCTTTCTTGACCTGCGTGATAAATCTCAATATGARGAGAACATTTGAAAAAAAGTCTTGACTTGCACATACCTTTGTCACAAAAAGTGAAGGGAGCCTTGGAGGAGTTTTAGTGAGGATTTTTTGAAGTCAGTAATTGTATGGGCCATCTGCTGTGAGGGGGAGAGCTGAAAAATGGTAGGTATTGTCTTAAGTGTGCGTAATCCAATTTTTTTTGTGAATGCAGCCTTTAATCACCACTCTTGCAAAGTGAGGCATCTGCTTCTGAATTTAAGTAGCTGAGACTAATCAGACTAATTCAAGCCTTTCTGCAATAGGCCTAATTGATCAACCTAATATCTTTGCAAAAAAAAAAAGGGAATAATTGTTTATTTATGTTACTCTTTACAATAATGACGATGAATATTTTAACCACTTTGCARGGTAGTCTTGAAAGTAGATGTAGAAATTTGTTTACAAAATACACCTGTTCTTATTTGTTGCTATTTCAAAGCCTTCACTGTGCTTAAAGGGAGAAGAAAGTGCTGATGTGTGTACTTCCTACTGGAGTCCCCTTATTCTCATCATAGTGCAAAAAGTTATGTGAGTTTGGAATACAGCTTAGCCTGAAGTGTGTGTGAAGTATTCTAATGCAAATTGSTAATTTTAACTGAAGCATTTAGTCTGAGGAGAAGTTTTCAGTTAAGCCTTTTCTCATGTATGTCAAGCCTTCTGACATGCATTCAGTATGTTTTGCAAATATTAAAGCAAGCTATTATTAGAAAAGTGCTACTGAGGGTAAACTGAGGAAAAGCAAAGGCACACAAGTTAGCAAGGCAAGTATGTCTTGGCTCCTTGTTCCTCACTCTGGCTCTTGGAAGATRCACCACATCCCACAGCTTCAGTCTAATATTGCCTGGACCTGCCCAGATGTTTTTGAATCAAATACAGAAATGTTATTTACAGGACAAAAATGCACTTTTGAGAAAAGGGTGGTTATCACTGTAACACTAACAAATCTGAATTCTCCTCAACTTGCCTCAGGTAGGAATTCACTGATATTTTTACAATTGGATATTGTCACATTCCTGAAGAAAGTTGATATGGACAAAATGATTGATTTTATTATACATATAGATACACATTCAGGCAGAAAATTGTGATAGCAACAACATTGTGTTGCTCTGCTTTGTGGTCTTGTTAAAATAAGGTGTTTTATTTGCTGGTGTTGAAAGCTAGAACAGACCCCCCCCCCCCCTTATAGCTTCAGATAAATCCTGACGTGTCACACAGATCTAAACCCTGGGCAGATTATTAACCCTTGAGTGAAGTATAATGCATAGTGAAAGTTATTCATATACCTAAGTCTTTATCTTAATTATTGTTTGCCTGCTGTATTAGGGAATGGCTTAATGTGCCAAGTGCAAAAAGCATTTCAATTCAGCAAGTGCCCATGGCACCAGAACTTCTTTTTAAATATAGAGAGAATAGCTCTCCTCYCACTGTCCTTGTGATGGTAACACAAAAAGAGAGGAAAACATAGTATTGAACATAGCAATGAAATCATTCCTATTGGTTTGTAAGGCTGTAGTGGAAAATAATCAAGGGAAATGGCAAGAGTAAGCCAGTGAGAGTTAGCTTAGAAAAATCTGACATTATACAAAGTCAGAAACATATGAAAGCTTCCAGCTCGCTTTATTTCACTTAGTTAATGTTTTGCAGACTGTTCTCATGTGTGGTGCTGATCTGAACTGAGATGTAGTCCATGGAAGCCTTTCATAAGGTAAATAAACCAACATCCTGCAAAGAATATTTAAGCATAGATAATAATCTTGGCTTAATATTTCATGAACATTTGTTACARGTGTTCTCATCCTTTCCCCTCCTAGCTTTTACAAAACCAGCCTATTAACATTTGTAGGATGTATCTGGAATGTTTCTTAACTCCCAGAAGTTGTAGCATAAATATTTTTTTTACTAATTGATGTTACTTGAACACTATTTTTGACTTCTTTTCTTTGATGTTGCCAGGAAGCACATTGCTGTCCCTGCAGTGGTAGAAGGGGGTACCTTGGTCTCAGGTGTTGCACAGCTCAAGATGTATTTCATCACTTTGAAAAATTAAGTCCTGGGACAGTCATGGTGTTTTCRTGTGGTTTGCTATTCTGTTGGTGGTGTTGTTGGAAGTCTATTACATTGTAATGTTGAAAGGAATTTTTGCTCTCAAGTGCCTTATCTATTAGTAAATAGAGATCCAGTTCTCTTTAACATCTTATTGATGTCCAGGATGAGGGGATTGAGGGCATCAGTCAGTTTGTTGATGACACCAAGTTGGGTGGGATCTKCTRGAGGGTAGGGAGGCTCTGCAGAGGGCTCTGGACAGGCTGGGTTGGTGGGCCCAAGGCCAGATGTGTGAGGTGCCAGGTCCTGTCTTTGGGTCACAACAACCCCCTTCAGTGCTACAGGCTGGGGACAGTGGCTGGAAAATGGTGACAGTGGCACAGGATCTGGGGTGCAGYTGACATGAGCCAGCATTGTGTGCAGATGGCCAAAAAGGCCAGTGGCATCCTGGCCTGTATTGGGTAGAGTGTGGGCAYAGGACCAGGTCAGTGATTGTCCSCCTGTACTCAGCACTGGTGAGGCCACACCCCAAATTCTGTGTCCCGTTCTGGGTTCTTTATTTCAATGAAGCACTGAGGTGCTGGAACAAGTCCAGAGAAGGGCAGTRGAGCTGGAGAAGGGTCTGAAATATTGTAATGAAGAGCAGCTGAGGGAGCTGGGGTGTTTGGCCTGGAGAAAAGGAGGCTCAGGGAGGACCCTATCACCCTCTGCACCTGCCTGAAGGGAGGGTGTACCAAGGTGGCCTCTTCTCCCAGCCAACAAGCAACASGATGAAAGGAAACTGCCTCAAGTTATGCCAGGGAAGGTTTAGACTGGATATTAGGAAAAATTTCTTCATGGAAAGGATTGTCAAGCATTGGARGASGCTACTGAGGGAAATGGTGGAGTAACCACCCYTGGAGGTATTTAGAAGATGTGTGGATGTCGCGCTTAAGGACCTGGCTTGGCAATACTGGGTGGTGGTTGGACTGGATAATCTTAAAGGTCTTTTCCAATCTAAATSATTTTATGATCTAGRGAAATCTGTTAAATGCAATGTCTGTGGTGTTGTTACCAGAGACTGATGGGGCACTGGGCTGGAGTTGGAACCAGTGATACTGATGGGCCTCTTCCCACTCAGCATATTTTGTGATTCCAGGGGATGTTTAAGCCAGGGGGCTCCTTRTGAGCGGAGAGGGTCAGAGGGGCTCTTGTGAAAAACACAAGGCCTGGGCAGCCGGTGAGTTTTTCTTTCTTTTGCATATGCATTCTCAGAAAGGTAGGGAAACTGTTGTGAAAGTGAAGGAAACAGGAGAATTTGGAGAGATAAAGTGAGAAAGGTGAACTAGGCAGGACTGTACCAAAGCTGTTACTGWCAAGTAGTGGGGTTGAATGGATAGCAACTAATGGGAGCACTGTCTGTCTCGCTATTTGCTTGCAGTCTCTACCACGGTACATTTAAATTTTTTTTTTTTACTGGAGTGTGGCTAGGAACCAGATTGTTTAATATGTGAGGGGACTCTTCCCACCCTCAGTCTGATGTTACCATCCTTTCTGAAGAAGAGATCATTGTGTCCTACTCATCTCAGCAGTCTGCAACAGCAGGAGGTAAGGAGGTGTTTTCAGTCTGAATAAATGATGAYATGGTTTGAAAGTCAGCTCTGACTAAACTTACAATTTCCTGTCTTCTGGTGTGCAGCCACTTCTGCAAAGAAACAGCATTTGAGAGACAAAAGCTATGAGRCTTCTTAGCAAGAGTGTGCAATATAGTTCTCTTCTACTTTAATACTTGTTTAATAATGTTTCAAGGCCTGGTGCTGAACTCTGACCCAGCACTGCCAAGATTAGAGTAATGCTGGTATTTTGAGAATAGAAGCAGTTTTATACTTATAATTCTTCTCCTCCAGACATTTTTACTGTCTCACTTAAAGTCAGTTAAGGTTGCTATGTGTCTCTAGAATAAGTGATCTTCAATTTAAAGTGAAGTTGTGATTTTTGTAAAATAAGTAGGCTTGCATGGTTGATTCAGTCTTATTCATCTGCAAACACCTGAAGTGATATAACTTTACAGGAAAAATGATATATTTACTCTGTATCCTATGTTGTGAAGAGATGTGATTAATTTAAGGGTCTTTTTCTCCCTGCTCCACACTTCAAGCTCGAGTCTACCTGAATAAAGCCTAAAAAATTTGAAAGTAGCATTTCAAACCCTGCTCTACTAAATTCCTTTTTGAAGAAGCTCTAATCTGAGCATTGCTTCATAAACATGGTACTGTCTGCAAGAGTTCATGAGGTTCTTCTTGCATGTAATTTTGCTCATGAATCACAAATTCAAACCCTGGCATTTAGTTAGGGTGTTGCAAACAAAACCTGCACACCTGCATTGTGGTTTAAAAGAGGCTGCATAATCCATTCACTATTGGCCACATCTTGCAATTTTCCTTGCTGGTCAAATCCATTCTCTGTTCTAGTACAAGTCTACAAAGGCTAGGGTAGTTCATGTGTGCTTAAAGCCAAGATTGCTTCTTCCACATTCTATCCAGATTAATCCATTTCAGCCAAATTTGTTAGCTGATGCATTTAGAATCCTTCCCTTATAGAACACCATTTGATTCTGCAAATGTCCTTGTAGGGATTGTGACAGATAAGTGTCTGGTTAAGGGATAAAGGGAAATCAAGATCTCCTTAAAACTGTTTTAGGTATTCTTTATGCTGGAATAGTTTTGGTGTTGAAAAGCTTTSAGAGSATTAGAACAARTGGGGAAGAACTGGGATATGAGGAYGCACAATTAGAGTAGTTTTGTTGGTTTGTGGTAATTTTTTTTGAACACAGACACTTTCTGAGATTTCCCATTATGGGAGAAATGTAGATACTTAGGCTGTATCCTTATTGAAGGTAAAGCAGTGTGGTTTTACTAAAATTGGACTGATACTGTTTCTATGTGAGCTGTCTTTTAACTTGAAGTCTTTTTCATCAGTTTGCAGAGCAAAACAAGTGTTCTTTCTTCTAAAAGACCTTGTGTTCTCTGTGGAGCTTCAGTGCTGAGCAAAGAGAAGTCTTKCAATTTAAATAACTATAATTTATATTGATGATAATATGCTGAATTCTGTAACCCCTTCCATCTCTTGGAAGGATCTTAATACATCCTTGAGTTTTGGGACMCTTTTATCTGGATGTAGTAGATGGATGCAGATGTCATGGGGTCTTTAATTTTGACTCTTTAGATTCATTCCCCTTTCTGATTAATTTCTCTATGGGGTGTCTGCCTTTTACATCACAGCAAATGGAGTGCCAGGGGGAGGGAGATGTAATGTTTCATCAGCAGCCTCTGTTTAATGTAACTGTGCTAGTCCTGTGAACTAAATATGCTATCAAATGTAATTCCCCTGGGATGAACAGACTTAGTGATACTGGGAGAGCTGCAGAACATATACAGGAAAGCCTGAAAAGCCAAGTCTTTACTGTACCTTTTTCCTAAGCCTGATCCAGGGGTCTTTTTTGTTAATCTTAAATTTTTCTTGGATAGAAGGAGAGGTATTTCAGTGTCTGGTATGTATTTGACAGCTGATTGGATAAAAAGGTTGAAGCTAATGTGTTATATATGCTGCAACAGCCCTGGGAAGGTATCAAAGACAGGCTGAAACCAAAACAGTGCATTAGGAACYCACATGCATGAGGTGTGTTCTCTGTTTAGCAAGTTTTTTGAATAAGTCTATTGATAGCACAGAACTGAAGGGATTGTGGAGTCAAAGCTAAGATCCCTCTGTTATGTCTCTGCTTTCACATCTTTAATTCAATAAGACTAAATAAGATCCATATTTCTGCTTTTGAAGATTCTTTCCCCCTTTGGTGTGAGGTGGGGTGGTGGCACTGCTGCTGAAGCACATGGGAATGAACATTTATCCTAAAGCTTCTCCCTGCTGGCAGAGGTCAGCTGAGTCCCACCAGCATTTACAAGTCTTCCTGCAGAGCCTTCTGTGTATTTCCTTGTGTGTCCCAATGCCTCTGCTGCTGAGGCAGCTGCACACTCACCAAGGGGTGTAGGACAGTCCGCGTGGCATGAGAGGCACAAGCAGCAAGTCATGATGTGAAGTTGCAGTGCACCAGCACAAACTTGCCCACATTCGTGGGGCTCCCACACTGCCTTGATGTGAAGTCATGTTCTGCTTTGAAGGGCTAGGTGGAATAAGCTGCTTTGTGTACCTGCACTGGGGGTGGTGTGTAATCTCCCTGGATTAACCTGGTCTTTAGCTCTTATTGTCTGGGACTAAGCAGTTGGCAATTAAAAGAGGGATTTTTTTTCCCCTTCTTACATGTGAAAAACAACATTACTGCACAAACAGTACTGGCTTGGCTGTGTGTGGCTGGGTCTCTTTGACTCTTTCTATATTTATCTAACTCCTGTTTAATTAGTTTCACCCACTTGTACTAAGGATGAACCTGGAGATATTTGGATGCATGCCAGACCCAAAACAAAAGGTGTATGGGAAAGAAGTGACTTCAGATCTCCCAAGTATCAATCTGGTGCTTAGCTATTAAACTGCCTTCCTTGTCTTTGCTATAAAGAACACTTTGAATCTGCCACAGACTATTTAAAGGATCTGAGGGCAAGATACTTGGTTTCTCAATCTCTGTTTACTTCTGTTACAGTAATAGTAACTGGAATATTATGAGGCTTGTGGTGATTAATCAGCATCCTTGAGAAACCCAGTTGCAATATASCGTAGCAATGCTGTAATAATGGTATCTCTACTGATCAAAAGGTGATAAATTTTAATGTATTATAACTAGACTCTAAATTTTTGTAGCCAGTACCAGCAGAGTTCATTTCCCAGAAACTTTCCTCCTCTATAAACCAAGTTTGGATGCTACAGTGACAAGCCAAATTTATATTGGCTAGAAGTACAGTCAAGAACTTAACACATCCCTAGTCATGTGTAAAGGGTTTTCAAAAGAAGGTAACATTCTATGAAAAGCTAGGAGTTTTTCTAGTATCTCTTTTCCAGTTACAAGAGGGAAGTCCTGCATACAACTTCAACTTCCAGTTGAAATTTTGAAATTTTGGTTCTGTGTGTGATGTTGGAGCTGAGCAAGTGACCTTCTGATGCATACCTACCTCTCATGACAGGTGTTCCAGTAGACACCCTACCCTGCTTCCATCAGTGATTTAACACCGTGGCTCCTGCTGACCTCTGATTTCCTGAACCACCTGCTATGATGGTCAGCAGGGAAACAACTGACTGGTCAGAACAGTTCTATCATAGAGGCCTGCTTCTGGAATGGCATTTTGCTGAGATTGTTACAGGCACTCTGCAGAAGAGCTGCTGTCGTGCTGAGGTATCTGTGGTCCCTGACACTTCCACTCAGTTTTTGCACTGTATCTGGTTTCACTCTTGTAATTTTTGTCTGCATTCACTGTCTCAGCCTTTAAAGCAAAAAGCAGGAAAATCTTGGGAAGWATTGTTCTTTTCTCTCACATGGTGGGACTTCTTTCTCAGTGGGTGGTGTTTCTTAGGCCGTCATAGATCCACTCAAGTGTTCACAAAACCCTCTTCTGGTTTATTGTTGATATTCCTCTTGGAAAGGAAGAGGAAACTTCTGATGTTTGATTTCTAATATTGAAGTTGAAGAAATGAGTGCCCCTTCTCCTGGAGCCAAGCTGCTGTTTTGTTGTCTTGGGGGACAAGGCAATTGATCTTCTCAGTAGCTTTGCCTGTGGCAAAAGGTTGGACATAAATCTGGAGTCATGTTTAGTAACTGCTTTGCAATAGCTCCTCCTGACACACCACACAGGGAGTGCTTGTTTCACAGGGAATGTCCACCCTGTAGCATTCACGTTCTCTGAAAAAAATTTCTTCATCCGGGATTTTTCTCCTGGGAAGCTGAGATGCCTCAATGAAAAGGAAACAATTCTTATCTCATTTGCTTCTCCTGTGTTGTGCTCACATGTGGAATGTGTTTGGAGATTGTTTACCCACAGCTGATTGTTTCATTGGATTCTGGTGTGAGTTGTTTTGACTCTCTGGCCAAGCTGTGTCAAGACTCTGCAAAGAGTCACGGATTTTCATTATTAACTTTTTAGCATTGAGGAACTATCCTTTCTGCATTCTTTAGTATGGTATAGTATTCTTTAATATAATATAGTATTATAAAGTATTAAATTAGCGTTCTGAGAACATGGAGTCAGAGTCATCATTCCTCCCTGCCATGGGGGTCCCTGCAAATACAGCACSCCCCTGTTTGGAGGAATTGGACCCTTAGTTCTTGCACATCCACCCTTAAAGCCACAAAATCATGCACYGCTTTTTTTCCCTGTTGTGACAATGTAAGACACACAAATCAGCAGGTTTAAACAGTGGGGATTTGCAGTGGTGACCTGCTTGAGTGGGTCATGAATTGTTCTGGGACGGTGACCTCTGTTGCCATTCAACTCTGTGGCACCTGAGAACAGCTGACAAAGTGGGCACTCATTATGGGCCAAAACCTCAGCCTCTTAATATGTGTGATTTTCCTGCTCAAATGTATTTAAACAAGAAATATTTCTTGATGAAAGACTGATAGTGCCCCCTAGACCTTCTGTGCTACCCCAYTGGGGTAATTTTGACTGAAAATAAGGCAGGTTGAGACTGGAGAGTGGACACAATGTGTGCTTTATTTAAGAAAAAAGTCAAACCACAGAGCAAAACCACCACTACATTGTGTATACTTGTCCTTTTTCTTGATGCTCAAATTAGTGTTCAGAAATGTGTATCATTTAGTAAGAAATGAAATAAAATTCTCCTGGCTTGTGAGGGTTTCTGATGACAGGCAGAAAGGTTAAAGCTGGTAAACTTGTTTTAAAAGCATGCTCCCAGATCACAAGCCTCTGCAAATGAGTGTTGGGTGCTTACAGGAGCTTTATGAGCATGCTTTTGTTAAATAGCTGCTCTGATCTTGCTTATTCAGTCTTTAAATTAATGTGTAAAGGATGCCCATAAGCAACCAGCAGCTGAATTGACTGTGATTAGATGGATTATTACTATTACTCAGCCCAACAAGTTGCTATATGTTTTGTGTACTCAACCAAATTTTGCTGTGCAGGCAAGTGGAATGATATGCACATGGGCTATCATAAAATCCCTCAAAATATCCCAGGATTAGACAAACAGATTTATGGAGCTGAAATAGAAAGGAATTGCCTGTTTCTAAATTAGGCTTTCTGGCATTTATGAACACAAATAGCTTCTATCTCAAAATACTTTGTTTCAAGCAAGCATCAAGTCAGTTGCTCCTTTTTCCCCCTGCTAGGAAATRAGAGTCAATTTATCAGAGCATCAAGCTGATTAAAAAGGCATTATCTGCTGTAGGGGCTCATTTAAAGAGGTCTGGMGCTTCCACTGTGTTGCAGTGTTTGGTTGAATTCATTTCACACAGTAAAACTCCAATCTCTTGGCTTTAAAATGCTTTAACTCTTCCTTTTGAGGTGAAATAACTAAGAAGTTCTAAAGTTTAGAAGTCATGCAAACTGCAGGGTGTTTTGTGGTGATAAAGCAGCCCTGGAGGSTTTGCATTATATGCTGAGGAAAAAACTTGGCAATATGGACTGTGAGCCAGGTCCCATAACCAGGCACTTCTTCCTGTGGCTGGGTGATCCAGACTCTGAGATTCCTCTGACCTGCCTGCTTTAGGCACCACTCAAGGGATGGTCATGGGGGTAAGGTGGAAAACCTTCCTTAGTTCTGTAATTCCTGGAGAGCTCTGGAGCTCCAGCTGAGGTAGGAGCTGAGCACTTTGGGAATGGCAGGCAAGCCTGGCTTTGAAAAACAGATGTGTGGGTTTGCCAGCTGGGATACTGWGATAGCATTACCAAGCAGGGAATTGGAGGAATAAGGCCAGGAACACACTGGGAGTAAAGGGAACTGGCAGACCCTGTGGACTTCATGCCCAGCTCCTTTCCAGACCTTGGGGTTGGAATGAAATGCCTAGATACGGAATATTCTTATATACAGAATGTGTTTTTAATAGCTGACTGGATTGTTTAGATACCAATTTATCATGTGTTTTTGAGAGAAACTTGCCTTGCTGCAAGACTGGAAATGGCCATTAAGACAAACTCCTATTTCATAATTTCCAGGTGTTCTTTTGGGAAACTCCATATAGCAGGGTACTCAAGCCATGAGACAAACAGTATTATTCTAACCAAGGAAGCCTCTTCTGAAATAAACTATGAAAACAGAGGAGAATATTTTATTTCTTCTTTAAGCTGTTGTTCAGGAAAGCATTTAATAATTTYAGGGCTCAGTGACTGCAATGTGTCTTACACATATGTTAAAGTGTTTTCTTGACCAGGGGCATATTCCCAGTGGGAGGCAAGCACTCATGGACTATGTGCCTTGCTCCACAGGTTGCCTATTTGGTCTGATTCTGTATTTGCTACTGCACTACAGTGATTTTTTTTTTATACTTTTTTTGTTGGTCTGCTGGAGCCTGATGGGCTGCTGCTCTGACTGCTGGGTTTAGGAAGAGAAGGAAATTATTGTAGCCTACACTTTCCCTAATCTCTCTGAGTCTAGGAGAATGTATTTGCTGATGGTAGTTTGGGTAGGTGATAGCTGGGGATCAAGAAGGCATACATTTTGTGAGAACACAAATGCACCAAAATGCTGGGGGGTTTTTTCATATAATTTTATAGCAAGGCTGGATCACATTGTCATTAAAGTAGCATCTCCTGGACCTGGAGGGGAGGRCACCAGTGTAATGGTGATTTTTGTCCTTTGCAGTGATTTCTGACCAACAGCTTACGGAGAAAATACTTTCTATGTATTTTTCTAGTCCTGTAAATCCCCTGCAGAGCTGTTTGCTTTCACATTGTGCTGCCCTTGGGAAGGCCCTTGGGAGCTGAGACCTCCCTGGTCTGTCATGAGGAGCCCCAAATAAGTTTTTATTATCAAAGTAGAGCAGGCGGAGAAATGATGGYAGATGAAAGACATGGAACAACAAAWTCAGAAAGGCAAATCATCTCTGACTCTTGCAGCACACACCTGAGTGCCTCCTGCACAAGCTCTTTCCTGGCTATTTCAAAAGCATGTTCCACTGTATGCTGCATAAATGTGAAACCAAAGTCTAGGCAAAAGCTTCTGACTTGTTGGCCCTGAMGAGAATGTGCCAAGCTGAAAGACTTTCTTGCCTGACATTTTTATCCTTTAACACCTTACTGTGGTTTGCCATGTTGATAAAGGTACTAAGGTGAAAAAAAGTCAAGAAAGGGAACTTGTGTAGCCTGAAGAACATCCACTCAGTTGGTAAATCCTAGCTAAGTGGGTCCAATGTCTAAGTGAATCTTCAGTCATCTTTTTAAGCTTGGAGATCAATGTGTTTTAATCAWATTGCATCCTATCTGTCAAGTGTAAAAACAAACTTCCTTTCTAAAAGATTAATTTACTTCATCTGCAAAAAACCATGCACTTAATGTTGAGGAATTTTGATTTTTTTTGAGTGCTCTTTGAATGTTAATYGAAGTAAGGTTTCTATTTATGTTTTCCATTTATATTTTATTAGAGTTGACAGAGGGGGAAAATGAATAGCCATCTGCTAATCAGTTTATTTCCCATAATGAAAACAAATGTGCAGTTTCCCTAATCTGAAGGGCATAGAGCACCAACTTTACAGGGAGCCAGTTACTCCCTGTCCAGAGAGGCTGCTTTCATCTTGCAGGAATAGCTGTTTGTGCAGGACCTTGATTGTGAATTGCTGCTGCTAAAATCACCAAGACTCTTGTCTGAAGTCAGAAGGGATCTTGGTAGATGTTACAGATATCAGTTAGCATTGTYAGAGGCAGAAGGCTCTGGACCTGTGTCTGCAGCCTAAAAGTCACTCAGTTGTTACTGAAACTAGCTCAACAAGCCCTGCTGTGGAGAGATGTACAGCACACTAAGGGATGTGATGATGTGAGTGTGGAGATTTTGAAGATGTGGGCAGGCTCCAATAGCCTCAGTTTCTGCGTCTAAGATGAGAAAAAATTGAGACTYATAGCTCCCTCTTCCACTGCAGCTTGTCTAATGCTGCAGGAAGCATGGACTCCAAACTAGAAGCTGTAWCAGGTGATGTCTGAGTAGTGAGAGAGTAAGTTCTTGCAAATCCTCCTTTATTTCAAGTACATTGTAAAGTGGAGGTGGTTTTTCTCTGATCCAGTGGCTTGTAGCATGTTAGCAACAAAACTCAGAATGTTCTTGCTTCAAAATTGAGTTCGGGATCTGGATTAAGCAGGAAAGTTAATCTGAACAGACAGGATGTCAGTGACTGATCCTGTACAAAATTAATCTCTCTGCACAAGCACAAAACCAAATCTAGCTATCTCCTAACCTCAAGGTAGAGCAGCTCATATACCTAAGAATCTATCTCTATAAGGATSATAGTGAGAGAGGAAAAAATTCATTTATTGAAAGTAATTCTTATTGGTGTTTAATGCAATCAGTGAAGATGATATTGAAAGATTTCAGTGTTACTGTAAGGCAAATAAAAAAAAAGGGCAGCYTTAGATTGCTTGTGGCTTGTGTTAGTCTGGCCAGCATCCTGTTGTAGGGAGAATTTCCAATATGAAAGTGTTGGTGTAAGAAGGGGGGGGAAAATTTCCTTGCCAACATGTTGGTAGAGGAAAAATTTTCCTTGCCAGCATCCTGGAGCAAGGATTTTTTGTTTTCTGTCTGTACTCACTCTTGCAAAAACTATTTCAGCATATAAAAAGTGCATGCTGAACAGTGGTAGTTGTGACCCTTTTTGGTGCTGCTCTTCACCCCAAGCATGATCAAGTGAGGACCTGGCAAGGTGTTCTCAGATGAACCAGACCATGAGTTGTGGCTCAGATGCTGAAAAGCAGCAGTGAAACTTGGTCTGTGTGGAACTGCTGCTCAYGAGAGCTGTGCTGGTCCAGGGTAAACTTCCAGGCTTGAGCAGATGGAAGGGAATGGAGGCCCAGGAGCCCACAGAGRGCTTGGAGAGGAGAGCACTGTAGCAGCTGGGAGGGAGGTAACATGAGACAACTCTTTCCATAAGATTTTGAGTGCAGAAGTTACATACTGCTGTTGAATTGTATGTTGTGCTGCTTCCTGCTTTTAAATCTTCCTGCTATGGGAATAAATCAGTTTTCTGTCAATTTAGCATGATGACTGTGATTGTATCGAATGAATGCTTGAGTGATGAATACTGAGGAGTGAAAAATAAAACCCTTCCAAGCAGATTGGAGCCCTGTTATTTTTCCCCTGGCTGCTCTGGCACAGAGGAAGTCTGTGGAACAGGGACAGTAACTCATGTCAGACTTGGTGGCTTTGTGCATCAAGCCTGTGTGRGCTTAGCAGTGCCATTTGGACTGGCCTGCTGAGAGGCTGGATGAGGCTTGTCTTTTGGCACAAACTGAGAAAAGAGCCATCAAATTGGAATGGAAATATGAAAGCTCATTTCTGTGTTGAAAGCTTTTGGAAGCTGCAGCTTTGTGACATGCCTCCTTCACAGCTTTGTGCTGTGTTGGTGATGTTTCCTACATGGAATCTGCAGTGAGGAAACAAGGAAACACATTTATCTCTATGAGCACAGAGGTGTTCACAGTCACTTGTTAAGGAAAATTTGTAGCTAAGTGGAAAGCTATGGGCTTGGGAAAATATTTTATAGACTATGGCTTTTGAGTGTTGAGCATCAAAGACACTCCTGAGTCCATGGAAAGATATGGCTTTATCAGAGATCTTTTAGAAAGATAGCAGTAGTATATTTTCATATTTGACATCTCCATGTTAATTTGGAGTTTACCTGGACTGTTCAATAATATGACATTACCTTAAAATCATAGTGCTTGAATAGCTTTTGAAATGTTTGCTTCCTTTTGAAGTAACTTCTCAGACTCTTCAATTCCTCTAAAAATAAATAAAAAGTAACTTTTCATTCATGGTTCGCATTAGCAGCTTTAGTTTGGAAGGGTGTAGATGAATATTTGAAAGTGAATGTAGATCATCTCAAAGATACCAAGGTTTGTTTAGCCTTTCAACATCAGTGTATTTCTATGTGAACTCTGCTTTATGTGCTACAGAACCAGAAAAATGAATTTTGTGTCAGTTCAATAGGAAGAAAACTGGCCAGGACATCCTGAACTAAAATAATGTGATGTACCATGGATTCATGCTTTAGCCTGTCTGGATTGGAGTGCTTTCTAGTCTTTCTCCTTTGATACCTAATTTTAAGACTTTTCTCATGACTGTCCTGGTGTAACATGAATGCAGCCATTCTTGTGATCCCTGTCAGCTCCCCAAGGGTTTCTCTCCCTTTCCTGTATTTTAGGAAAGTACTGATGAAGGAGCTATCACAGAAAAGAGATGCTCTGTTAAGTACTTATTGGGAGAGACACTAAATCAGATTCTCTACATAACTCTGACTTTTAGAGATAAATCTTGCAGAAAACCTGAAATGCATGGCTGTTTTCTCCAGAGTGAATGAACCAAGTGCTAAATCCATGTGCAGTCTAACTTTGCCTGTAGCTTTTGATTTGAACTACTCAGCTGATGCCTGTTGCTGACATTTAATTTGCCTCTAGCCTGTAACACACTGATATTCAGGTATCTGTGCTTCACCAGGAAGCTCAGGGGTAAGGACACAGATGGATACAGTAAACCTTTCCACAGAGGGACAGACCAGCAATTCTCAGCAATGGCTGAGAAGTGACCTGTGGAGGTTGTATGCATAGGCATGAATTCCAAGTTCTGCATGCAATTCTGGCTCAAGCATATGCTCTGTGTCCATGTGCTTAGTGTGAATGTTTTTAAAGGTTGATTTTGGCTCAGGTTTATCAACTCTGTGTAGAATAAGCTGGTAGGTGAAGTTTTGGAGGTCTTTGAAATTGCAGCTCCAAGAGATTTCATTTTTACATCAATTAAGTTCTGGTAATATCTTTAGCTTGTAAAAAGGAACCTTGTAAGGAGAGGAGTGCATCAGTTTAATGTTCATGTGGTAATTACCTATTTTGGGGTGACATTTAGTAGACTGAAGTTCACTGCTCTTCATTTTATMCTTTTGTATGAGGATTGCTGGAAAAGAACATGTACTTAACATTTTGGGATGTGACAAAGGAGGAGAAAATTATACCCCTTGGCTTTGCTCTTTTGATCTTGTATTTTTACCAAGGTGAAAATGTAGTGTGAGTCAGATGTTAGCTACAAAGTACATCCAGGATACTTTTGGGTGGGACTTGCAGAGAAACTGCTCATTCAGATAGCAGAAGCATTTCTTTCATGGAGGAGAACTTTTTTCAGCACCTATCAATCCTTTGAACATTTGTAGTTATTCAGATTATGCAGCTGCTTTGCAGCAGCCAGGAACTCAGTTTGGTGAAATTGGAAATAGAGTGAAGATATTAAATCTATGTTATGTCTGATTATACCTGAATGCCAATTTCATCTTTTCAGCAAAATAAAGGATCTGTGACTTGTTTTATTTTGTTTCATGTGAAAGGCACATCAACACATCCATGACTTTTAAATGCAAATAATTAACATGTGTCCAAAGAATTATAACAGGGGTACAAACCTCAGTTTCAACCAGGGAAAACTAAAGCCAGTAGCATTTACCTCCATTTTTATCCCTCTTCATTTTAGTATTTGAGAACGAGCAGCTGGACATTTGAGAATTAGTGATTTCAGTTACAACCAAAGTTCAGTTTTCTGACACCTTGGGAGGATATGGTGTGTTTGAAACAGACTAAATGTCTCTCAAGGCTTCATGGGGGACTACCAGAACTACACCAGATGATCTTAGCTGTTTCTTTTAAATAAGTATTGTATACTCATCTACAAAATATGTTTTCTGAACTAATCATAAAAGCAATGTTTACTGCTCAAATGAAGTGCCAGAATATGTCTAGTGAAAATCTACCAGCCAGAGAAGCTACTTTAGATTGTAYCATCTTGAGCATCTGTTTCAATTTTTATTGTTCTGATAGAGGTTTGGCCTGAAAAGACAGGCCAGCACAATTGGCTGCAGTTTAAAGGAAATTTTGATGTAAATTTTTATTAGGTGAACTGCTTTGCTTTAAAAAACATCAAATCTATTGAAAAGCCAACCAAATTAACCAAAACTGTAAAAAAATTGGATTATAGCTGGTGATTTCATCTGAGAATTTTTACATTTAGGGATTTTTCCAATTTATCTAAAATTGGTGTTACTGGTTTAAAAATTAACAATAATAACAAAGAGAAGCTTCACAGGTTTACATCCAAATTCAAGTAGAAATGGTCACTTTGAAATCAAACTAGAAGTACTTTTAAAGATTTTATTTCCTCTAATGTTATGGGATAGTTTGTGTTGAGTTAATTTGAGGTTCTACTTTCATTTTTTTTCRTTATGAAAGTGAGAACAAATTGCTCACTACATTTAGCACATCTGTCACAGTAACTTTCAGATGCTGTTTCTTTCAGACTCTGAAACATCCCTATTAACTAAGGAGTGTAATATAATGTAGAGATATTTTTTTGAATAGAAATGTACCACAGTCTCATCTCTAAAAACCTACTGTATCAGAAGGGGAAGATCAGACTCTTTCTTCTTCTCTAAGAAGAGGAGTTTTATTATTAAAATGTTTCTTCAGTGTGTCTTGCAGTGTCAGAAATCAAAGGTCATGAAGGTAGAAGGCAGGCTGTATTTATTTCTCTCCTGCTGCTCTAATTAAAGGGTCAGAAGCAACCAGTCTCACTTCCTTTTGGTTCTCAGTAAGCCTCTGCAATTTATTCTGGAATGGGTGGAGAGAAGGGAGGATAAAACAGACATGTCCTTCCAGCTGCTGATCTTCTAAAGTCTTTGATCACTGTCTGCTTGATTTTTGTCTCCTTTGCAAGAGGAAGGAACAGTAAATTAAATAAATGAATTTAAATAATCATCCATCTGATGTAGAGASGAGTTCTGGAAGAGGAAGGAAATAGTGCTGCTGCTGCTACGAGTTGCAGAAAGAACCATGTAGCAGTTTCAGTTCATAATTWTCTGTCTGATCTTGCTTTAATATTTGTCTTTAACATTTGATTAATGTATGCATGCTTTTAAATTTTGTTGTTCTTGTTTATCTGTCTAAAAAATGTGCTGGAGACATAAACTCAGCCGGTGGCTGAGGCAGTGAGTGTAACTGCAGCTGCCCCCTGGGCTGTGCATGGAAGCAGGTGAATCTCAGGGTCTGAAGGGAGTGTTTATGGACCAGAAGGTGGTGTGTGCTCTGCACCAAGGCATTTGACCCAGGATTTCATGGTCTTAGGGTGCCCTTACAGGCTGGTGTGCTGCAGGAATCCTGGGGCTGTCCTAATGTGCAGCAGAATTGTGCCCACTCTCCTTTCCTTGAACTGAGTGCTTGGAATTTTTGCTTATGATGGAGGCTGTGCTACTGGATTTCTGTGTATATACACAAACATCCTTGTGTTCATGTAAGCTTGGCTGACTTTGGTAGATAATTGATTTATCTCACTCATTAATTTGCAGAACCCATTGCCATGAGGGCTGAGGGCTTAGACATTGCTGAAACAATTGCACTGTCATGGCTAAATCTCAGCTGTGTGCAGGTTGAGGCTGGAGAAGAAGCAGGACTTGGCTCAGTTAATGGTGCTCTGCTTCCTGGCTGCCACCTGGGCTGTTTGGTTACCCTGTTTTGTACTTGCCATAAGTACCTGGGTGAATTGCTTGAAATGAAGGGTAGAGAGGCAGTTAATAGTTGAAGATTTGCTTCCTAATCCCATCTTCAGAGCATCAGGTTGCAAACAGAACTTTTTGGCTGCAGAACTGGTAGCATCAGTTATGTCTCAGTGGAGTCAGCTCTCCTGCTCTTACAAGGAAATGCTGGTGTTTTCAGTGTTTGAGATTTCATCGTGGAGCTTAATGCCTGATGTTAATCTTAAAGGCCTGTCAGCCCTATTTCAAGCTACTATTTGAGATCCTTGGTTAAGCTTTTTGGTAAGAAGTTTGAAAAGTGGTTCAATTACTCAAATAATGTCTCCTAAAGCATGTGAACAATGATGGCATTTCTAACTGCCCCCTGAGTGTTGGAAACATGGCTCATTAGGGTCTGATTTTTTTGAAAGTGGATGACATTAACTGTACCAGCTGTAGAAAACCTGGCATTCAGCCTTTGGTTATCTGTGAATTGTCTTAAATTTTATTTTCTTTAAAAAAATATTTAAAATGAGTATGTGGTCTGAGTCTACTTCAATTATTTATCAAAGTTYCTTTTGAATAGAGGAAGCACAAAATTATGCATTAAATTAAGCTTTTTACAGTTACCAACACTGTCAAACATCTGAAACCATTATCYGGGAAAGGAAGAAGATTGGGTAATTGATTGAGAAAAAGTTTTTTGGAAAAAAATTGATCAGATCAGAGGTAAAGGRAACCTTTAATGGTGGACTGGAGGCCTGAACATGATGAAGATGATTACTGTAGGAAGTGRTGATAAATGATGCTACACAATGCACAACAAATATTTTTGGCCAGGCTGGTGGCTGATTACAGCCTCCTAGATGCATTAGAGAATTCATCTYTTAATCTTCTCTAGAAGGAACCATTTTAGACAGAACCACTTGGGGACAGCAACTGCAGCACCATGGAAGCTGTTGGAGTGCAGTCAGTCCATGGCCAGGTAGCTGATGTATACATTGCATTATTTCATCCACTATTTTAATTTGTGCAGAAATTATATAGAAATGCCAGGTCCCCCAACCAGCAGTGCTGAAAAACACGAGCTTTGTGTTTGGTATGGGGCTGTAAGTGGCATATTACAGAAGGGTAAATGGAACTTCTCTCCTAAGCAGTTTTCCTAAACCTTGTTAAATGCTGATGTTCCATCTTTTTAATTACAACAAACTGGCATTCATGGTAGTGTGTAATCAAGAAATGGAAGATTTTACAACACCTTTTATCCCCTGACATGTGGTGAGGGAAAATACCAGTCTCTTTTTATCCATGTGCTTCATCTGTCATAGGGCAAGGTTTGTCCAGTTTTCCCATGCACGCAGGTTTTCATTGCTGGTGCAGTTTCTGTGAACATCCACATTGCCCATCTGTTTTTGTTTCTGAAGTGAACCTAATTGTACATTATTAGGTGATGTGTACTAATCTACTGGCCTGTGCATAATAAAACAACTGTGCATGCATTGTAATGGCATATTTAGCTGAGTGGTGTTGCTTGTTTTGTTGTGCTTCTGTTGTTGCCAGTAGTTTCGGGATGCTATTAAAATGTATGTGAATCATGCCTGTTCCCAGGCCCCCATCCCTACTGCCAGGCTTTGTGTGGGGCTGGGGTGACAAGTTGTGGTGCTTTATGCCTGATTAGTTACTCTAATAAGTTTTCATTCCTATTTAATATCTATTCTAGAATGGTCTTTTCCTTGGGTTTTTGTGCCCCCTTTGCAGTACACCTTAATCCTCTCCTCTTCACTTATAGTCTTTGTAAATGATCAACTATAGCCCCCCTGAAATGCTCAAGATTCTGTGCTCTTTGTATTCAAGGATTTCCAAGCTGAAAAATCAAAACGTTTCTTGGTTTTGGGCCAGTGGAGAGTTTAAATGTCACAGAAGTGGTATGTTCTAACTTTAGGGTAAAGCTGGTCTACTACTTCTTGTACGTATTCAGTGCTGGTTGTGAATGAACTGTTAACAGGTCTGTTTTTTGACTAAAACAAGAATGAAAAGTAAAGAAAAAAGAGACCAGTTAAAAGCACAACAGGTAAAATGTGATCTCGGTAACTTGTCGTGTAGGTTTCAACCTGTACTCTTGGGTGCAAGAGAGTTGTGTTCCTTACAGTTAAAGGATAAAGCTGGTATTCAAAGCAGAATTAATTATTTTTTATGAATATGTGGAAAAAGTAGATACTCTAGGCATCCAGTCATCTCATTTTTATATTTACCAGATTGACTGAAGAGCTATTTAGTTTTGTTTTTAGGCTGGGATGGGCAAATGCAGATGCCTGCCTGAAATTTCACTGGTTGCTCCTGCCCAAGAGCTTCCCATGGTTTTTGCAGTCAGAAGCTGTTAAAAGCACATAAATCTACATGAAGGTGCATTTTATTGGGTATTAGAATTAAGTTACCAATAATTCCCCTTAGGGTCCAGTTCCCAAAACTCCTCTCAGAACGAAACCCATGGATCCTCTAGGGATTCATGTGCTAAATTGACAGTAATTCTTTTCAGAGGTGTGTCCATAAAACTTTGGGGTAAGATGTCTGTAAATGTGAGTCCCTAGATATCTGACCACGTCACCAGGTGAGATGGACTCTAACAGGCTTAACATGATGTTTTCCCCTTCCTGTGACAGCTGTTTTCAGGAACAATGCTACAMGGAGGAGAGTCAGTCATTGCTGGGGCTGAAAGTCTTGTAAAGGGTGAAGCAATGCAYCATTCTCAGATGATGGGAATGAACCATAACCATCCTGTGCATTTCAGCTACCAAAGGTTTGGTTGCTTGTAGAGGCATCAAGTAAAGGAACCCAAGAGCTGTGACTGCTGTTTACACAGGGTTGTAAGTGAATGTACCATGTGAAAACCCTTGATTAGTTTTACATTTAAGTGATTCTACTTGCTGGGCTTTGAACACCTTCTACTGAGATCTGCAGATTCCCACACTGGGGACAATATTCCCTGTTTTGCCAAGGCTTTTTAAATTATAGCTCCTGATTTCTGCACACATCCTTCTATTTGGCCTTGAAACTACACAATGCTATTTTGCTTTCTTTGGACAAGAATTATTTTCTTTTTATTCTCACACAAAAGAAAGAGAATATAGTGATAAAATATAGTCAGTTCCTCAGCTGGCATAAATCAGCATAGTTCCACTGGTTGCCCTAATTTAAATCCAAATTCTATCAAATCGTTTCAAATAGGCTCACAGAATGAATTAAATTGATAGGAAAMAAATTCTTAGGTGCTTAAAACCCARGTCTAATTTTCCAGTAGAMGGGCATCAGCTGCTGCCTTGTGCATTCACAACCTTGTGTTGGCTGCTTCTGGCTCAGTAACTGATATTGGCTGTGAAGGAGGCACTTGGCTGCTCCTTTGGCCAGCRGAGAAGAAATGTTGGCTCCTGGCTCTTGTGAAAGAGCAGAGCTATAAAATGAGGAAATAATAAAACATGATGAGTAGGTTAGGGTCACAAAATATTGTAAATAGAAGCATATTGGCCTCTCTGCTCTTTTTAAAGTACTTTGCAAGTTGGCCTGGCAGCTTCCTGGATGTCTGCCTTGCTTTAACCCTTTGGTTGTCTAAAGGTGATGCTGGTAATCRGTGACATATTTGGGGGAGGGGGGGAAATAATGGTGGTCTTTTGTGTAAATTGAGGTTGAAACAACTGTTTACTTGAAATAGTTTCCCTTCAGACYTTTATCTTACTTTGGCAATGATGCCTCCTCTGTCCAGCTCTCGTGCCCAGAAGTCTTGGTAGTGTATAGGGCAGTACAGATGTAACCGTGTATAGGCCAGAACTTTTATTAATGTGCTTAGACTGGAACTTTCAACCTATCTAATTTTGTGCAATTTCTGTTTTGTCTGAGAATTACAGGAAAGCAAATATGAAAGAATAGTGTAGCTTGTCAGGGGCTGCTGTGCCAGGAAATGTGAGCAATTGCCAGCAGGGATGCACAGCCATGCCTTGGTTTACATGTGAGCTTTTTGCTTCACAGGGGTAAGCTGGCCTGGCTTTTGGAAACCCTGGGCAGTCAGAAGATGGAGTCAGCAGGAGTTCTGYTACCAATAGTTTTGAATATGAGATTGTGTGAGCCTTGAGCAATGCTCAGTGTTCCAGGGTGAGGGAAAAGGAGGAATAAATGTAAAACTGCAAGTCCGGCCCATTGCACTGTGTCTGCAATATCTATGTGGATTTCATAGGAAAGTTGAACAAGAATGTGTAGGGCTTTACTGCTGAGTCTTATATGGATGACCTTGTACTGTGTGAGGGATTTGATTCCRAGCAAAAGGTTGGAAGTGTTATGTATCACTATCCTTTCTGCCCCAAAGCTCAATATTGTGGATTCCACATTGATTTTTGTGGACTTTTCCTGAGCTTTTACAAGCTAGGGTTTTGTAAATTTTGCRAGTAAAGATAATTTATTTTTTTCCACCCATTTTGCTGCTGCATGCAAATACCATGGTAATTATGGGATGGCACAGGCAGTTGTAACATGAAGACATACTTGGTACGGTTAGCTAGAAAGACTAAGTGACTTTTGAGCTTGGTGCTCAACACCAGTCAGTGTCCATCCAGGTGAGTTGGAGAGATGGGTGAAAGTGATGTCCTTCTGTAGACACAGACTGAGGGAGCATTCTCTGTAAAAGCTCAGGAGCCTGTTATCAGGGCACAATAGCTTTATGAGCCATRAGAAGCTCCTTTGCCCATTCCCACCCAGGAATGTCCACCTGTGTGCAATTCCACCAGGTCTGCGGCTTAACAGATGGTCCGGACTAATGAAAAGAGTCATTTTAATTAGTCCATCTAAAGACRTTTATTCACACTGGTGGGCTCTCCCAATAAAGTTTCAGTGACTAGGATCTGTGTTGCTGGCTTCCAGCAGTCACCATCTGTTTGGTGGCAGAAACTGGCTGTGGTATGACTGCACGCATTTCCCACTCCAGTGGGCTGGAAACAGGTTCAAAGCGTGGGGAAGGAGGGGGAAAGGTCTCCTGGTTGCTGCCTACAGCAGTTTGAAAGATGTGGTATCCCTGCTTCCAGACCTAGGATTACAACAGCTTATCCTCCTATCTCTAGCAGCAGTTTCAGAAAGCAGCTTTGGAAATCATGCTCATTTCCTCTGGCAGCAGTTTTTAAATATTTGAGAATACCTTAGGTGTATTTGCCAAGGCTCTTTCTTAGGCTGTTGGCCTATTTCTTAATTGAATATAGAAAATCCCTCTATTTTTAATGACTGTTAGAAAATAATCTAAAATAATTAGAATTAGAAATGTCATGCAAGTAATGCTTATTCTGGGAGTACAGTAGTTTGCATGTTAAAGGAACCTCACTGGCTGCRTATTAAAGTGAACCATTTAATGGCAACCATTCAATTAAAAATTGGAGGGGTGGTAGGGAGTTGGAGCAGTACAATAGAAGATTTGCAAGGCTTTATTGCCCATGACTAGTTTATTTGTGTCCTCTGCATATTGACAAACTAGTTTAGTTAAAGGCATAATTATGCCAGGGGGAAATTACAAAATTTCTTGGAGAAGAAAAACAGCCTATGGATGAGACAGGAATTGTGGGAGTTCAGAATCCTTTAGGATAATTCYGACAGTAAGTTTTTACATATTTGATCTACTTACAGCCCTTCCCTGGATGACTCCTAGATCCTCCTCATTCCCAAACCCTACWCAAACTCTGTTTTATTCAAGCTTTAATTTTCAGGTCTGTTTTAATGAAATCTTTGTACAGGAAAAGAACAATGGTTATATTAGATTTAATAAAAACTTCTGGATAAGGTTTGATCAGGCAAAGTCAGAAGTTTGAGAGACCTTCCAAATCATTGTGCCAAGTAAATAAAGGTATGTTCAATTTRTTTTCTGATTTATATGGTTTGATTTTCATGTCTTTCAGCTTTTGCTGAAATTATTTTTCTATGTAAAAGCTTAGGCACTGATGCCAAAACCATTTCTCTAGGAAGTATCACTTAATCACCCAARTCATGAAACATACTAAAATAACAAGGTTTGACATAATTTTTATATTAGTCAAAGGCAAAGATCTGGTAGAAAGAGTGATGCCCCTTTTGGATTAGTAATTTATTTTGATATCCCCTCCCTCTCCTGTGTTAATGTGATCAGATTTTTTGTTGCTAAATCACCTGCCATTCTCAAATGGCCTGAAGGGCAGCCTTGAGGTCATACTCACTCCAGCTGTCAGTATTACTTGTGGAACTCCTCCTCCTKCAGACTACATTTGCCTGTTGTTGTGTGCATAGTTGCCATTTTGTTGACACTCAGAGACTGACTTTTGGCAGATAAATGTGGCTGACCTTTCCTTGGAAGGACCCAGAGTTTTTTTCCTCAGAGACAAATTGGTTTAAGAGGCAGACTCATGCCAGGAAGTGCACAAATCACTTTGCAGATGATGTTTCCCACTCCCAAAACCCTACAGCTTGGCTACCCAAGTTGTAATTTTTTTTGTTGCTGTACTGTCTAGTCRTGGGACAGAATTCTCCTGTTTGTCAAACACAGATCCAGGGTGTCCTCACCCKAATATCTCTGTTAAGAACAAGATGTCAGCAGATTGGCAAACAACATGATGCAGCTCTGGGCAGACCAGRTGTAGCTGCAGGCTACTGCCAAGCACCACACACAGTCATGGTTACAAAAATGAAAGGATGTGCACATTTGCCATGAGGAGCCTCATAAGGGACAACAGAAGGATATGGGAGAGCTCAGTAATGAGTGTTAGATTGGCTTGTGGGCTGATTGCAGGKAGAACCCAGGTGAGAAATGACATGTAAGAGCTTCAGAAAAATAGCATTTATATAAATTAATGGGAGAATATCTCATAGGAACTCTTAAATAGGAAAAGAAACCWCTGGTTCAGGAAGCAGAACAGTAAAACTGGAGAAATTTGACTATAAATTTACTCAGTTCTTATATTTTTCCTGTGACATCCAGTGCTAGCCATCTCCTGAGATAAATTTACTTGGCTTGGTTTGTTTCAGAGTTAATGTTGATTTTATATTTATATGTAGGTGAAGTCTGCTTAAGATGCTACACTGGAGCCAGGGCTGGTGCCAGACGTGCTCTGTTGTTCATGCCCAGAAGACTGGGACAGTTGAAGGTGGCACTTTTAATGGCTAAAAGGAGGACTCATCAGAGGGTATCTGTCATGGGCTACCTCCTCTGCCACTCATACAGAGCCCACCAAAGCCAGTCCCATGGTTCCCACACAGTGAAGAAATTCCAGAAGCTAATATGGGGAGTGACTGGAAAGGAGAATGCAAGCATAATTTGGACACAGTCAAAGATGCTTTGTGAAGACCAGATGAATGGGGGAAATGTTAGGCTTGATGGTTGTCTTCAGGCAAGCTTTACCTAAGAATTACTGTGAGACCCTTTGGGGTGGAGAGGAACTGTAGGGGCCAATTCAGCTTAAAGGATAATTCATTTTTAGACAAGTTTTGTGTTGAAACTCTACCTGTCTGAGGCCATATTCATCTGAATGAAGCATTTGTGGAAGGTTTTTCCCCAGCTCAATATTACTTTTTGGGAGAAAGGAAGTAAAGTGGTGCTGGGCTCCTATTTTAGCCCTGAGCACAATATGAAAATCATTAATCTGGGTGATCCTTTGAAAAATTCTCATGCTAATTAGGTAGACTGAGATTTTCCCATATGAGTACCTTTGCAAGGCTTATTGTCTAGTCTGAGATAGATATCTCTGTCTCTCATTTTAATAAAAATATCAAAAGATGTCAGTTTTATTTCATTGTGGAACAGCAAAAAGCAATTAAAGCTCAGGATCTTTCATGGCATGGGAAAACTCATTCACATCCAGTTCTACTTTAGGCAGGCTAGACAGCACAGTTCATGTTTTGAGATTAAAAACAATATCATGAAAAGAGCTGGTAACTGGATAATAAACTGGACAGAAGGGTGGATTTTGTAAAGGCTTAAATCTTAAAATACTTGTGACTTGGGAAAGGAGTAGGGAGAAACATTCTTAAGAATAGGGAGAAACATTCTTAAGAATAGGGAGAAACATTCACAAGAAGAGGAAAAATGAGGTGAAAATAGACATGAGGGAGATGGGAGTTTACTGAGGAAGTAATGGGCTGAAAATGAGGAAGCCAAGAGAGATCTGTGTAAGAAGTAGTGGAAGGTGAGCTGCAGGTGGGACAGATTTCAACAAGATCCTATAAGAAAGGAGGTGTGATGGCAGGAGGAGGAGAGGCACAGCAGAAGAGATCCATGGTTTGAAGACCTGTCAGTGCAAACACTGGATCCAAAGGTCATCATAGTGAGAATTTTCACATAGACTTTGTCTCAAGCCTTTAGGCTTCTGAGGTTTCATATAAACCAGATTGATTATTTATTTATTGGAAGGCAATGCAGTGACACCTGCCATCAGTTACTTTTCATGGTATTTAAGTGGTTAATATTCTTGCTGTTGCTGCTATGTTGTTGTTGCATTTTTTTGTATCATATTTCCTCATTGGAATATCCAGCTTGTTTGAGAGCCCTTAAATTCCTTTAATAACCGGTGTTGCCTCAAGTGCAAAGACTGAGTTCAAGTGAAGCTGCTCCTTTCTTTCCTGATCACATTTATGGTCTAGATTAAGCAAAGGTCCTCACCTATGGCTTGGGTTGGTCTCTCAGGCTTGAAGCTCCCTTTACAAACTCCCTGCTGAAGAGAGTTTGTTTCTAAGCCTTCTACAAGGCAAATCCTGTTGCTGAAGTTGTTAAAGGAGAATTTCATTTTAATGCTTATAGTAACTGACAACTGTGAGGATTCTGTTTATCCAAAGGACAGGTGTAGCACTAACCCTGACCTTCCCCTGYGCTCCCTCTGATATGCTGGAAGAAGTTTGTAGGCTTTTCTCCCACAGCAAATTCCTTTCAGTGCCTTTGGCCACGGAGCTTCTTTTTACAGAAAGGATGCCTGGAAAACCTGACTGAGATGATGCTCTTGTTGCATATGTTTGGGTTTTCTCTGTCTCTATCACTATTTGAGCTCTGAAGATTAGAGCAATTCAGGGAGGTTTTAGTTGAAAAAACCTAAAATTGAGAATGATCTGAAGACATGAGGATCAGAAAATCTTCTCAATAGATCTTTATGAGAGATGCAGCAATGCACATTTGTTCAAGTTCTTGGAATATCAGACAAGAGTTCAACTCTGTTCCTTTAACTGCTTCAAATAATAGAAGATGTAATCTCTGATGCTTTTAGCTCAAGCTGTAGGCATTTATGTTAGTGATATCTAAGCAATTTGTCAAAGTAATAAAGGTTTCTGAATTTTCTTCTGCATTTCACKGAATTCCTGTCATGCTCAAGTACCCAAGTGTCTGCATTTCAAAAAGCTGATTCTTGGTCTGATAGAGACAGGTCTTGGTCAGAGAACACATTCTGATGTTTTAAAGTTTATTTTATAGCAAAATGTATCTCTTTCTTSTGTGAATTGAAGCTGGATTGAAGCATTATTTTTCAGAAAAAGCCCTACTCTGAAAATGAGAGAATTTCATCATGGACCTTGCCAATTCTAGGATCAAAAATGTCATTAAAATCAGTAACATTCTATGCAACATCTTTTAAGAGAAATTGCATGGTCAGAGGTTCTTTGAGCAGAGCTATTCATTATTATTCCAGCCTGTGTACTTCATTTTTTAGAGTTTTTGTGATTTGAAGTTTTCCAAATGATTAAGTTCCTCTGTGAAGGAGCATAAATCAGCAACATGCAGAACAAAAAGAGGAGGGAAAGAGAATGTGAAAATAGGTTGCTGAGAGAAATGGAAAAAAACCCCCATCATAATTACAATGCAAATTGAAAACCAATGCAAGGTTATATTTTATTTTTTAGCTGTCTTCATCTGGGTTACCCTTCCCTTTTCTTTCMTGCACATTGTCTGAGCTTTAGTTATAAAGCATGAACAGCAGAAGTTAATTTTAGCTTTTCTGAGTTATGGTTGGGCTTTCATTTTGCTGCAGGTGTTCTGCACAGCAAGACAGGCTTGTTTGGTCTGTTGCACACTGCCCACAGAACATTACTAACATGCAGCTGTGCMGAAACATCTGGACAGCTTTACTTGAAAGCACTCGGAATGTGTGCGTGTGGATTTTTCCTCTAGTCATGTAGTGTGTTCCATGGGCCATTGCTTCTCTAGCCTCAGCAGTGGAGGACTTTGATGTCTTCTTGTTTCTGGGTTTTTATTTTTGTCTSTTGCAAACATACTTCCTGCCTCTTCCAGTAAGGCTGGAGCACACATGARCTTTATATCTGGGATGGAGAAATGGGAAGCTGCTTGTTCCCATCTGTCTTGTAATTAGAGAAAAATTTTTGAGAATTCAGCAGTTCCTGAAGCTGCTCTAGGTAATATCAAAATTAAAGGTATAATTTTTTTGATTCTTTCCCACTTGGATGTACAACCAAACCTCAAATACCTGTGTTTTGGACCCAGAGATTTGAATCAACCCTCAATCCTCTTGTCCAATATCTTGGAGGAGAGTATTTGAAGTTATAGTTCATTACAAATATATTGCTAATTGTTCTTTGAGAGTGGGCTATCAGTTACTACAACAAAAGTTTATGCACATGGAYAGTCTCTGGAGGGGCAATTCTGGGTTAGCAAAGTTTTGCAAATGCTTAATGTAAGATAAGCTTTTGGTGGTTTGAAAGCAATTTGATGGTTGGCAGTACAATGTWCGTGAATTATTTCTGTGAGCTCCTGTTGCAGGACAAAGCATTGTTGTCCGCTCTGGATTCCTGTGCCATTTTAGGCAGACACTTTTTAAAGCCCAGGAATGGTGTCCTTCTGTCTTATTAATGAAGTAGAGTTTAAATCCTGCTTGAACTGTGAAAATCTGAAGAAAGTCTYAGTGACTGTGTTAGTGACATCCAGATTGGATTAGTGTGAGTCTTTGTTTGTAGTTCTGCCAGCATCATCATTCAGAAATTRCTGCTCAAAACACAGTAACGAGAATGATCTCTGGATCTGCAGAAATGAGCAAGCAAAACAGTCCTGACTTCTCTCTTCAGAGGCTCCTAGCTCTGAAAARATTGGCTGGAACATCTGTTTTCTGTCTTAAACTCTTTAATGATTAGATTCCTAATTGTTTGACTGGGTGYCTGTGTAAGCACAGACCCAGGCATTCTTGAGTTAATGCTGGACTCCTGGCACTAAAAAGCAATACTGAAGAGATAAAATACAATCAATTAATATGAAGCACTTTTAAAATAATGCCTTCTTTGCTGTGGATTTTCTGGGAGAGTTTTTGTTAAATTGGTTTCTTGTTAGTTGCAGCCTGTATGGTTACTCAGCTATGTTGCAGATTTTAGGATTAGTATTTTAAAGAGTTGCAGCCCTGCTTTGGGATACCTCCTGGAGTTATTTGATATATAGAATCAGTTGTCATAGATGGAATAACTTTCTGTTCCTTCCTTAGAACACATGAAGACAGAAGAGTGTCTATTCATTGCTTTGTAGTTGGGGAAAGAACAAAAGCAAATCCTTAACTTCAACCACATGTTCTGCTAGAACATGAGAAAGTGTTCAAGTGTTTTCCTGTGCACTTCTGCATTTAGGTTGTATTGAAGTTGTGCTTTGCCAACCTAAATGGGATTTCTGCATRTTGCTTTGTGCAGTCCCCTCCTAAWGACAGCTTGGTCCAAAGGAATGTTTCCTGCTCTTTCAGCCATTGCATCTCTGCAGGAGAAGACTAATCTATAAATTTCCTTTTCTGAACTGAAATGTGGAAAAATCCCCCACCAAGGAGAATATRTAGCATGTGTTTCTAGTTTGTGTTGGCTCCACCCACAGAAAACTTTTTCTGTGACTTTTTTTTTTAACAACTGGTTACCAGAGGGTAGATCACGAGTAAGCTCAGGGGAAACCTCACTTAGTTTTGATAGTRTCATTTTAACTTTTGTTATCAGTATAATTCTAAGTGTCATACAGGGAAATAGGTCAGCAGAAGGTTTTTAACCTTCCTGGATTCCAAGTTGTGGATATTCTGTGGCTATTTTGAGTAGAGATAACATGCCCTGTTTAATCTCAGTAAAAAGACAACAGAGACATGGGAAGCTTCCAATGGGTTATTTATTCCCTCTCATTTCAGGTGTATCAGACCACCAGTATGGTGGCAGTTACTTGTGTAAGTACACTCCTGCTTTCCTGTTTCCAAAACATTCCCACAGCAGTGAAACTGGAGGATTTTAAGGCTGCCTGTGTGCTGTCACTTTTAGTGTTGCTTCTGTAATATCCATTTTTTGAATGGAAATACTCTTCCTTGTACATCAATCTTCTACTGCCCTGTTTCATCTCATTCATAGATTAGTACAAAAGTTTTTTCTGTAGCWTTTCTGTGCAAGTCCAATGTGCATTTTTGTCAAATGTATTTTTAAAATTCTGGTATTCTAATAGTGTGTAAGTGCTTTGCACAGAAAGGAAAGATTATTAGAGATCTGAGTAGAGAGAACAAAAGAGTATTTCCTCTAAAAAATATGCCTTATGTAATTTTTTCAGAATTATCATGCTTTTAATTCAGTGTGCTACACTGCTGAATAGAAAAGCTAAGTGTTTCTGTAAGGTGTTTAATTTGTAATTACAGAAAAAACTGTTTTAAGTGTCTGAAACATTTTGCCTTCAGGTGTGTTTGGAAATTTTAGGTTAAGTGCTTTGTTTTAAAAGTGTGAATCCATYGAAATAGTCCATGTGTAAGTTCACAGAACAGACCAACTTCAGGGAAGGTTTCATTTGTTTATTTTTTGAGAGAACTGCAAAGAGCCTGAGCCACTCCAAAATGTCCTGGCGTCCAGGAGAGTTAAATTTGGCATTTTCAGGGAAGGGACGAGAGCCAAATCATCATTATCACAAATTGYGACTAATTTAGAGCAGTCCCTACCTGTTTGCTGTGTACAGCAGAAATGAGAAAATCTGAATTTGTTTAAGCTTTAAACCACAGATATTTCTAATAATATGATACTTTACGTGGTTTGGGGAAGATTGAGGACAGAGACAAAAGTGGGTTGCTTAGCATGCAACAAGCCACATTAACTGCTTTTAACACATCACAGGGCTCAGAAATCATGAATGAATTTAAAACAAATGCTGCTGGACCCAATTCTGCTTTCCACAAGAGTTTCCTCCAAAGCATTATTTCCAGAAGGGAAATAATCTGATCTTGTGCCTAGTGCAGGTGCCTGCTGGTGTGACTTTTCCACACCTCTTTTGCCAGTGTGAGACACTCTGAGTGGATGAGATACACGAAATTAGGACATATGACAATCTTATGAGATCTTATTTGAGATGGCACCTTGCTGTGATGCCTTGTGAAGGCTGACCTAGAACAGAGACTAGAAAGTGCTAAAGAATAAAGTAGATGTTTGTTAGGAGGCCTCAATGGATCCACCTTGGGAAGCACAAGATCCCAGCCAGGGCTACACCCCTGGTGAACCCAAAATGGWCAAAAAATGGASAACTGGTCACTGGGTCTCTCACTTATATAAGTTCTGGTCCATTTGCGTATTGGAGTTAATTGTCCAATTACAACTTTAGCCCATGAAGTCCCATCCTTCTTGTTTTCTCTCTTCAGTCCACATTGTTTATGCTCTTGGGCCTGAGATTTGGATAATTTGTCCTTGGTCCCCAGCTGGAGAAGAATTTTTTTGTCTCCCTACTCTGTGAAGAGAGCTCACCATCCCCTAATACGAAGCCCTGACCCACACACTACAGCAGCACAGAATCTGAAAATATATAAAAGCTAAAACCTGAGGCATCAGCTGAATCACAAACCTAAGATTTCTCATGGTGGTACAAGATTATTCTGTCTCCCAGCACAGTGAAATACTGTGAATAAACTATCATAATGGGCAGAAAAGAGAGCTTAGAAAAACCATGAGTGGCTGCGTGTGGATGTGGCTTCCTCACACATTTTAAGCTCTTCATTTTGTCTCTGATTTCCTTTAAACATGTGATACACATTGACAGCCTTTACTTAAAATTCTATTCCCCCAAATGATGTTAATATGTTGCAAACTATTCAGCTGGGAAATGTGCAGCACAATTTCATTCCTTTTAAGGGTTGAGAGGTCCTTACCTAATGTTTCCAGCAGTTCATCTGTGAGGTTCTCACTACCTCAGATTGTGCCTTTTATTTCAAAAGAAATTGCAGTGGATTTAATGAAGGGAACATTTTGAAACCAATTTCCAGTATTCTTTTCCTAAAGGGATTAAAGTACTAATGTAAATGTTCACAATAAAGCAATACTCACACTTATGATGAAATCTGAGATCCAATCATTCTCTGGCATTCACACACTTGGAAAGACCTGATTGAAATTAGTGCACCCTTCATGTGCCCCTGCCTTCTCCCTCAATTTTTCACACTACTGAGTGAATCAAATAGAAATTCCATTTGATTTTAACTGATTTAACCCCTGCAGTAGGCAGGTTGAAATTAACCTCAGTTTGGGGGATGTGATGGAGATCATACTGTAGACCAACATCAAGGTACAGAATTGAATGACAGGATGCATTTTTATGGTATAGTGTTCTAGAAACACATAGTAAAAGCAGCATTTCTTCAAGTGAGGAGATAAAATTTTTCTCTTAAGTTAGTGGCTGAGAGACCAGAGATTTTCTTCCTGTTAGAATTGTGAATTTATCAAAGTAAGGAAATTAAATACCAGATTCCTGATTAGAATCAGACTTACACATCTTTTTGGTGGGGAAAAGGCATTTTATTTTCAGAATCAAAATGTTCTGAAATATTTAATACCGCACTGAATTTTGTTTGTGGATTTTGATATTTAAGAGGAACTTGTCTCCCTCATGGTTATGAATGAACTATCATTTTCAAGGGTGTGATATCAAGCCAAACATTCAGGAAAGCTCTAGAGCTTTGAGATTTAGAAAAAAAACTGACTCTAGCAAGAATTAATACTGAAAGATGGCRAAGAATTTCCCAAGGGATGTGTGATATGTCTCATAAACCAGAAGCAGTATGGAAAGAAGTTGATGAAAAGGCTGGTTGTTGCTACAGACCCTGAGGGTGGTTCAGAAAATATTGGTGTAATGTTTGTACCTATAAGAAAAGTACCTTAAAGAAGCCTTGGGGATTGATCATGAGGGATTTGAATTGCTCCAATATTGATTGCAATAATAACCATGCAAAATCCAAGGAAAGCAGGCTTTTAGAGCTACTCTGCTGKAGTGCTGCTTTCATAATGCAATTTGTTGAATGGTCAATATAGCCAGAGGATGTTTTGGACCTAATCCCTGGAAATGAATCAAGTGCTTTATGATTTAATAAAGCTGGAAAATGGGTACTRCTTGTATCTGAGTAAAACCTTCTAGAGCTATCATCCAATTTGAAATACTTGTTAAGAGAGGGCAGTAGATGAAGCAACACAAAAGTGACTTTGAGAGACTGTAAAATGCCCTGAGATATCTTGATTAGAATTCATCAGTTTACAGCATGAGAATGGAGGGGTGGTCAGAGGGATTGCAGCTGATGTTGATCCCAGTTGCAGGGAATAAGTGTGTGGGCAAAGGGGCAGCAAAACCTTTGTGGGAAAAACAGCTCAAGGCAGGATGCAAGCAACAACTGTGCAGCTTCCAACACACAGCTGGCTGTATAAACAAATCKGTTTTGAAGACAATTGGGAGTAAATATGAATACTGAGCATGGAAAGCTGTTCAGTACATTCTAACCTGAGGTCAAGGGTTTTCCAAATATACTGACAGTGGTGTGTAGGTATGCAGGGGGCTGGTTCCCTGCTGAGCTGGGACAGAGCTGGAGCTGGAGAATGAGGAAGCAGCTGATACTTGTTTTATTTGGAAAAGCAAGATAAAGCTTGCTTATTTATTGTTGGATTTTTTTGGTCTTTAGAGAGACAGAAGAGGTGAAATGTTGCCCTGTCAAAAAGGGGTAAAATTTGAGGCAGCAAACCAAACCAAGAATGAGTGGCAGGGACCCGCTCATCAAAAATTAGACATAATTAAAAGGGAGAGAAGAACTCTCTCAGAATTAAGGGAAGAAAAGGCTTYACATAAGGAATAATATGTCTCTATTTTCTGAAATTAGAGAAGCAACAATKTCACACAGAAATGGATTTTTTTTTATCCCAAGTGAGAAGCAGAGCATATTACACCCCTTTTTGAGGAAAGAACTTCATATCTTTTTCTTGGAAATTTCCAGAGCCTTTGTCCATATTGGCAAAATAATCTCTGTTTGTTTCTCTTTATTTTAGGGATAAAGCTTTGTCCAGTCTTTTTGCTTTTCTCTCATGTGGTTAAGGAAATAATGCAGTGTGGGATGATGTTTATTCTTGTATGTGTAAACCCTGTGGCACAAGCAGCCTGAATTTGGTCTAAGAGTCTTTGTAATCCTTTGTGTGAGTGTACAGAAACAGCAACCATCAGAGATTGTTTAACATATGTTTTGCAGAAAGTGAAAGAAATTCCATGTGCTGTGGTGAGAGGGAACAAAAGAAACCTGTAACACTGGGTCATGGATAGCCTGAAATTGAGTTCAGGTGTATCCATATTTTGTTTAGACTTTAATAAGCCAGAGGCTTTATGGATTTTTATGTCTTACTTTATGAAATCTAATCTGATTGTAACATCTTTGAAGAAGTTTTGTTTTCTTCTTAATGCCTGTCATGTTTGCCTAGGTCTTTTTGCATGATTAAAATTGGCAGCATTTCTAGTTAAGTGAAATTCTGCTTGTATGAGCTGTCAATAGAGGGAAACAAAACAAGCCCAGAACAGTTGTGTGACATGTTCAGTACCAAACCATGTTTCAGTAGTGATTAGAGATAAAAGATTGGCTCCTTGAAAATGTTTCCCTGATGGCCCTGCTATCCATGTCTGTTGGCAGACATTGTTCAGAGAAAAAAAAAAAAGAAACAAACAGTTTGCAACTTCAAGCTTGAAATTATTTTATTTCAGATGGGGAATTATACTCCTGGTACTCACCCTGCAGACTCTGAAATGCTTGAAAGTTTTTCCATTTTAATGTGTCTTGGAAACACTTTAATTTGTCTGCCCTGGCCCTTTATGTTTTGTGTGCACAATAAAGAAGCAATATCTTTTATTTCTTGAGCATAAAAGACTGGTTATGTAAAATATATTTTTCCRTCAGATCTCATGACTGCTACCTGATTTTTATCTCAGGCTAGTGGAAAAATGTGATTTCTTGGGTAATGGAGCAAACTAGGGAGTATGTATTGAAGGGAACAGTCATGCTATACTGACCAGGAGTAGTATTAGGTGGGTCAGCTGTAGAGATCTCCCTGAGGGCATCAGTTTAGTTTATGAATGTAGTTAAAAATAAAATCRCAGGCAAACTGGATACTCACATCAATTTGTGGAGGCCTAAAATATGGCTAAAAATGTGAACACTTCTGTTCCAAGTATGGTTTTCCTATGTTTTTATGTATCTCCAGATTGTGTCATGTTAGTTGGGGAAAGATTTTTGATTTGTGAGAGCATGAAGAAATAGTAACCAGCATGATACTTAGTTTTGACYATGTGAAGGTTGTTTGCACTATATCTGTTGTTTTGTTCGTTTTAATCTCTTGTAACAATTGCTGTAATTTGCTGTTTAAAAGACAGCTACTACAAGTACCTAATTTTTCCTTGTTTTAGTAAAATAAGTAACTTCTTTTAAACCCGTCTTCCTATGCAGCTGTGCTCACCAGGAATGAAAACTGCATTTGATATTACTCAGGAAGGTCATTTTTGCAGCTGCAAAAAAAACCCCCAAGCAGCACTGACCAGTTAATAAGAACAATGCTGTAGTGACCTCAGGAAACTGAAGTGTGTAGAGGCTTCATCCATGTCTCAATAATGAAAAACCATGGAGTGTTAAAGAAAAGCTCTGGTTCAGCATGGATTAGTATTTTGACAGCACCCTACACTAATGCCAAGCCCTGTCAGCTTCATCTGYGCGAATGCAGCAGCCCAGCAATGTCCTCACAGAGCCAGGGTGAACATAAGCAGAGAATAATGGAAATGTCAGGCTGGAAAGGACATTCAGAAATCCACTGCTCTGCACTGACACAGTGTGGGTCTCTTCTGGAGCTGTCAAAAATCTTCAGGCATGTGTAAGGGCAGTGTAGGAGATTATATGACCTCTCTTGGCAACCTTACTCTAGTGTGTTGTGAGCTTTAGTGGTTGAAAGTTTTTCTAGCCCTCATTCCAAGTTTTTTTAGATGCAATTAAGCTGATTCTTTGTGTTTACCCTATAAACACAGGAAGATGTTTGAGTAATTGACCCTCCTTTCTTAWTTTTCTTAAAATTACTTTTTTTTCTGGTATATTTGGGAAAAAATGACTTCAGTAAAAGGGCACAGATGACATATGTCAGAGATAAGCAGWGAAAACAGCTTAGTGACTGGAATTATTCTTCATTCTGTAGCTGAAAGTGGATGTTTTGTCGTGGTATTTTTAATGCTAGTGGTCCATTTCCTTAATAGAGCARAGTAAAGTGGTCAGCTTGCACACAATTTCTAATTACATATGGGAATATTATGTTGACAAACAAGAACTTATTACTCCACCAGCATTTTGAAGTACCATCTACTCTTCACAATGAAGCATTTATAAAGCAGACACAATTTCCAGAGCATTTCATTTTTGCATGACTAATTGCATGTTATAAGTTACAATGGCAATTTGTTTCTCTTGAAAGATGCTGCCCACATCTCTCACACAATATATTGATTTGTCTGGAGATAGTTAATGAAAGGAGACTGTTTGAGACATAGTTTTATTTCAAAGACCTTCTGCAGGCGTGGCAAGAAGAATATAAATAATTGTAAGACAGTGGGGGAAAAAAAAAGACAATTTGATAAACACAATTTCAGTTCTGGCTTCTTCCAGAGCAGGTCTCAGATGGTGATGCCCAAACTTCCCCAACTGCCAGATATTCACATAAATGGGTTTCAAGGGTGTCAAGAGCCATGTAGTTTTCTTACCATTGAATGGCTGGAAAACATTAAACTGAACTCAAAATGGATAGTATATAATAAAGTATATTTCTGAAGTTTTCAGAGAAATAATCTACCTACTAAAATTATTCAGCTCTTCAGTGTTTCAAGATTCTTTTTCTTAATAGTAATGGGCCACTTGAACCTTTACAAATGACTTGATAATACAGCCTCACAGAAAGATAAGAGCTGTTTATAACTGCACACTCATTTCTGAGTGATTCCTCTATCTCCTTTCAGGTTTTTTCCCCTTCTGTTGGGTTCTGATCTTTTTTGTTTTAAGCAAGAAACCATTTTTTATTTGATTTTCAGTGGTAATGTGTGCCTGACTGGGCACACTGCTTGATTACTGCAGAGATGAGTGGCCCTCTCACAAACATATACAAGGGCATACAAGCCAAGAAGCAATACCTTTATGCAAACAAAAGAAACTAAAATATCTAAGTTTCATTCCTTCAACAGTGCCCTATGGTTTAGCGTTAGATTTGTTGTCCGTTTAATCACAATTGAAGAAATATTTGCAAATCTAATTTCTCAAGAATGCCATCTGACAAGTCCAAGTCTAATATACTTTTCTTGGGCAGAAATTTGAGTCATCAGCTGAAGGAGTCTGTACTGTGTTATGATGTGATGTAGCTGAGAGTGTGGAATATTCCTTTTGGGGCTGTTTTCTAAGAAACCGGTGACCAAACAGGAGGTGAGAAGAGTTCATGGAAATCAACACAAAAAGTAAGAAAGCACAGCTAATGAAGGAGGGTGAGGAATTTTCATTTCTCTAAGGATGGGACTGAGATGAAATTTAAGATACCATTGTGCACTTTTTCAGGACCTCTGGCTGGGGGAAGTTATGTAACTRGCTGAAGTGAATTCATGTAAGAAATAGTAAAGGTCAAGTATTGCATATCTGATTCCTCCCACCTTTAAGAAAAAAAATAGTTGGCCTCTTTCCTTGTCTTAATTAGCATAATCCATAAAAAAAATTTGGTTTTACTTAAGGCTGAGAATTTGTTTCTGAGTTTGAGCTGAGACATGCCCTTTACCTCTTCAGTGTTTTGTCCTGAAACTTCAGGACAAAAGGAGGTCATGTCCTGCTTGGAGGTCACCACTGAGATAAAGCCATTGTGCTAGTCATTGTGCCTCTGTGAGGAAACACGTGTCCCAAAGGTGATTCCAAAAGCATAAGAAAGAAATTGAGTGCACACGAGAAGGCTGAGTGTTGTACCGGGTCAGTGAGAACACAGCTAAATTTGGGGTTCCTCATTTTGGCCTTTTGGAGATCAAWGCAATTTTCAAAATGAAGGTTAATTTGTCACTAAAATATGTGTGTATTGTAAATTGGGGGATCAAAAAAAGGCTGCCACGTGCTGCCACCTTGGATGTGTGCTCTGTGTGACCATGACAGTAAAGCACAAGGGGTCTGCTCCTGGCAGCACTCGTGTAGGCATCAGTCATAAGTGAACCAATCCCTTTCAAGAATTGACTGTAAATAATTCTTTCTGAATTTACCTTGGCAGGGTACAGTGTTAATTGATTTTTTTATTTAGCTTGCTGTGTAGTTTTTTATAAACTATAGAACAATGTGAAAATCACAAGATGAGAGCTGGACTAATGCACTGAAATGTGAACTCCTGCTCTTTAGTCATTAATGGAAGTGTTAAATGTGAGAGGAAAACGAGGTGATGTTTAAAAATGACTGTGTTGGAAGAGAATGGAAAAAGCAGGCATTTAAAGAGCTTTCCCTGAGCATCAGGGAATATGGTGATTCTCACAGGAGCTGATAGTAAGAAAGAACCAAAGGTATGCCTGGAGCCATATTATGGTTATCCAGCCTTGTAAGGATTTGCATTTATTTTGTGAGCAGACGATGGGGCGTTTCTATTGAGTTCTAACAGAAGTCTCAGAAGAGATTCAGTGTTAAATATTTTAGGGTGATTGTCAGAATTTAGAGCTTTGTTTTCAGAGCTACCATGTGCTGTTTGGTGGAGATTAATTGCTTTACTACTTGAACTCTGAGTTATGTGTCTTGCTCTTGAAATCAGGATATTTTACTGTCCTATTTCAATAGTTTTATCTATTGAAAAGACCAATTTAAACCTCATAGTCATGAGTATTTAATTCTTTTCTAAGTAATGAGCTATCTAGAAGCTTAGTTATTAAATAGAAATTAATTATGGGGAAACAAAGCACACTGTTCTGTGGATTGGAGAGGGAGGGAGTATTGTGTGCTGYTCAGTAACCTTCAGTACATGAGACTCAAATGTTTAGAGCACTGTTTATATTTCTATATTTGTGTGTGTTTAGAGGGAAAGAAACATTTAGGAATTGCTGTACTGGATTAGATTAATTACCCATTTAGTCCAATATTCTGGGAAGTACCAGATGGATTGAAAATACATGAGAAATCTCACAATACAACATGCTCAGCTTCTGTCAGTTGATAGGTTAAGCCTTGGAATGTGAAGCTTTCTGTTTATTATCAGTCTTGAAAAAAAAAAAATCATGCTTAATGTGAATGTTTTCTCCAGACTCTTGTCTTGAAGATGGAAGCAGACAGCAGTAATAGATTTATTCCCTGTAGACCAGGAGGATGCTTTTTTCTGAGACAGAGTGGCTCTCAGCTGCCCCATGGGAAAGCAGAGCTCTCTCCCCCTTTCTTGGTGCACCATCACAGCAGAGTGGAGAGCTGCTGCTGACTGTCTCAGCTTTATAGTCAGTATTTAGATGATGCTCCTTAATGGATGCCATAAAAATCCCAGCTAAATAGATAGGGTGTGTTATTTGCAATATCCTTGCATTGGTTGAAACATAAAATTTTGWGAAACTTGTTTTATGAGTAGAAATTCTGCAGTTTCTGATTTAAAAAATAAAGCTTCTAAAACATGTTGCATTTAACTATGTATTGAACAGAGGAAGACAGCTGAGACTTGCATCRTGCCAAGTATCTAAAATTAGAACAAATTTTGAGGACTGAAGAACCTTGAATGAGTGGCCTCAGGAGTTTTTTCCATGTACCTTAGATAAAAGCTGAGCTCTGCTTCTCACCTGCTTTGGTTAAACTGGGCATGTTGGCTCCTTGTCACATCCATCCTTGGTGTACAAAGGGCACTTCCACACTGACCTCAGTAATGTGTTGGTTTTTGGGTTTTTTTYCCCCCCAAGACCAATATAACTGCAGTGAGCATTTAAGGGATGCTTGCAAATTTTTCAGTGGAGACAAAAAGCAAATTCTAAGTCCCAAAGAAAAATTTTCCAATTATAGAGAAGCTGTGGAGGGGGAAAAAAACCCAACTTTAAATTACCTTTTGTTTTACAAGGTCATTTTAGGTAATTTTTTAATCCTTCTGCAATCAGCCCATTCAGGTGAGGACTTAGATAGAATTTCCTCACTCTTTATGGGAGATCCTGAGAGGAACAACCTGTTTTCTGGGATCTAGATTAGAGTAGAATTACTTAAGGAGAACTTTGCATGAGTACAGTTGGGAAGAGCTGGTTCATAATGAGGTGCTAAATAAGTGGCAGTAATTCCAAAAGGTAAGAATTATGTATCATCATCCAAAGTAAAAAACAATAACTACAAACTAGTTATAAAAGAAATAATCACTGAGTTAAATGAATGTTAATAATTTATTATTATTATACTAACAAAGGCGACACAAAAGCGCAAAGTATATACAAAAGAAAAAAGAGCAGATGARTTTTAGTACAAGCAGATTAAAAGAATTGAATTGCTCCATTGGATTAACTATACGTGCTCAAGAATGTGTATGTCTTAAGATGGGATTTGATTGCATAACAGCATTTTTGTTCTGTAAAGCATCCAGAAYATGCCTAGAGTGTGGTGCTAGAAAGCTGTTTGGGATAGGCTGAGACTACAARGAGCTGTGATCCAGTGCTGAAAAGTGAAATGTTCTTCCTGCAGAGTCAAAGATGGTGATCCCGATGTTCAAGTTTCCCTGAGCCATGCCATAGGGAATGACTTCTGCTCCCTTTTTCTTTTTGACAAGTGCTCACAACTTTGAAAAGCAGCAGAAGAAAAGCTTTTTAGCTGTAGAAGTCACTTGCCCTTATTGCAGGAACTGTTGTTGAGGTCTGATTAGAAATGGTGTGGTTTTTGTTAGCCGTGCTGGTGTAACTTTGTTCAGCCTGTTAGGTGGCAGCCAGGTCACTTTCCCAAAGAAATTACATCTTATCCCAGCAATTGCTGGGACCTGAACAGTRACTCAAGCAAAGGAAGTTTCTGCTGGAATACTGAGGGACAAATGCCTTCAGTTGAAGAAGTGTCATTATGATAGTTTTTTAAGGAAGGAAATAGTAATAGTTTATAATAGTTTTTTAAGAAAGCACCCAAAAAAGCCAAGACTAATATCATTTTGATGTACTGTTTTAGGCCATGTAGACACTTACTAAATATAATTACCCAAGTTTGTAAAAACATTACTAATTCTCTGGTGCTTGTTGATGTGTTCTAAAGATTCTCTGCCTTGTGCTGATAGAGGCCAGAGCCTCACAGCCATCACAGCCTATCACTGTGCTTCTCACAATGTCTGTGGCTGTTTCTGGCATGGAAACATCACCAGGTGATGAGTTTAGCTGGTTGGTACATACTGCTGTATGAAAAAGATGAGCAACCACTGAARAGAAAATATCACAGGAGTTTTAAAATCTTGTTTTGTGTAAAGCTTAGTCTGAAAGGGAGTGTTCTTGTGGCTTTGCTTAAGGTTTGTGAGACAATATTTATCTGTCTGGTCATGTAATATATGTATACTCTTTGCAAGGTCTGCCAAGGAGGATTTACAGTAATTGGTGGCATGACACAAGGATATGGAGCAATACCTCTGAAGGCTCCTCCAGAATGATAGGCTGTTTGCAGAGCAGTTTTAATTATTGCTTTTTTGTGTTCTTTTTCTGAAGCYGAGAATGGATGCAGGGATTAATTGCAGTGTAGTCCAATTCCTGRTTTGACTTCTCCACTGTGCCACACAATGCTAATGAAACTTCCAAGTTACAGGGGTAACTGAGTAATATCTAAAAATGACACAAAGATGTCACAAGCCTTGAATTCAACCCAATCTTGCAGAACCCTGAAGACTATTCCAAATGTTGGTTTGAAATATGTGAGCCAGAGACCAGAGGCATTAAGCCAGATTAGGCTGTGATGTCCAGATAAATTCAAGTGATATCTAGCAGTTAAAAATGAAACTTCTGAAAAGATATTCCTAACTGAAACTTCTGAAAAGATATGCCTATGTTATTTTCTGTACTGAACAATGAACCCAACAAAATGATTCAAAATTCATGGTTGCTAGCCCCTTATTCTCCCATCTGTAAGGAGTTGCATGTTAACTGATTGAACTCCTCTTTTTCTTTTCCAGACACAAGTGCCACAGGAGCCATAATTATTCAAGTATGATTTGACAGTATGTTTGTCTAAAACTGTTGCCTTTTTTTCCCCTTCCTAGAGTGTACTGCATTATTCCTTCTTTGGGTAGCAGAAAATGGATTCTTTTGATTAGGCAGATCAAATGTCTGCTGAGACCAAATGAGCATAATGCTGACTGCAGGCAGGATTTACCTTGGGAGCAAATTGGATGAAACACCCCTATGACTGCTAATTGGCAGAGCCTGCCCACTCTGGGCTGCACAAAGTGATTTTCACCACATGGCTCTGGAGGCCTTGCTCTTCAGACTGGGGCTGTTCCCAGCCTGGCACATGGGAGGCTGTTGGGGCAAAATGTTTGCATTTATAAATCTTGCTCCATGACTGCTCTGTAACAGCCTGTGCTTTGGAGAACAGTTTTGTCAGTGAGGGTTGAGCAGGCAGAGCACTTTAGGAGAGAGGCAAAGAAGGCCTGTGGGCAAGGTTAGGGCAAAATTAACTGAGAAAAATTAAAATCTCATTAAAAATTATTAGAGTTTGAATGGCAGTGTGGAGTACACATGGAAAACACCTCTCTGAATGATGTTTTTTTGTGTCTTTAGTTTGCTGTTTCAACATCAGGGTATCTAGTGCTGGGAGGGCTTTCATATCAATCACCAGAGCTCTCTTGCAGTGGGGATAGCATGTGGCTCTGTAGCTATAAGGAATTATTTCTACCAGGACACAACTAATGGTTTAAAATAAATCAACTTAGTTTGAGGAACACACAAGACATAATTTACATGAGTTGTGCTGACAAACAGAAAATGAACTTTAGGTGCTGTTCTACTTATGGAAGCTGAGACCAGACTGGAATATCTTTTAAGTGTGAAAAGACTCTGTTAAAAACTTTCTGTGATTTGTAGGCTTTCTTTGCAGCTTTGAGTTGGCATTATTTACTTATTTAATATTATTTACTTGTTATTTAATATGCCAACTAACTGGATCATTTGATTAATAAGAAGAGGTGTCTAAGTCCTGTAAAAATTGAATTTGTGGTTACTCCAAGGACCAGTAGAGTACATAGTAAGTTAGAAAGGTCTCACCAGCACCTCAGCTACCATGCACAGAGATGTGATGGAATTAGATGCTTGTACAAGTATGAACTGATTTTCATTTCTGTCTGTTTTAGAAAACACCATGGATCGGGTTGAGAGTTTGCAGCAGGACTCAGTCACAGGCTAATGTCAGTTCTTGACTGAAAATTATTACAAACTAACATAGTCAGGAAAGGAGATGTCAGCGAATGACAAGTTTTTAATGAAAAATTTATTTTAAATGGTCCACATATTCCAGGGTTACATGTGTTCAAAACCACTGGATCATGGAGATGGAATTGGTACTTGCATGAAAAGAGCTCTGATGGAAGCCTGAAGAAGTTTTCTGGTTTTGCTTTTTGTTTTGGGATTTTTTGGTGGTTTTTTTTTTCAGTTGGTTTTGTTTAGGGCTGTAGAGACAAGGGAAACTTCACTTTGGTGCTTCCTTCTGAATCTTGGTGTAGAAAATATAGGTTCAAGGAGGATGCAAACAAAGATTCTGGGGTACTCATTTTAGGAGAGGTTTAAAGATTCAGTCTCCTGATGTCTGATCAGGAGGGTTGATAAAAGCTGTTAAGATGGTGTGGAAAATCATATACCTGTTTATGGAGACTCCTTGTATGGAGAGTTTTCAGGAGGAAAAATAACCCCTCAGAGCAGAATAAAGAGGTTTTSTGTAACCTGGAGTAATGGTGGAAAAAAACCCCAATGAACAAAACTAGAACAACTAGCAAGAAAAAGACTTTGAAGTGAAGGAGAYSAGAAACCATCCCGCAGTGTTTCAGGAGAAATACCAGTATCCTCATCCTACATGATATTTAAAAYCCAAAAACTGTTGGAATCCAGAGTGGAGAAGTTGTGGCTCTGATGCAGAGCTGGATGAATCCCTTTTGTTGACCCTGTTTGGAAAAACAAGCTGCATTTCTGCATCCCAAGCTGATGGCACAGAGCCAGCAGACCTAGTAAAAGAAGTCAGTGACTTTGTGTGATTTGTTCAGTGATATCACATTTTTAAAGGAGATGTTATAGGGGGAGTCTCTTTCCATAGAAAAACGCTGTAAATAAGAATATGATCTGCTTCATTTCTGAAGAGTGTTTTAGAGACTGACAACTTGGGCAGGTGCTGTGGCTCTGACTGCTGGAAATTTTATCTACTGTTGGAGTAACGTGGTGCTGGACACAAGGTCATCAGTCTTAGCACTGCCACTTGTAAACCTCAGCAGCAGATGAGATTCAAATGTGATGTCAGTGAACCTACAGCTATGGTTTCCAATAAACTTATAATTTGAAGGCTATTAGCAGTTTAATGAGAGCAGGAGCGTAGCACAAAATGTAATATTGGAAAACTTTATTAGAGAACCAGTTTTGTAATTCGTGGTGAGAAATGAATTTGCTTGAGCAGTGATGAACAATTTTTAGCATCTGCATGAAATTCAAAAGGAAAAGAGGATTGATACAGCATGTGCAATTAAAGTCACATCTAGTGTTTAATTAAATTGTTCAGTTATAAGGTGCCACACTTCCTAAAATCTCAGAAATAATTATTGATCATCAAATATTCTGCCACTTCTGTTTGTCATCAGCTGAAACTGGTGAATTATTYATGGGTTTCAATTTAATTCAGTAAATGCTCTTTCTGGTGATCAGTATCTGTGTCAAATGTCTAAATGTAACTTGTTTTGTTTCTTACTGTCTCAGTACAAGCCTTGGCTTGCTCACAGGGTGTACTTGTCACTCCTTGTCACTCTAGAGTAGGACAAGTCCTGCATTTTTTTTCCCAGAGAAAATACACAGCAACTTTTTCTGAAATATATTGCATGAGAAAAGATTATTTTAGTGTATAGAAATTATGAGAAAAGTTGTTTTTTGGTGGTTTTTTGTTTTTCTTTTTTTAGTTTAATAAGCCAAGCAGGACAATGGAAAAAACCTTCACAGTCCAGTTTCCTTGGTAGAGAAAACCCAACAACTGCTCTAATTTACCACAGTATTTGCATATTTTGCATTATAGTTGTGCAAACAGGAGAGATTTAATCCTGCCTGTAAGCATATCTTTACAAATGCATTATAAAGCCTTCCAGAAAGAAAAAAATTGGCTGGAAATATATAGCCCTTTTAAAGCATATCAGATTTATTTTAGTCTGTTCAGTGAGTATTTATAATCAGCACACATTTGTACTTCTCGGCAATAGCATTTTAGCAAATTTTACATTTAAAGATATTTTTTCCCCTTTTGTCAATTGGCATTTTTGTGTCTGAGCTAACTTACGATTATATTTGTCTCCACATGAATAAATAATGAAACAAAAAAGAGCAAGTTATTTGCTAATGAGCTAACTGTATCAACTATTTTCAAACTCACTTGAGGAATCTTCTCTYAGTGTTTGGTGTCAATGTTAGGGTGTAAAGAATAGTTTCTGTGGTGGTGTAAAGAATGGTTTATTTTAGTGTTATGACRTTACTCCTTGAATTAAAGTGGCAAAGCAGCTATGTCAAGACAGAGAAGGGGCCTCTTTTTCTCTTTCCCCTCTTCACYGTTTCCTCTAGTGCTGCAATACCTCTGTGAATGATGTAACTCCTATAAAAATAAACTTCAGGATAATATTTTTCCTGTTAAGCAAGCCCTTTGATTTTCGGGAAGACAGGCGAGGGCTTTGGCACATCCATGCAGCCTGCAGATACTTTACATGGATATTGAGCTTGTGAAATTCCCTCCACCTAGGGACTGAAATTATGTTCTTGTAAGAAACTCTCTCTCTTCTACCTGTGAAGCTTGGATGGGTTCAGATGTAGGTGAGATATGTGAACAGCTCTAAAACCATTCCTTTTGAAGTGTAAGAGGGCTGTCAGGAAACCATGAGAGATGTTGCTGTCTCCCCTGGGTGCTCGGAGTCTGTGTGGACTCTTACAGTGCTGAAGGACTGAGATGAAATGTGGAAGTGAGAACACATGAGAGTCAGAATCTCCTGAGCTGGAAGAGACCCACAGGCATTATTGAGTCCATTCCTGGCTGGACAACCCCAAGAATCACATCATGTGCCTTAGAGCATTGTCCAAACTCTTCTTMAGTTCTGGTAGGCTTTGTGCTGTGACAACTTCCCTGGGGAGACCATTCCAGTGCTGATCCAAAAAGGAATTAGGGCCTGGTGTGAGTTACAGGTTGTTGCTTTATTTCTGCCTGGGAGATTTATGAGGAGGTGTGTTTCTCCTTTGATTGCAGAGTTGGTTTTCATAGTTCCCCACTGGCTTTCTGAATATTTACCTGCCTGTTTTGTGCCCAAATCGTCTATCTGTGGTGAGTCAAAAGGCTGGACAGAAAGAAGAGTGAGRGATGAGTTTAAAAACACCTTATTTTTGTCCAAATCTGTGAGTGTCAATATTGCCCTTTGCACAACGGAGGCACTCCAGCACTGCTGTCACAGACCCCCTGCAGCTGCTGGGATGGGGTACAGATGCCTTTCTTCACTGTAATCTCCACAGGAGTTTCACTTTTATGCACTTTGCAGATATGCCATGTCTGTGAGGGCTGAGGGTGAGCAGCTCACATGCTGTTTGTGAGGAAGCAGGGCAGAAGGTAACAAAGCCAGCTGCTATCCCATTAACATGGAGYGTAAAATACAGCTTTGGGAGACGTGCCTGTCATTTTTGCAATGCACTGACAAAGTCAGGTTTCTATTGATTYAACCTTCCTGCTGCTCTAACCTATAATTGTTATGAAGTTCTCCTGARATTTGGAATTGTGAGTGATAGAGCTTAACTATTCTCAAAGCAGAAAGATGTATCTTAAAAAAAAACAAACAACAAAAAACCAAAAAAGCACATCCAGATGCTTTTTTGCTTTGTTTTATTTCTGCAAGTGGGAAGTGTGTTCATCATGAGGGAGTGTGTCTAGGCCAAGTTACAGCATTTGACTTCAAGTTGTCATTCCAAAAGCGACAGCCACTTCTATGTTTTCTGTAAACAAATAGGCAGAAAACCAAGATTTTTCTGAGAAAGTCATCACAAAGGAGAAGTGGCTTAGACATTGCAGTAATCCAGGGTGGTATGTCTGCTCTTCCTGTGGAGAACTTTATAGCTTGTTTACTAAGCTGAAATCTGTCTCTCACTTTACCAAATGCTTCCCAAGATGCTGACTTTGTCTAACCGTGTCCCCTTCATTCTTCACTGTTTATTTCTCCTCCTGCCAGGATTCCAGAGCTGTTTGCATGTTTGCAATATGACTCCTCTGTAGTTTATTTCCAAAATAGTTTTCAATCTCAGTCTTCTAAGCTAAGTGTTCACTGTCAAAGAGGGCAGGCTGTGCAAAACTTCTGCCTCACGTCCATAAACATGGAGAATATAATTGCACCCAGATACTGGCTCAGTGCAGAGTGATGGTGCAGATATTTAAGATATTTAAGGCSCAACAGGTGACTCAGGGTCAATGGWTCAACAGCAGTGATGAGTATTGTGACCAGTGCAGTGGTAAGATAGGCRTACAAACTTGCTCTACCTGAAACCCAGAAAATACCATAAATTAGGATGATGAGATAGAAACAAACCTCTGGAAAGGTGAGCAATGGCATGTGCTGTCTTCCAGTCACTGTTCTGCAAGGTTTTTGTGGTTGGCCTGGAGTGTGTAGTGAACAAATGCTATTCTTATCTTAAATGCATGGCTAATGAATGGCTTAGTGAGATTTTGAGCAGATCTCAGTGTTTCTAAACCCATCTGCCCTATGTTGTTTAAGGCTGTAGGGAGAATGAAGCTACATTGGTTTACAAAGGAACTCCAGATTATTTTATGAGCTGCAGTCTTATGTTCACTATGATACTCACAAAAATTAAGGAAACCCTCTAATTCTCATTATTTTATGCCAAGGTCAATAAGTTCTTGTGAATATTAAACACTGGATTGATTTAATTTCAGAAGTTATTATTTGCACAATGATTAAAGTGAATGTCACTAATTTATTTAAGAATGGTTTCCAGTTGAGCCAGCGTGACTGGCTCACCTTTGCTCACAAACCTGGGGTGCAAAGTGACTGATGTACTAATTGCTGCTTTCTGGACAYGCAGGCACACTTCAGTGTGATGGGTGCTGTGCAGTTGATTAAGGAGTGAAGACTGCTGATGACCCCAGAAACTACTGATAACACACTTGTAAGATAAAAAAGACCTGTGGTTCCATGTGCTGATATATATCCTGTCTCTTGTGAATGCAGTCAGGACTGCCTTACTTCAGGGGAATCCAGATTTGGGAAGTGCATGACCTTGTTGCTCACAGCAGAACAAACCAGAATACAAGGGAGCAGCTGAAATAAAATGCACAGAACTGCAAACTGCAGACCTGTGAGATCAGTAAGAGGTTTTGTCTCTAAATCCTGTTCTTAGAGCAAATGTCAATTATAAAATAAAAAAATGGGCTTGTTTCTGCAGGAAATCCAAATTCCCTAATGTTTTTTCATGCAACCCCTCCAAGATATTCCAGCAAATTTGCTAACATGAAAAATTAATMAAGAGTTATGAAACTATCCAAACCAAAAAGACAAAAAGCTCTAAATTCAATTACAGGTTATCACAATCTCATGCCTGTCCTACCAAGGTAGCAAGGCCAAGTCATGTGGCAGCTGCTGAGCCACATCTGGCTTCTCTTCTCCATCCTGACAGTGCAGGTTCTCCTTTACAACCTTTGGACTTTTCAGTGAGACACCTCAAATCTTCTGGCCTTGTAATTCAAAAAGATCTATTTCTASTTTAGCTGAGTGATGGCTTCAGCTTGCCATTCTTCTTTGTGTGTCTGGGCTTGGAAATCAMCTCCTGCCACTTCCTTTCCATACCTCAGCCTCCCTAAGTACCCAGAATAATAAAGTTATGTTTGGGGTGTTCCTCTCTAAGTTTAGTGTGTGAGGGAATGATGGGACACTGCCCATGACTTGATCCTGGGCATGGGAGCAGAGSTGATGAAACCTCCAGCAGTCCATGCTTTTATTAATGATAAAATCTGCTTCCTTTCCTGAGAAAATGGATGTACTGCATGCAGTGCCCTGTTTTCTCCGTTTTCTTCCTAGCACAGCACAGTGAGTGCAGAGATGCAAGCAGTGCTCAGTCCTTAGCATTAGTCTTAAAAAGCAGTGCTGCCAACCACTCTTTTAATTTTGTCCTTCTGAAATCTTTTACTCATTTACTGCTGAGTATAAGTGGTAGTGTGTTTTTTTCCTTTCCTCCTGAAACATCGAATCAAAGCAAAACCAAAATACTTTTCTGCAGGAAAACTGTAAGATTGAAAGCAGAAAAAGTTTGAAAGAAAAAAGAAGTAAAATTGGAGAATAAAATCTATTTAATGTTGAGTTTAATAGAATTAAGATATTTTGCTCTAGCTGGCCCCATCAGGATGTGGCMGGTTTGCATCTGCTCAGCTCCTATGGTCCCACGCAGGAGTTGAGTTTGTGCATCTAATTTTGCTGTTCTTTCCCTAGGTCCTTTCCTTAGCTGGATTATATCTCCTGTGAGATATAATCACAATATATAGCACAAAGAACATTTGCCAGATATGAGTTTGTAGGAATCCCATGATTACTATAAAAGGTGGGGGTTAGAGTTGGGCTGGGCACTCTCTTGTCAGGATTAATCCTGAGGCTCTGATATTGCAACTCCCAGAAGGCACTTAGGTGGATGTATCTCCAGATAAACTTGAAAAAGAAAAACATTTTATTTATTTTGGGAGTGTAGGGGTGTATTATTTTCACTCTATAAAAATTTTTTGGGGTTCTTGTCCCATTTTATCTAAAAATAAAATAAAACTAAAAAATGTTAATCTGTTACCCACTAGTAATCATAGTTAATATGTAAAAATCTGAGATTACTGCTTCAGGTCACAAACTTGATTTTAATTAGCATTCCATTTATTAAAATATTTTTCCTAAGGTATCTCTTTCCATGTAGAGATATTGTAAAGAATGAGGAAGAGAATTCTCAAAGCACTGATTAGCAGGTAATGTCAAATCATAATTCTGGCAYGGCTTACTAAAACTGGAATCAAGGGTCTATTTGGATTTTCCCTATGCATTTTCCCCATTTATTTCCTGGTGGTAAAGCTTGGCATGTATAGTTGCAGCTTGGGAGCAATGATGTWCCAGATATTGTTTGGATTTTTTTGTGATCTTTTGCAGCTATATGACTAAGCAGCACTACTACTGCTGCCTTTGGGCTTTTGTAAGCTTTCTGGCAGTCCTGTGGCAAAACAATTGTGGGTAAGGTTTTTTTTTTGCCTTTTTTAAATCAGATTGTAGGATAGTGATGTTACAATGYTGGTAAAGCCTGGGCTGCTGGTTCCACACCACACTGCTGTATCTGGCTCCTTTGGCTCCCTGGTTCTCACATCCTCCACTCTCACAGGCTGCCTGAGATGAAGCAGGCTCCAGGCAGCTGCATCTTGCCTTTGTGGCTGCAATCTAGAGCTGCAAGTCCTCTATTTAGGGACTTTCACYTGTGACTGGGATGGTGCCTTCCACAGCTTGGGTAGCCTCACTGTCTCTAGATGCTCCAGCAGAGAAAGCACATTTTCTAGACAGGAATTTGGGTTGCAGCTGAGACACTGATAAATATTGAAACAGGCTTTACAAAGGCTCTGATACCAGTCTTTCTGTACAGCATAAGAAATAACCTGTCTGTATTTTGGTTGCCCAATTTAGCTGTTTCTGTGTTAACTCCCTGAAGCATGTGAGCAATATGCTGGAGATCAGGCAGGACTGGGCTGAGATGGTCAAGCTCCATTCTGGTGTGCTGTGATGTGTGGACTTGAGGCTGGTTACAGCATTAAGAGGTCTGCATCTATTATCCAGTATAGATGTTCTTGCAGAGCTCAGAGGAACAAGCTGAGTAAGTTTTCCTGCCTCAGGTTTTGGTGGTTTTTGTTATTCAGTCTGTTGGGGTTTGTGTCAGAGTCTCTGCAACAGTCTGGTTATGACAAGGTTTCTTCAAGTTTTGGAGTCTGTCCCTGAACTGTGAATCTAAATTCACTGAAAGATTCCCTGTTATATGTTCCTTTTTGCTTTCTTGAGTTATGTGAKGAGGATGATAAGGCACTGAAGATTCCCAGCAGACCTGCATTGTTGCCTTGCAATGAAGTGCAGTCCAGAGTCCTGGTGSGCTGGATGGCAACTGCCTTATTTCCCTGTAAGCTTTCCAACTCAGCTCACCATCCTCAACAGCTAACACACCTCCTTTGTTAGCCTTGCCTCAGATGCTAGAGGCTTCCTAGTCATCTCYTGGGGGGTTTATCTCAATATGGAAGCACAAAATGTATTTGAAATGGAAAAAGAAGTTTCTAAAGCAGTTGGTAGTCTAACACAAGCCAGGGGGGAGAAGGAGAGACAATCCCTGTGAGCAGCCATAAGGCTTAGACATACAGACAGACATAGACAGATTTACCACATTGGCACTAATGCTTTCAATCTTTTTACAAAAAGAAAATATTGCCAAGATGCTAATGTATACACATGGTAGCAATATGTTCATGAGGAATTGCAGTTGAGTTAATTACTGAGCTAGGCTGTGTGGACTGTGTGTTACACAGATGGACTGTATGATACACAGGCACTTTTTAAGCATGCAGATTCCTACTGAAGTGGCACAGCTTAATGACTCACTTGGATTTAAGCTGCTACAACCTATTGTTCCAATAATCCAGGATTTAAGCATGCTGTAATTGTATGTATCACGCATGAAAGAGCAATTTGTAGCTGTGGAAAGTTTAACACTGCTCCTAGCTACTTGGCTTTCTGTTTTCTTTGCACTCCAGAGCCAAAGTTTGAGTCTCAGCTGTGTTTGTGGCACACAAAGGCTGATTCCTTTCCTTCTCTTGCTATTGCAAACTAGAAGTAACTCAGCTGAAGAACAGGAAAGGGGAGCAGCTTGGGTCTCTTCAGCAACAAGATACTGCCTGTCAGCGGGGTCTGCTCTATGTCTTGCACTGCAGGTTGCCACACATGAGCCTTTGCTTGTTTTTATTCTGTCATAGAATGATTTGGGATAATAGGCAGACCCCATCTGTTCCCGTTTTAGGATGCTTTGCTTTCTTTTTCAAAATCTACCCATAAATAAACACACAGAGAAAAATACTGGGCCGTGAAGCACACACCATGAGGTTAGCACAGAAGGTCCTGCTTCATGTCTACCAGCACTGACATGCTCAGCTCTTGCAGCACACATCACACCTGACATCCAGCATCACCTATGCAGCTCCTCCAGGCCTAAATTTGAGTGTTACTGGAACAGGCTGGGTGAATGGCAAATTAACCTTCTCCAGCACCTGCTCACTTCCTCCCAGGTTATGTCAGGGCCTCCCYGTTGCTGCACTCCTTTGCTGTGCCATGTTCATCCTGAACCTGATCTGTGTGGGTTGTGCATGGACTACAGGTGATGGGTGGGATGAGAGGTTGTGTTGTGTCTTCTGGCACACATGCAGTTGGGAAAGTGGAGTTGCTTTCACAGTGCTGAAAGGAAGACAGCTTCATCCTCATTTTTGTCAGTGCTAGAGAGGGGAGGGACTTTCAAGGGGACAGTCTGCTGTGGTGCAGCTGTCATTGAGAAAGGTTTTGGCAAGGCAGGAGCACAAAGCACAACTCAGGAGGTATTTACAGCTGCCTTCATGCCTGTAGCATATCCTTTACTCCACCATGAATTCTGCCCTGTGGCATTTCCTGTGGGTTTTCCTTATCCTGAGGTGCAGCTGATTATTCCACAGGAGCTGTCTGACACTGCTGCTGTCACAGGCAGACCTCTTGTATCAGATTGAATTCCCTGCAAGCAGCGTGGGATGGAAGGCTGTGAACCCAGCCCGGTGTGAGTGATTGTACACTGGTAGTACCTAATTCTTACAGCATTAAGGTAATTAGGAAACATGAGACTTCACAAAAATAGACAGCTCCTTRTACTGAGAGTATCAAAGGCGTTTCTGCTCCCATGTCAATTTGAGCAGCGCTCTTGGCTACTCCATTACTGTAATCAGCTTWGCTAAATTTGTTTTGCATGTCCRATGTTAATGAATGACTGCTTGCTAWTCTTTTAGGTTGAAATCCCCTGCAACTGCATAATTAGGGAAGTTARCAGAAGTTGTGAGGTAGAGGGGGAGCAAGGATTTGAAATCTGCATTCAGRGTGTGGGGCTGCTAAGGAACACCCCGGTGAGTGTCACTTTGGGATAGTGCAAGAGCTGCATGTCCATTGCATCCAGGTCTGAAGATTTGCCCAAGTTATGGATTATGGCCTCATTAAACCTTTGAAATGGTTCCTTTCTGTTTTGGGTAAGCACTGGAGATATAATGGTTGTATATTATGGTGGCAATCATTCCTCTCTCCTTTCTCTCTTCCCAGGATGGGYCTTAGAGTGCATAGGGCTTCTGCTGTCATCACTTCTGGGCCTTTCCCAATTGTGGTAAAATGAAGAAACAATGGAAAAGTGAAGTCTCTGTTTAGAAACTCACTTCATCTGGATTGAGACTGTTCATACAAGATGGAATTGGAGGCAGGCCTTTTTTTTTTAGATGCTTTTCTAGTTGATCCAATTTATAATCTGTCCCTRCAAACATGCCATTTCTAATGGGTTCCATATGCCTCTAAGCCTTCCTGTTATTTCCTCCTTCAAGGATTGCTCTGTTCAGCAAGAAGTCTGCCACTCTGCATCTTGTCTAAGGGCGTTTTTTTTAAACCCAAACAAAAACTGGAAGTGGGCCTATGGTTGGATGCCACACTTACAGTCATTCTTCACAGCTACCCTTGACCTCTGTTCTGATGCTGCTCATGGCAGCACAGAGTCTGTTTAAGACACATATGCTAATGCAAACAAGGGAGTTTGAGGTGTTTTGGCAGTCTAAAGTAGCCACAGTAATAGAGACAGTATGAGAAGTTCAAGGTGCCTACTTGCTGGTACTACTATACTACTTATAATTTTCCTCATCTATAATTAATTTTTTTTTCTTACATGGAGTCTCTCAACTGCTGTCATACTGAATTATTTCACCCTGGTTCCAGAGAATGGTTCTGTAAMTACTCCTCTCAGCCACTTTTTATGGTTTATGGGCATGGAAAAGCTTTGAAAGCTCATTGCTACTTTACTGCCCACACATTTTCCCATCTATTCCCTATTTTTCTGCTGCCTCCTCCTCCCTGTATTAATCCTCCATTAGCATCATAAGGCACTGATGAAGGATGCCAAGGTCACTCCTGTGCCAGTAAGCTTTTGCAGCTATGGATAGCTACATATTAATGTTAACTTAGATGCCAGTTTTGGTTTTCTGTAAGAGGAGATTAACATGAAAAAAATCAAAGCATTGCCAGCTGAGTTCCTGGAATCCCTATAAATTGCTACTGAAATGAGAGAATTCTGTGAAGCCAAACACCCTGGCCAAGACTAAAGTCCTCTCCCTTCTGTGCCATTTTCAGTGTCTAACCAAAAATGTTTCTCTAGCTAACAAGCTGCTAAATTTCAAATTGATGCAACTGGAGTTTTAGGTAGATTGATAAGATGGAAGAAGTGAGGARGTGAACTGCCTCTGGTAATGTCTTTCCATCTTATGTGATCTTAGTTCTTTCACCTGATACTGTTTAAAAGAATCACCTCTACTTAAGGCACCTGTGTAGGCTTATGATGGGAAAAAAACCTGTATGTTGGCATATGAATTACTATTTTAAATTTGTGTTAAACGAGATGTTACAGCTTTTAAAGTGACATGCTAGGCATTTTACAAATTGCAAAAGGGGGTCCCTGGCAACATAGACTTTATGATCCAGACAGACAAGACAGAACAAACACAGGAGAAGGTAAATGTCACCTTTACTTTTTGTCTGTGGAAATTGAAACCCTGAGAGAGAGTTTCTTTAAGGTCAGATGCAGCCTCAGTGAGAGCTGCATGGGTTGAATCCCCATTTCCCAGGCACTGGGACAAYACCTAATTCATTAGACAAGCAACTCTCTTAAAATACTCTGAGTTGCTCAAATCCCYCACAGAAAGTAGAAGTTTGAAGAGGAGTTGACTTTTTTTTTGAGCGACTTGCAAACTAAGAACAAGAGATCTATTAAAAAACTGTTAAGAAAATTAAGTTAGTCTCCTGAGGAGGATAGTTTTTAGTCAACATAGAGCAATCTTGATTGGTTTCAGTGGACCCAGTTCTTTACTGTGTTTGCAGTTTGTACATTCTGAGATAACTAGGTTGTACAAGACCTTTGCTGTCTAGAGCTGGGTAGACTTGCTCTCCATGAAATTCCAATGTCTAGCAGCTGGGACATTAATAAAAAATGGAAGAAATACAATTTTGCCCTTTTAAAGAAAGCCCAWTTTCCCCTGCAAACACAAGTATATTAGCATAAGATGTGATTTCATTTGGCTGAAGCATGAAAATGGGAATCTAAGCTTCTATGAGCTACCTGCCAAAGTACTTATTCCCAGGCACATAGAATGTGAGCCTGTCACTTTTCTTTGACTGATTTTTACTCAAAGGGGACAGTAAAAGAGCTTAATTCTATACCTTGCTGCATTAACAGTAGTTAGYTTGTCCAGACCAGAGAATTATCCAKCTCCTGTGAAMCAGGGGGGAGGGGAACAATTCTTGTTAGAGGTCTCCAGAGATTCATATTGATAAATTCCCTCTAAAAGATATTTTATATCACCAAGAATAGGTCAGGATCAACAAATGACAAATTAGTACTGGAATATAACGTGTTAAATCTTGTGTAGCCATCACTGACTAATGAGGACTGACCTTTGCAGCAATACATACAGTCAGTTTATTAAAGCAGGGACAGAGCAATCTCTAGGCCTTTGGTCAATCTAGGTTGCTTGGGGCTGAGGAATTTCCATTTAAAATATCTCTTCAGGTGATAAAAGACTGATTCAATAGAGATCGGCTAATAAAGAAAGTGCTGGAAGCTACTATTAAATTCTAGCTTCTGTCAGCTTAACAGTGAAAACTTTTAATGAGGAAACCATTAAAGTTGACCTAATGAATCAGAAATGCTTTTCCTTGCTGGCTAATTATAGAGTGCCTGGAATATCTTTCRACATATATAATTTAGAAAATACAGATCTATTGAGTCCCCCTGCTCTCAAAGAAAACCTGTTGCATAGCAGAAACCTGGAAATGCTCATCTGGGAGGAGGCAGGGTTTGACCTGGATTCACTGARGAAATCTCTGGGGTCAGGTGGGCTGGACGCAGAGGACATTGTATTAAATTAGTGGTTGATATGCAAAAATATTGCTTTGTATAAAACACTGTGGTTGTGGAGGAACRCAACAGGACACATGACGAATAAGAATTATTGCTGCATCCATCAGGTCTGTAAAAGAGCATTATGGTAATGTCCTAGTCAGTAAAGTAGAAGATAYAGCAAGTTATTGTGTTTACAAGTCAAATGTGGTGTGAAACATCAAATGATGTCACTGGAGATGATGTTTGCTGTTGCCTTAAAGGCTTTTTTCTATTAGCAATATATTCTGGTAGCAGCATGATGGTTTTTTGTGCCTTAGGGAAAATTCATCAGTACTAGAGTAACATTCAGAAGTCCAAGCCTGGATGAGACTGAGCTCCTAAGAACCCAGCTAAGAAACAGTTTCCACTAGTGCTGTTACTTCTCAGCTTCCTTTCCACAAAATCTTAATATGTAAATAGACAGGATAGATAAAAGAAGGGCTTAGTTTTTGTTTGGCAGACATGAAGCACAGAGAAATCAAATCATAGTTGCAATGGAAATTTGCATTGAGCTAGAAACAGAACTCAGACTTTTAAATCTTAATTTGGAAATTAMACTGCTGTCCCAGCCTGCATGTGGTGGGTGATTTATCATTTTTGTAATCCATTTTCATTTTCTGAAGTAACACTCTGCATTACTAGGTCCAGTATGGGTTTTCCCCTTAGTTTCCTAMTTTACAGAACTCTGACATATATAAAACATTTCTTTCTGGGATATTCAAGGCCTCAAGGAACCTTGATAGACAAATATAAAATGTGGTTCATGGTAAAAATCACAACCCAGTTTACAGAAGTTGGCAGTTTGAGAGAAAACCCAGATGTGCAACACACTGTAAATAAAGACCCCTGTGTCTGACTCTCATTATCCAGCTTCTTCCCCCAGTGATTAAGAAGCAAAACCTTAGGTTAAAAAGTGAAAGGTGCACAAGCTGGGGATACAAACYGAGTGAGATGAGGTGGAAAGGGCAGTTTTAAATTGTGGCTAAATATATGAACAGTTTAGAACAAAAGCTTTCTGTTTCCAATGCATTGACCTATTTGGATTTGAAGGGTTTGAAGCCTTTATTTAAGACAGTAAAATATAAAGTAACTTCTTGCTTGGCTTCTCCTATCAAGCCAGCTAAACTGAGCAATGCTGCCATACGTTCCAATGAGCTCCTGATGTGGTGAGTGGGCTGGGGTAAGGGCTTAACTCTGGTGAGTTCTTTAGAGTAACTAAATTTTCAGTAGGAGTGGTATTATACCATGCACTGATTGCCTGTTGGCTGTGCCAGATTTCCTRGGGGCCTGCTGGTTTCCAGGCAGTGAGCATTTGTGCATCTTTAGCCAGGCCTTGGTTGTCTTTGCAGGGCTGGCATTTCTAAGCCAGTTTCCCTTTCATAAACCCAGCCTGCAAACACTTGGACTTGTTGCTGCTGATGCTAAACTGCCACGAGGGAGATGATGAACCTCATTAAGACCAGACCTTTCTTAAAGATCTGCGTAAAGCCAGCAGCACTGCAGCCTCTCCCCTGCTCTGGCAGCTGCTTAGATCCAAGGAACTCCAGCTGACGTCATTCCTTGATATCTGTGGCCTCCAGACTAGGGTGACAGGCTGCTCTGCTGTGCTGGGCACACATGGAATGTGGCCCAGGCTGCCAGGAGGGGTGGGAAGTGGAGCTTACTGTCTGTCTTGCTTCCTGTATGTGAGACTTGAGAGGCCAGGCTCCATGCCAGCCTCCTGGAGACCCYGCAGCCAGCACAGTCCATGATGGAGGGTGACTTTTTGTATATATGTCCTYTTTATATTAAAGTAGGAGCTAGTCTGACTGAGGTGGCCATCATGTGTCTCTTACTCTTTTGCTCCTTGCCATTGTAGTGCTAAAGATCCATCTGTCCTTAATTTCTTAATATTCTCTTCATGTCTGAAGTGCCACGTATCCCATACAAATAAATTTCCTTGATCCACTTTAGAATTTGAATGATTTGAACTTGGGACGTTCTTCTTTTGTTCTTCTGCATTTKGAACATCGAGGATTATGTGTGCCCTGAGTTTCTTTGTTAAGAACTTTCTTTCCTAATTGCCTAACTCTGTATTATTAGCTCTAAATGTCACAAGGATTCACAGTAGTTTCCCAGAATTTTTCCTGTGGGGTTACACTCTGAGGCTAATCTGCAGTGCACTGTCTTAGAAGCAACTTCTCTCTAGTCTTTCTGTGTGTTAGAATTTCAAGTGAATGCATAATAGCACGTAGAACTATTAAGAAGATTTATGGTTCTGTGTATTTAACATCCCAGAATTTTGCACTGGGCCTTCTGGTACTGTTTATTTACTTAGGGCTGGTTTTAGACTGTAGGCATTAATAATTTTATGACTGAGTGTTCCTAACAGATGGCTTTATGGGCTGTAACAGCCACCAAAGAGCAGTGCCAGGGAGCAAAATGAAACCATATATAATACAAACAGTTGTGTGCAGGCTTGCTGTAGGTCACAGAAATACCTCATTTATTCAGTATCCTTCTGTAAAGGAGGACTAGAAACACCAGCTAAGAATAGAGCCAAACGGACTCGCTCTGGATAATATTASTGGTACATTATTGGGGCTTGGAGAAGTGTGTAATTGGTACCACTCAGAGGCCCTCTTTCCTCCCCTCCTCCCTTTTTGAGCGTCTCACTAGACAGGCCTATAGATTCATGGCTTGTTACRAGTTCCTGTGTGTTTGAGGACACTRTGTGGTTTGTCACCCCTGAAAASAGAGTCCCTTGTTGACTTTCTGTGGCCTGTGCAAAGAGAAGGGAGGATGTGCCATGGAGAGAGTCTGACCTGTTTGTTGTGGAGTCACAGGGGACAGTGGTACCAGCCTGCTCCTCTGAGCCCTGCAAATCTGCAGGCCCTGCCTTGGYACCTGGGAGGAAGTTATTTCTCATTTCTCTTCCCTGGTAATACTCTCCTGGATGCTGGGAAGGAATCCAAGTCTGTAGGCCAGTGAAGGCTGAGTGAGACACAGATTCACCAACCCCTTTGGATAATTATTTTGAAAGAAATCTCGTGTGTGTTGACATGAAAGAAGTTTATGTATATCAGCATGAAAGAGGCACATTATAGACCTGTAATCTAGAAGCTCTTTTGGGTGCATGCCCAACTTTTCTGGTGGAACTCAAGTGTCTTGTGACTCATTGGCAGCCTCTGATACTCCACATCAGGGACTTATCTTTGATSCCACAGAAGTAGTGCCAAGGCTTACCTTATCTTGACAAGACTGCATTGCATTCAGCTGCATCTCAATAACTTACAGAAATTACAGATAGCTCTTGCATAAATGGAGATGTAACAACTTGTAGCATGATTAGGGGATCTCAGACTATAGCCTACTCTTTTAATTACTGCAGAGACCACAGGAGGAAGAAAAAAGAAACCACTGAGTCTCCTAGATAACTTTACTGGCTTAGTAGTCTTGGCAGGAATTTATTATGTGTTTGTGTTTCTCAAAATACCACAGGCAATACCACAGAGAGGAAGAGAAGGAAAGCAAAGAAAGTAAGTGTTGTGTGATTCCTTAAGGTTTTACTTTGCTGAGGTGGTCTGTAAGCAATACAATAAGGATGAATTGCAGTAAAGACGCAGCAGCATCATCTTCATGACTTGTTCCATGATTAAGAAAAAAAATGAAGGCCAATTGTGGCAATGATKCAATGAACAGTAAAACTTCTAGTAAAACTGGTGGTAAACTTTACAGTTATCCAATTGCACAACCTTGGGGAAAAAAAATCATGGCTCTTTTTAATCATTTGGGATCACCTTGGTCCAAAGGAGCTTCAACTCACTGAGGAGTTCTTATGGACCAGAGCACCTGTGTAAATTCACTGTAAGTGAGTAAATTCACTCCCCTTCTTTCATATATATGGCATGAGAGGGATAGAGAAGTCTGATGGTGTAGTTCAAAATGCTATATGTTTATAATAACTTGACTTGCTCTTATACTGCATGAGCAAATATTTGAAGAAAAAAGGTAAAAATTCTTTCTTTTTTTTTTCCTTTAAAGGGGAGTAAAATAAATCTGAGCACTGAGATTAAGCCTTAGTAGTACATATCACTATGTATAGGAATGTAAAAGTAAGAAAACTCTTAATAATCTGGCATCAATACAGGGGCTAAATTTAGCTTTTCATGTTTCACTGTAAGCCATATTGTCACTGGAGTCTGATTGTTCTGCCTTTATCTGGTGTCTTGACCTCTTCTGAACCATTATAGCTTTCCTTAGCAGTAGCATGGTTTAAAAATGTCAGTCATTATGAATTAGGTTCAAAAGGGTTCCTGGATGGCAGGTCTGCAGTGCCACCTCTGAAATGTTGAGTGATGACTACATCAGAAGGCTGGAGACTGATTTCTGTGCAGATGTCAGCAGGAGCCCAGCCACAGCCTTTGGGCAGGATTTGAGAGGCTGGTACGCTTGACATCCTGTGCTCTTAGGCTTGCTCAGGACCAGAAGAAYTGTTAGCAGCTCTGTTTACTCTATGCAAGTCACACTGCCCAGGTGTGGTCCTAGAGAAACTAATCCTCAAAATACTTGTRTGGAGATGCTGAATGCACCAAATGTAAGGAGATTCTGGTGATGATGGGTATTCAGGTGCAGGCTTGCCATGTGTGAAAGTATTCTGTGATGGTGAAAACCAGGATGTGGGAGTGTTATTGGTCCCTTAGGCTGGCAAGGGAAGCCCATTAGTGGCAAATCCATGGAGCAGTTTCTCCTAAAAAACATGCTCTGAGTGTTCTGGTAACCATGATATGATCTTTGTGCAAAGAAGGATCCTGCACAGGCTGATTCACCCCAAGAAATAGAAATGATCATCAGATGATTCACCCCAAGAAATGGAAAATCCTCTGTCCTTCCCTTAATGTCAAGTGAGCTGATGGGAGAACAACAGGCTCAGGTCTGCCTTTTTACCAGGAGCCCCTCCAGTTACTCTGAGGTGTATTTAAAGATTCAGCTATTCCTTGAGAGGCTACAGCATGTCCTGARAGCAAACCATGGAAGTAGCAAGCTCTTAGTTTTAGGTTTGAAGCTTTCAGTGCTCTTCAGGGAAAACATTTAGCATTTATAAATTAGGTACCTGCTAATTTATAGAAGCTAATTCATAGTTGAATGCTGCTTGCTTTTGAATCCTCTCTGTTTTTTCTCTTGATAGCAAGTGATAAGAGAGTTGCTGAAAAAAGTCCATTAGCAATCTTGATGTGTCAGCTCTTGTAGATGTTTTATCAAATAGTGCTGTGATCATTTGGGATTAAAGTTAATAGGACTGCTTTCTCTGGGGGTGATTTCCACATTGCCTGTTAGTTTCTGCAGATTTTGGTGGACTCTGTCTGGATCTCTGTGTTGTTTATCCTCCTTCCCTCCTGCCCCATCTCTAATCCACATCCATCATGGGCCTTTTCTTTCATTTTGTGGTAGGTAGTTTACTGTGTGCTGTGGGTGTTGGATTATGGGATTATAAGGTTCTATTTGTCTTCTCCCTAGGCTGGATACCCAGAAACACTTTTTATCTTTTTTCGACGTGCTGCTGTGTGGTCCTTTTGAATAACTTTATGTATGAATTAAAAAGAGGGAGGGAGGGAGAGGGGGATGCTTACAAGAAGGAAACGTTTTGCTGACATTTGCAGGATAACTGTAAACATGAATAGWGCTGCTATGTGAACACCTTTCTAGTACAAACAGCTCAACTTGCTTTATGACAGTTAGCATGAATATAAAATATTCATATCCTATTCAAGTATGCAATGATGAGCTCAAAGAACATCACTCTTTCACAAGCTTGTCAGTGTATTATTCATACTCTGTACAGTTGGTATCTTTAGACAATTTTAAATGTGCACATTATATACTCAGAAATATGTCTTATTTACACTTAATTTTTGTGATCTTGCTTCTAAAATGATGCTGATCCTCACCCTTTATGCTGTGCAGGAGAATTGCAAAGCCCAACCTCTCCTTTGAGATCCTTGTATCTTGATTCAGATTAAATGTTTAAGTTCCTTCTTGCTAAGGTGTTTTTGAGTGACATTAATGCAAACTCATAATGAGGTGACATAGGTGCTATTAGTGTTGTTTGTTGCTCTTGTTTCCCTGTTCAAAAAATTACCTGGATTTTTWATGTGCAAATAATTTCAAAGCCCGTGCTAGAGTAAGGCTGCACAGTCCAGTGAGTAGGTATTTCTCTAAAAATTTCTGGTTGGCCACTGGGGGAAAGTAAACCAATATTTATTCAGTTTAACTGTGGAAACGAGGTGTGGAAAGTCACCCTCTTAATATAAATGTATGTTCCCCAATTCTCGCATAAATGTTTAAACCTGTTGTATTATTTCAACAAAATACCAGAGGATAACTGGAAGCTGCAAAGTACTGAATTCTCATGAAAATCAAGTACAATTTTTGACCTCCAAAGTCATTGGTTCATCCTGCACCAACTAAGAAATGGTAAATAATTTGCTCAGTCCCCTCCCTGATTGCTGGTTTCCAGCTGACCACTTGGGAGGCACACAGTGCCCAGATTCCTGGGTGTGTAGCTTGGGTCAGACTGCAGCTCAAACCACCTCTTGCCCAGGAAGGAATTTAAATAAAAATAAATTTCTGGTGGTAAAATAGAAGTCATGGAGATCTCATTTTGTTACTTTAGTTAAATTGAATTAAATTTTAAAACCCCAAGTAAGTCAGTCAGTCATGAGGAGAACAGATGAATTGAAAATAAAGCATAATTCATTCCATTGCTTATGGGGCTGTTATCATCATCCTTTTTGCCTTTTCTGCATCCTGACTTTATCTTGCAATGACTTCTTCCATTTTGGTCTGGAATGAGTGTAATCCTTAGCAGCCCGATCTGGGTTAAATCAAACACAGACCACACACTGGTTTCTAAAATGCTGTGATTCCATCACCTGTSTTTCAGTATGTTTGCACAAGGCTTCACTCAATGGGTCTCTGATTTTTGACTCAGGCTTGTGCATACATGATTAGTGCACATTGCTGTGCATTATTTTTCACTACTGTCATATGGAAAAGAATTTCAAAGGGGGGGKTTTAAAGTTAGCTGTTCTGACTAAATATAATTACAAAGAATGGCTTCAGTTTTGGGCATGATCAGTGCCTTCATGTTCTTCATGTGTAGTGGAAGAGCTATAAAAACACAACAATACTCAGGGGTTGGAACGTTGATTTTTTTGCTGAGCTGAGATTCCTTCAAGATGGGAGTCAAAGTTCGTTCATGACTTTTTTTTCTCCCAATACTTACTGTCTTCAAGCCCAGCTGGGTCTGCATAATAAGCAGACAGAAATCAATGTCTGACTTTCACTACCTTTGAAGATGTATTTTTCTTCATGTTCATATTAGTTATTAAGTAATATTTTTTTAATGGGAAATCTTTGTTACAGTTCAGATCCAACAACAAACAATAATTATTAATGATCTTTCACATATGAACTGGAATATGATGTTACCATGATAGGGAAATTTTAATGTGCAGCTTTGTAATTTAAACTGCTCTTTTCCAGTACCTCAGATAGAGCTTCGGTGTAAGGCAAGTTCATTGAAAAATAATATTTATTACAAAAGACAAATTGAGTCATTTGTCTTGGCTGTTAGATAAAAACAATTCATGATAAACTTGATGTCAAAGCAACCTGTGGCCTCAAAAGAATCCTGATACATCAAATGCTCTGAAACTGGGTTAATGTGGCATATCCCAAYTGGATTCCTTAACATTAGAAAAGTGTAAAGTCTGGTCTTCCAGGCACCTGGGTAATAAGAAAGGAAGCTCTCTACATTTATGGAGCAAGAGTTGGTAACTTCTAACTCCCAGAGAACATTAAGTGTAGGTAAAGGAGGCACCTGTACAGGGGAAATGTTAAGAGATGTAAGATTTAGGGGTGGACCTGGAATTAAATCTATACTTGACATCATTATTTCAGGCAGGATGACAGGAGTGACCATGGACTTGCAGTCAGGGGTTGCACAAGTGGAAATGGTTTGTGTGTTGAAGGCAGCTGTGGGTGCTCCATATGCTCAAGTCTGAGGACTCAAATAATCTCCACCTCAGCCTCTGAAAGAGATAGCTTCATAAATTTGAGAATTTGACAGCAAATATTTCTGTTGAAGCTATCTAACAGTGAGATGATAAATACCAAATATGATATATAACCTGAAGAAATGGTGACAGATTATACCATACTATAGAATGAAGGCAAAAATATTTGAATACCTGAAGATAAGTAGGAAATGGAATAAAATCTATCATTGGTTTCCCAAAGAGGGATTTTTACCAGACTAACATAATGGTGTTTCTTGCCTAAACAGTCAGTTTCTGGATAAAAACAATGCAATATTTTTTGCTGTGAAATTCAGTACAATGCCATTTGGGTACATGCTGAGGTAAATGATTTTCAGAATAAAAACAGGGGCAAAGAAGACAAACCCAATCTGGACCAGCTGTTGAGAAGGACCCCTAACTTGTCCAAAGGGGGAAGAAGCATTTATTTTACTGAAGGAGCATCATTTAGCCTTCCAACAGCACCTGCAAGGAAGAACAACATTTTTAGGGCTCAAAGTGGTCTCTAACAAGCAAAATAGTGTGCTTCTGGATCAGTCTGCTGAACAGAGTTTAAAGGGGAAGGAAAGGCTTTTATCCTTTTAGGATGGAGGAGAATGAGATTATTTCCATGTTTATAAGCTCTTTTCTCTTAGTGAAGTTGTACTCTCCTCTTGCAGCCTAGAAGAGGCTGAGGGTATGTTCCAGGCTCTTGCTCATTAAGGTCAGAAGCTTCACAAAGCATTTGTTTTGGATTCTGGGAGAACTTGCTTCATCAGGATAGTTTCTTSAGTCTAGAATGGCTCCTAGAACAAAGGGAAATGGAAAAATCTTTCAAAAGAATAACAAGCATGAGTTTTTTCCACGAGCTGATTTGCCATCTTGAGCTTGGGCAGGCAGTTCTACATTTCTTTTTCTCTTATGGCATGCAATATTTTTAAAATAATAAAACAACGACAGTTTAAAGATTGTTTCTCGTTACATGAAGCCACATTTGCAAATATTTTGGCTTTTGATTTTTTTTCAMCCCTTTATTTTTAAAGAAAAGACCATAAATGTTAAATGGGGTTGTTTAACTTAATACTTTTACACTCCTACACAGTGTTATACTGTGATGGATGATATTTTGTGAATTTATTCTATTCTTGATACTTCAATTGACTGGTTTTACGAGAATTATTAAATTTAAGGACAAACTATTCCAGTGAAATTTCAGGTTTTTTGTGATCAAGAAGGAGATTCACTTCAGGCTAGTCAAGCCACATCAAATGAAATATATGTTGTARTTGGTAGCACTGAATCCCCCTTTGCTGACCTGGATCACATCTGTGTAGATGACCATTTAARTAGACTTGAGAGATGGAAGAAACTTTCAGCATTGTCTTTGTGTCAYCTAAAAGCAAAAGCTGCATGTCAGTAAAGCAAAGCTGAGCAGTTGTTATACAATGCACATCTCTGGGCAGGATGGTAGGATGTATGACAGGTGTGACATATTCTGCACATGAGCCTGTTTACCAGTGATTAAAATATGAGAGTATGTATTTTATTGATGCTATACTTGATCTGATTTACTCTATTTAATTTACTTCAAAAGGAGGAAATCTTATTTTTTCCTCATAGTCTATGATCTATCTCTACAAACGAGATCCTTGACATACACTGAAATTTGTGGCATCCTCTCAATCAGATGGGAACGTTAGAATTATGATAAATCTGTGAGGCATTACTGTAATTTTGATTTCTGGCTTATTTTACCTGTGAAAGCGGGTAGCAGAGTAGAAGAAAGGAACAGGGACTCCTAAATGAGATAAAAATCTAATTACAAGTGATTTCCTTTATTTTATTTTCATATACTAATTTCCCCATTCCTCTTGGTCCTTTGTCCTTGTGATGGCACCAGTGTCCCTGCACTACTGCCCTTCCTTTSYTGGTTATTGCTCCTGTGCTGCTTCYCCCACTGAAGGAGGCCATTCCTACTTGGCACACAGGAGCTGAGTTAGGAACTGGGAAAACAGGCTTTGTTTGCTGCTAGATTTGTTTTTATGGTTCCAAACTTTTCTGCATCAGGTTATTAAGGACAAATTCCAGCCTTTTGAGAGCTTCCTCTCATCTGTTTTGGAGTGGTTTTATGTCTTGTGTGAAACCTACTTCACTTTCCCATTCCTTGGGAATACTGGAAGTATTTGGTTTTATCCTGGCTCTTGCATGCCTCCTTACTTTGTGCTCTGTCACTAAACCCAGTTCTGGGATCACGAGTTTTGCTCCAAAGAGATAAAATCATCAGAGCTGGCCTTGAAGAGAGAGTGGCCCAGAAAGTAACTTATTCTCTTTTTCATTCTGTTAGTGATAAGAATTAAAAAAAAAAAAAAAAATTCTTTTTGCATTGGAACTACCAGCAGTGCCATTAGCAAGCTAGTGAGAGGACAAAATCCCAGGATTCAAGGAAGTAAAAGTGAATTTTGACAAAAAAAGCTTCATCATCAACGTCAGAGTGGGGAAAGTGGGAATGCTTCCTTCTTCAGCCAGCTTTTCACTAGAGTGAATAACTAGCTCATGTCTTTGCAAGGCTACATTTAATGCTGTGCCACCATCCCATGTGGCACCAAGACATGTGAGAACAGTGGGAATTCACTGCTGGCATGACCTAAGGGTGGAATATTCCTCTACCATGTTACAGGAGTTGTGTCCTAATGTGACATGGCTCAGTCTTGGTAAGATAAAGCTCCTGCCCCGTATCCAGCAGGTCTTTTGGGAGACACCAAATCTATGCTTGGACAAAACCTGAATATTTCTCTAGTTTCCTCCTATTAAGYCTTTAATACATTTTACATCAGTCAAGAAGAGTGTATAGACAGAGTTTTGTAGCCTTTTRATAACATCTTTAGTAAGAATTTTTCCTCCACTTAGTGTTCCAAGCTTATTAAATCATTGAGTATCTTTAGTCATCCTTAAAATATACTTTAGGTTTTGGGAATGAATTCACCTTTCTTTGGGGGATGATTTGTACATCAGAGGTGTGGAAGGAACCCATGGCTTTCRTTTGATTGCTCAGAAATGACTTTTTAAATGAACTACAACCTCTGTGCAGGAGCTGAGACTTGGCCCTGCACCTCAGTTCAGCCCAAGAAGAATGGAGCAAAGAAACCATGCAGGAGGGCTGTCCAATCTCCTGAAAACCCTGGACAGATGTTATCCTGCTCTGCATCCCCATCTGAAGGATGCACAGTAAAGCTGTCCAGCTGATGGGGCAGGTTTGATGGGGCTGGAGTCTGAGAAGTAGAGGTGCAAGATCTCATGTTTATCATTTCCATGCTCTGAGACTGCAGCACAGTGAAATGCTTTGTATTCAGAAGTAAAGAGCACATTTCCTATGAACAGAACACATAAAGCTTTCTCTGTGTTGTGCTATTAAAGCAACTCTTAATGCTTTTGCTTAAGAAGTAGATCTCCCCTGTATGCACAAAATTCAGATCACTCGGGGAGATATGTCAGCCCTAAATCCCACAGAGATGGACAGACAGGTCTTTCTGAAGTGCTCCCTCAGAGTGAAATAAATAAGGACAATACAGCATTGAAAACCTCCTATGGTTTCAGAAAATAGATACCCATATTCTATTTGGTAAAATACTACAGATAAGCATTACAAAGTACAGCAAAGCCAACCTAATTATATTACCTTCCAATTCTAGTCTGATCTTTTTCACTAATATTGATTTCACTTTGTATCCCATTTGAGCTTACAATGGCAACTGAATTAAGCCAATGTACTTAATTTTGATGTCTATCTGTGTGGAGAAAAAAGAATATATGYCTGGTGGAGATCATTATGGGGAAGAAATCCTCCAGTAGATTTTTCTTGTACTATGGTGCAACATTAGTCAGCCATTGCATGTGTCTATACAATTTAGGAAAGAAAAATTAGAGATGATGTACAATTAAAAAAAAGAGCTCAACACAGGCTATTGAAAATCTCATTAATTTTACAGCAACATCCATATATTGATTTCACTTGCTGCAGGTAGAATTTTGATAAAGATGGCATTTTGAAATTGGTCAGAAATTACACTCTCCATTTCTCAGGATTACCTGTTACTGTTRTTATTTTTTTAAACAAGACCGTGTACATGGGCATAATCTATACACATCCATTGTAATTTGTTTAACGATCTTGTCTCCTGCCAGCAGTGTTCACTCTGCCCTAAGCAGAGAAGTTGATTTGATAGACAGACAAAAAGGAAAAAAAAAGTCTTTTGCAAGTAGTGGGAACTTTGAGAAGCTGATTTTGCTGAAACAGAAAGAAAAAAAATCTTATAGTTACYATGTGAACTTGGAAGATTAAATATCATGGAATTGAGAGTCTTTTAGGATTAGAGATAGGCAAAAACAGATTTTGAAGAGAAAATTCACTGAGAACAGTTTGGCAGCTCAAACTCAGGACAAATCTAAACATTTTGCTTCAGCTGCAAGTAAGGAAAAGGGGGAGAATGACGGTAGCTGGTTTCAATACTTTCAAAAGGAAATATTTTGATTCTGTTTTGAAGGTGTGTTTGCACAGAATTCTTCAAGGCTAATAAGTCAAATTTAGGGCTATATAAAATTTTTTTTAAATAAGCCAAGAGATGAAAAAAAAAGGCTTAAGGTCACCTTGAAGCATTGGACTTTTTTTTCCTTTAAGTCTGTGTGCGGAGCAAAAATCCATTATTCACACAGTGGCAGCAAGACTTTCAACTGATTGGATATTTATGGGTAACAAGAATATCCAGTGTTTTAACCCTCGGGCTCCAGGACACCTTCTGTAACTTCTGGCAATGGAGCTGCTAAGGGGAGAACTCCTGGGAGGGGAGTATGTGATTTCTGACTCTGAAGCTTTGAATTGTGGTCTRAGGGTGTTCCCAGATTTTGTACAAAGCAGGGGCTGCAGCTCCCTCAGACAATTCTAGTTTTCACAGGAATGTTAGACTCTGGTCTGGAGCCCTAGACATGACTTTGCTGCAGGTAAGCTGTGAAGAATGGTAATGAAGGCAGGATGCTGACAGGCACAAAGTGCACCCTCTTGGTAAGTGCTATATAGACATTATTTGTCATCCAAAGCCACAGAGGTGTTGCACCTTTTACTTATGGAAACCCAGGTCTACTTGTGCAGCATTGAACTGAAAGGAAACTAAAAGGACCACTGCAATTTTAGAATTTGCATATTCATGAAAATTAACTAATCACAGGGCAGCTAGAGAATTGGCAGGCGCAGCTTTTGCACAGAACATTTTTTTATTGTTGGAAAGCAATAAATGGCAACACCCCAAGGCTTCACATTTTGCACTCACCTCTATAAAACGTAATAAAATATTCAATATTGTAATACAGGTGGGTGACTAATTGAGGTGATTTGTGTGAGGGGTGGGCAGGCAACATAGAGACCACCCAGAGTTGTTTGAGTTTGCCTCTACTGTTGACAGCCACAGCTCTGACTAATTAGGGGTTGCTGTCAAATGCTCAGCTTTGCTAAGGTAGGTGGAGCTGTGAACATCTGTATACCTACAGCATATGTTACAACCTCAGTGCTATAGATTTAATCCCTTTTTCTTTATTCCTTTTATTTTTAACACAGATAAGGAACACTCTGGATGCCATTGTCCTTGTTATGAATTGAGTTTGCTCTTCAGTCTGATGGATGTTATTCTCTACCTTATATCTTGCTGGCTGTGCATACCCAACTTTTTTGATAGGGRCCTTACCCTTTTTCTGTTAATTTGATATCTGACATTCAGAAAACGACCCTACTGCAACAAAGATGATGATTGCTTTTTACCAATTAAAATACACCCTGACATGGAGTATTAGGCCAGCTATTTATGTTAGCATTTTAAAAGTATCTGTCAGTCAATGCAAATTGTAGGACTGGAAAAGGCAGGAGTTAAATAAACTGGTATGTGAATTCAGGCAATTAATTTTCAATTTTTCAGAGAGAAAATAGGCAGGGAGTCTTTGATCTTTGTCATTTTCCAAGAGGGAGACCCCAAGCAGTGCRCGCTCATTTACTTTATGGTATCCTTACCCTCTGAAAGTATTAACTTCTGCAAATTAAAAAATGCACCTGGATTTCCTTAAAAATCTCTCAAGTATTTACTTTGTCTGCTCATGGGATTCCTTAATTTCCTAATTTCACACTGCCTGTCCTTCTCTGAACCTCCCCCTCCTCACCCTGGCTGTCCCTGGGTTCCTCACTGCCGTGAGCGCGGTTGCTCCCTGGGATGTGAGCGGTACCCCGGGTGATGAATATGTAAGATGAGACACCCAGCCTCGCTGTCTGGAGCTGTCAGCTTCCTCCCTGACAGGTTTCCTATGTGGTGGTCTCAAGCTAATTTAGGCCAGTGAAGGATTACCATTTCTGCTCACCCCAGTAAGTGAGTCGAGGCTGTTGTTTAGGAATTTCTGAACGTGGTGATTATATTTGGAGAGGAGCAAGTGCCTCTGCATTCCTGCCCTTTCTTATCATTACCATGACAGATAGAGATGGACACACACAATATGTTGTCCTAGAATTCACACTGTTCCATAGTCTCTCATGTCACTTTGAAACCCAAATCCTTCATGTGACATCTGGTATAWAATAAACACTTTGAATTGTTGAGAGATGGCAGTGAAAAAACCACATGTATTATAATTTTTATAGGTTTACTAWAGAGGGTAAAGCTTGATATCTAAGTTTTCATGCATACCAGTGCTACCAGGTTCATGGCCTTGAATGCCTTGTGGCAGTCAATTGGACGCACKTTTAGTTGAAGTAGTAGGACAGACCCTATCTCTTATTTTTTCTTTTTTTCTTTTCTTTTCTTTTTTTTTTTTCATGCCTAACCAGAAGAGCAAGATGCAAACAGAGAAGAAGGTCAGCTTTGCCTTCTGTCTCCATGTCACCTACCAGCATTTTTGATTTTGGAGAGAATATGCACAGTCTGCATCTTAGCTGAGCTTCCATTAATTGAAGTCTCTTCTTCTTCCCATTGCTAGATCAAATTATTCCTTCTTTGTGCACAGATATGACACTCTGTAGGCTTGCTGCTGGACTGCCTTTGCTTCTTTTGACCTAAATTTGTCTGTTYAGAAAGATCTAAGCTTTTGTAATAACTTTCTGCTGTGTTATTCTGGCCTGTTTCTAGACATCAGCTGAATTTCAAAAACTTGTTTTTCTTTTAGTAATTTATTCCATGAAAAAGAGATTATCTTTGTGATGGTCACTGTGAGTAAACAGGGACAGTGCAACGAGTTTAATGTAGTACAAAGCTAGACTAGAGCATGTGATTAACAGGTAATATTGAGAAAGGATTTTAAGTAACAGTATTTTTATCCAGGATGGCACTGTTATTTTGTGCTGCATTGTAATACGAATTTTAAAATGGATGGTCTCTTTCTTGGAGATTACTTTCACTGGAAGTGCTTTTTGCATGGACCTGTGAGAGATTTGGCTCAGCCCACTCCGAAGAGAATTTTCTGCAGGTGTCAGTTCTGGGTGATAAGTTGGTGTTTAAGTCAAAGACATGAGAAAATATACATTAGYTTTGCTTTGTGCATCATCCTATAAATGCAAAAAAAGATTATAAACAAGGCTCTGTTAATGGCCTGCCAAACAGTACCATCAACATGAGAAAATTTGTGCAGTGAGAGAAAAATGTGTAGCCCTTTGCTGGCTGAATGCCAGGAACACATGGCTAAGTGGCATTTTGCAGTGAAGTGCGCCCAGCCACTGAGTTCCCAAAGCAGGTGAGTAAGCTTGAGTACTTGTTATCATTATGAGATTTAATTTTTTTTTGTTTAAAAAAGACCGGCTAGCCAAGGCAGTAGTGTCTAGCATCTCTTTTGAAGAGGAGGAGAGGGGAAGGACCTTGCTCCCTGAATTCATTTCCYCTTGGTTCAAGAAGGATTATTTCCTCACAAGAGCAACTGCTTAAGTGGGAGCTATGCAAATTCCAATTTCTTCGTTGCGTGGTCATTATTTTTAAAATAAGTTTGTCTTTAGTTCTCTGCACAAGCCTCCTAGTGCTTATAGACTGCAGAATGCCCTTCAAAAGAGAAAATAATAATGAAAATATCCCTGGGATAACAATTCCATGGTAAATTCTAATTTTTTTTTTTTAATTCCTTCAAGAAATTACAGAGAGAAAATATAAAAGCAGAGGGATCAGAAGAGGAACTTACCTGTCTGTGGGATTCATTATTTGCTAATGGAAGGTTTCTTTTGGATCAGTGAGCTGTGTGTTCCTTCACCAACARCATCCTGACTTTTTCTTGGATTGGTGGTTTTGTTCTTTTTTTTTTTATACTTTTGATAAATGGCAGGGATATTGCTGGAATTGCTCTCTGTTATCACCATTTTGTGAATTGCTAATTTTCTTAGCCTTGATGATTAATAGTAGATGATTTATCATATTTATATAGGTGGCAGGGGAGAACAGACACCCTAATAGACTTTTGTCCTTGTTTCACTGGCTACTGTAGAATTATGCATTGAGATCCCCACATACCTCCCCCTGCAACCTGAATTCTGAGTAGATGAATCAGACAAAGGATTTGATAAAAATACCATTAACCTCATTTTACATTCAGGGAGTTGAGTCAAAGAGGAAAGAAATTATTTCTCTAAGGTCTGTGACAGAGGTGTGAACAGAAATCAAAGTTCCCAAGCCCTTGGCTCAGTTTATTTCTTATTAGTATTGCAGCAAGTAGACTCATGTCTCTCAAAGACCTTCCCTTCTTGATGAACTATATGCTTGTGCAGCAAATATCTTCCCATTCCTCTCCAGAGATTCTGTGTCCACATACATTAAAATGTCTCTGCCACAAGAGCGTCTCACCAAGCCTGCCTTGGGAGATGCTGCTGCCACAGTTTTATAATAAGGATGTGTGTGAACTCTCCTAACCAGAAGGGATGGTTTTATTTTGTGTGTTACAGCAAAGGGCACAATATGGTCTCCTTTAGTGTGAAGAAACCTGCCTTTACAAATCAATGGTTTATATACAGAAAAGATGGCATCTGCTTCTCTCCAATAACAAGAAAATGTGTCTCCTGAAAAGAARGCATGGCAGAGTTTTCTGGGATTTAACTTTCCTTGTGAATGCTGCACATTCCAGTGAAATGTGAGGAGCTGTGGAGATATTCAGCAGCAGTGTWGCAACACAGTCACTTGGGAACCACTTTTTGCAGAAGGTGATGTACTTCATAAATATGCGTGCAAAAAAAGTTGAGAGGTGGCTATTCTATAATTAATTTTCTTCCTCAGGCAATTAGCTGATTCCTTAATATCTATACAGCACTCTTTGTTCATTGCCTTGGCTTTGAAGACTCCCCAGGATTGGCCAGTGGTCAGATGGACCCGGGGAACGTTCAAGGTCAGCAGTATATTGCATTAGGAGTGGCCCTGGTTGGACAGAAACATTCGTTCCTCATTAAGGCAGCCATCGCAGCAAATGAAATTAGAGTCCCATAAATCTGATTGTGTCTGGGCTAGAGTGAGGTAGTGTCTCAGTGCTCAATTTCCCAGTGTACAAAATGCCACACGCTGCAGGAATTCAGGAACTTTTCCTGTGGCAAAGAGAGAGGAGGAGCCTAGGGCAGCAGGCRTGACACTGAGTGAGAAAACTGTGAATATATTGAAGGATGACAGAGGAATTTCTTTTGGCGACAAATCTACTTTTCTAGCCTATTTCTTTGAAAGAAATTGAACAGGGAGTGTCTGCCACCTTTTACTGTCCATCAGCCTGACTGTAACATTAATTTAGAAGTCATCTCAGCAGCAGGTTTGGCTAGGAAAGGAAATGAAAGACTGTATCCTCTGAAAAATACCTCTTTATCTGCCCATGGTATCTCAGCAGTTAAAGAATGTCAGTGATGTTTCATCATCTCGCCCTTCGTTAATGCATTTTTCAGAGAGACAACAAGAAGGATAGTTTGGAAAGATAAATGCAATTGATGATGTAATGAAAAAAATCAGGAAACAATTATAAAACCTTTTTTATGAAATGTTTTATGAGTCTGTATTTGCATCTGGGGAATATTAGAGTAAATATTGTGCRGGGAAATTAGTTTTAATTTCATGCTAACGGAAAAATCAATTCTGTTCTAATTAGGTTATGATTTTTAAAATACAATCAGGCAGTCATTTCAGTGTTTTGATTAGATTGTCCTATCATTTGTTTCGGTTTTGATAAATGCTACTTCAGAAAATGCCTTTCAACACAAAAGCCAATCTGCAGCAGAATAGGTTTGACTTGGGAAAGTTATTCTAAAGGCAATAGTGTAAAAATTCTTAAAGCGGGTCATTGGCTGCAAGCAATTAGAATGTAGTGAGTAGAGCAGAGGCACTTCAGTCTACAGTACAATGTAATGCAGGTGGGGATTGGATGAGTGAAAATTGTTGTTGATTTTTTAATTTCTATCTGTTCAATAAGGTCTTGTAACTTCTCTACCAGAAAAAAAAATCTCTTTATTAAYTACTCCTTACAGGGAAATGAACTGGGAGCAATAGTGCTTTCCCCACTTGCATGCTTAAGTGTTTTTTGACCTTGCAACATGTGAGCTGGTAAGGCTTTCCATGACGTTTTATATAAAATATGCCCTGAGAGAAGCAAAAAGTAAATCACAGCAGCATATTAAGATTGTGATCTCCAAGCTGCTTCTGAAAATCACATTCAAGATCATGTGAAGTTATCCCAAAACATAAAAATGACAAATATGCGGAGAGTATATGTGTGTAGTATAGACTGCATATGGTCTATGCAGTGTTAAATCTACTTGCTAGAACAGGGCAGCGTGTTTAAAGTGCCATTAATTCAAATACAAGATTTAAAGAAAAAGGGCTGGGCACCCTTGTTGCCACTAAGGCCCCGCACAATTTTCTTCTTGTGTCTTYGGTTTTTATTTGACAAATAGACATTGTTGCTCTCTGAATGGCACTGTAGTTGTTTTGCCAGCTCAGCTCCACAGCTTGGCTTCTGTGATGATCAATACTGGGAGATGAAATGGTGTTTTCTTATCACTTCTCTGTATGCTTGGTGTGCCTACTCCATCTTCTTGTGTGTGTTTTTCTGTCCCTTTGAGTGACAAGTGCCTTTACTGAACAGTATATTATAATCAAAATGTCTTGTGCAGGAGCTAAAACTGAAAATACTGGCATTAAAAATTAATATGGTTGTCAATCAGATGTCCATTTTTGCATGTGGCATTGCTTGAGGTAAAGTATGGCATTACTCTTACAAGATCTATGATTTAGATTATTTCTTGGGACATGCCCAGACCTTTTTCTAGGTTAGTTGGAAGGAACATTATATGAAGTTGATAAAGCAAAAAAAGAAAAAGGGAGAAAAAAGGGCAGTGTACCCTTCTATCATCAATAAGGAATATAAACCCATTTTTAAAATCACCATGAAGAAGGAAAATTGGGGAAAGTGTGAGGCTATGCCATTTCCTCAAAAAAATTCTTACTATGAAATCTATGCAAACTTTAATGTAAAAATTAGAAATTATACACTGAATAAGCTTTGATGTTTAATAGAAAACATCAGTGATTTGCAAGAGTTTTATTTGTACAATAAACTACGTCCTGAGGCTTTTTCTGAGGGACTTTTTTTCCTGGATATTTGAATTTTTAAAAGCTGTTTATGATGTATTTTTCATCACTATGGCCAGTTATTGGAATGGGTGCTTAAATAATATATTCAGGTTGTATCATATACCCAGAATTTTTAATTGTACTTCCTGCAACTTCGGGATTAATGGGCATAAATTCATCATGGGTTATTAATAAGATTATTAAAATCATAGCAATTAAATCCTTTTGAGACCTCAAGTTTGCAGACTTAAGCAGATCAGAATTTGTAGTCCCATTTCAGATTGCTTGGAGGACTTCCAAACAGGGTGGTAAGTTAATTAATAATAGCACACCAAGCCAGTGCACTCAAAACACGTGTTGGACAACAGGTTGAGGAAACATTGTTTTGGACATAATTCTTACTTTATGTGGACACTAATGGAAATTTCAGAATTTTCATGTGTCTGTGGAATTGGCAATATATTCATAAAAGTCAATGTTGTCCAGGAGAACTTTCTGTCTTAGGTTTTCTTATGTGGTCAATACAAAAAAAAAGAAAAGAGAAATACTTATTGGAGGATTCTTTCCATAAAGAAACTGAACTACAGCCTGTAAGATTCTTCCTTGTCTTGAATAAATGTTTTTATGTTTTTGAATATCTGCCCTGAGATCTAATTAATGTGATCACAAAAGGGAATTTTGACTTCAGTATGAATTAGGAACCTCTTTAACTCTTCAGTCTCCTGGAAGGTTGCAATGGGATTTGGTGAAGTACAGCTTCCAGTAGAGGAAGACTGAAGTGAAGACCTGCTTATAAAACTTAATGGTTTATAATCCATGACCTGTTAAAATACTGTACACTTCATGATCAGCATTTTAGTCATGTAACAAAATAGAGAAAACCACAATTTTTTACTCTTGCAGAAAAAGCTATCATTGTGCTAAGTGTGGCAAAGTAGCCTTGTCTAGTCTCAATTTTCAAGGAAAAGATAAACTGAAAACACACTTTGTTTTCTAACCTTATTCTCAAAGTAAAATTATAAATAAATTTAGTTGTTTTTTTTTGAATAAGTGACAATTTATCATCTCTTTTTCATTAGCTGAGAAACACGATAATATTTGTGTGATTGGCCCATGTTCTGGGGTGATTGGCATGGATGAAATGTGTGACTCTTCAGAGTGAGAGCAGGTATGCCTGTATGAGAGCAGTTAGATGTGTTTAATGCCATAAGGAGGTTCATTACAGCTGAAATTTCAGCTCTGCTCATTTCTCTAACAATAAATTCAGGCTCAACCTGTTCACAGCTTTCAGACTTGCATTTTTCTAGTACAAAATCTTGAGAAGAAATTTTTTTCCTCTCACATCTCTTTTGGGCTTTTCAAGCCAGTCCAGGGCAGCCCATTCAGCAAGCAGATGCTCTGCCCTCTGTCCTGTGCTTGGCTCAGGACTGGTGATKAATGGGTTACACAGCTCTCAAGCATCCCAGGTCTGCAAATGGCTCTGGTATAAGTTAAGGTTTACTTCAGGTAATTATTTTAGAGCATATATCTGAGTTTTGCAGTGCTTTATCACAACAGGTTAAACTCTGGAAGAGGTATCTCAAATCTTGAKGAGAAAGCACATTGCTTTCTGAGCTTGCTTACTTTTCTGCTCATGGCTGTACCCAATGGTGAGTATTTCAGGCAGYCTGAATATTCCTAGGACAGAGGAATGACTTAATTTTATGTTTCAAATGCATAAAATGGTGTGGCTCTGCTTGTGCCACTCAGAGGTGAAGCGTTACAAATCTGTGATATCAATAGTCTGCTGCCTTGGGATTCTTCTGGAGGAAAACTGGTCAAGACATCTGTTGTATACTTTCTTAGAGCGGCATTAAAATAGTTTTTACTGTCTTTAATGACAAAAAATGTACAGAGGGAGTTAAAATCAGGAAGGAGCAAGGAACTTTCCTAGGTAGGTTTCTGCAGGCTCTTCTGCACAGCTGATATTTCCTCATTATCTTTTTGCAAGAAAACAAAATTGAAGTGCTGTGTGAGTAGGGGCACAGCTCTGTTCCTGCTTCCCCACAGGCTTGGACCTGTGGAAGAACTCCACATTGCAGGGCTCTAGATAGGATGCACCTCAGGCAGATGAGAGGGCAGGCAGAGGACCCTCTGAATTTGCTGAGCTTTGCCTTTCCAAAATAAGCATAAATGCCAGAATATTTATAGTTCCAAAATATMCTCCTCCCCTCCACACCTCAGGATTATTCTGTGCTGGTTAGGTGATGCAATCATCTTTAGACAATATAAAAAATAATGTTCTGGGCTCCTGACTGAATTCTTGAGCTAAATCTGACAAATGCAAATGGAAATGCATCTATTGCCTACCCCTTTGTTCTATTCAATGCCATTAAAAATAAATAGACTTTGGATCTGGCCTGAAGCAACAGAAGTATAAACCCAGGGATGAGTTTTACCTTCAGTTTTCCATCACTTTATTTTCTCACTTCTTGATGTGACTCTATGGTGAGTGAGAGATGTGTGAATTKATTTTTGTGGAGTGGCTTGGAGCATGAGCTCATGCAAATGAGTGCATGCTTTGGCTGATAGAATTACCTTGCCAGGAGTTTGCACCTTTCCTCAACCAGGGGCCTGCAGAGCTCTGCTTGTAGGGTGAGAAACTGTTCAGCACAAGAAAAGGCTGCTTTAAATGGAGTGACACTGCTTGCAGCCAGGAGGATACTAGGAATAAACAAAGAAAATTAACTGGAGACACAATATAGGGTTTATTCCAGCTATTACCTGTGTCATTTGACTGCATAGCAAGACCTGTGCCTAAATGATTAATCTTTATGTTGTGGTACTGCATTAATCCCACATTGGATCATTCCACAAATGGCAAGGAAATGTGAGCTGAGAAATGAACATTAAAAGGAGTTGTATGTTAAAAGTAAATGTTGAAAGCAGATGATATCCATAAGGCACAGAGTGGAACAGAAGATTCACAAGCCTTGCAGGAAGTTGCTTTATTATTCTAACCTATAATCCCTGCTGTGAGGAACGCTGCCTTTCAAGCCCACGTATGGGATGTTTCTCTGTGATAAGAGGAAACTTTAACAGGCTGACTGTAAATGCTTCCAAAATACATTAACTAGCAGAGTCTTACATAAATTCTGCTGCAAAGACAGCAATATGTCTCTCAACCTCATTTCTAAGTGTAGGGTTTCCATCTTTTATTATCTCCCAGTATCTTTAGATTTCATAATCTGTTGCACAAATTGATGTTAATATGACATTTTGGAAACTGCAGTCAGGGCTTTCAACCTGAACCAGAGATGTAATGGAAAAAAAAACCCCAAATCAGAGACTTGTTGAATCCTTAAGTCAAGCAAATTTTTACTTTGCTGGAATGCTGTTGAAGGATGTCAGTTTTCTTCATGACAGTCTCTAGCTCTGGATCCAATGGAATGGAATGCCACGAGTCTAGTGAATATCAGTGGTGTGTGACCCATGAAATTACACACACATGTAAGCAGTGTCAAGCAGTGGTGGCTGCTATTAAAAAAAGAAAAGCAGGAAGGCAACTTCTGTATAATTCAGTAAACTAATCACAGTGGGAATTCAAGCCTGTTTGAACCTGGTGCTTCTTTCTTAGAGGTCTTCTTTCCACCAGCTGCCAGTCTGAATTGTTTTTTGTCACTGTTTCATGAGTGTAGAGGTGTGTGTTGCTTGTGGTGCCACATGCACCATGAATGGATCTCCCTCCCCTTCAGGCTGAATTGGGGGTTGTTTCTACCCCGTGCCTCTGCCTCTTTCAAAGAGAAATAGAAGAAGCTTGCATAGCTAATAGGGCTTAATTAGACWTTTTTTTTTCCTTTTTGAAAGTATTTRTATTTGCTCACCATGATGAGCCATTTAATTCAGAGAGCTGAAGGATGACTGTGCTGGTGAATCCATGTAGGTGCAGAAGGGCTGTGCAGTGTCAGTGGGAGAGGGAGTTTCCCAACATACTGTGGAGAAAGGCACAGAGATGTGACTCCAAGGTGTATTTTCTTGGGTGCTCCAGTGATAAAAAGTCTTCATTAGAAAAGCCTGAGATGTTTCTTTAGTGTCTTGTTGAGGGGCAAATATTTTACACAGTAAAATAAGGATATACATTACATTCACATCAATTCAATCATGTGTTCTTTAAAAAAAAAAAAAACAAATAAATTTTCTTTTTTTCATGGCCAGTATTTCACAGTAAGATTGCTCTTCAAATAGATTTTACAGGTTGCTTTTTATAGCACAACGGTAACAACTGCAAGTTCATGTACAAGGCTGTGTAAAAATTTGATTTACTATTTTATTTTTTTATGAAGTGTGTACCTTTTTAAATTCACTCTCTCTCTAGCCAGCATAGCTGTTGATGGCAAAGTGGAAAATATTCTTCTAGTGTAAAGAGAAAGSGAAAAATGAGGAATGTGTTACTTCACTCAGAAAAGTAAGATGTTTGCATTTTTTTAGCCTTTTGTTGTCGGTAAAATCTTTGATTAAATACATTTCAAGAATGTTTTAAGGATCACTCGTCAATTTGAAAAAAGAATTTTAAAATCCAAACATTCATTACTAAATTATCTTTTATGAGACCAGAAGGATCTCTGGATAATAGAAATTTGTTCCAAAACAAAACAGTTATTTGTTCAGGGTGTGGAAGTWATTAATTATTTACACCTATTCCTAACTCAGTTCTACCTCTAGTTAAAATTCATGGCCTAGGCACTCATCAAATATTGATTTTTACCAAAGTTGATGCTTTCCCTTTAACATTATTATAATGAGGGATAAAAATCAAATTGCCTTCACTGAAACTCAATCATTCTCACAAGCCATCTGCATTGATCTTTTTTCTAGGTTTTACCATAAATTATTCTATTCAATTAAGTAAACCCCACACATAATGACATTTTGTGAACTAAATAATTTATTGACTATTTTCAGCTAAACTTACCAGGCTCTGATGCACAGTTATTTTCATAACATTAATAGTAATATATATAACCCCCTTGCAACTGAATGCATGTCAGATTCTTTGTTTGGAAAGAGGAATCACCTGGGAGGTAGAAATCTCCTGGTTTAGAAAAGAAACAAATTCTGCCATCATCACATTTGGAGTGACTCAATCCCTTCTCTTTAGCAAAATGAGGGGGGCTGCATGCAACACTTTCTGATGACAAAATAATTGCAAAATGATTTTCAGCTAAAAGTGGTTCTATTAGCAACAAGGATTGTAAGCAAATTGATAACAATTGGTCTGTTTTACACTTCACTGGTGAGATCTGATGAATATAGTAGCTCCTTGGAGGAGTTCAGAGAGTTTTCCTTCTCTGCAGAGTGATGGTTGTGCTTCTGTCACACGCATTCTTGTCACCTCCTGACAGTTCATCTGGAAATCTGCCCATTTTCTAAATGAGTTTTGTTTCACATTTGAAAAGTCATTCGGCTCCTGTAGACTGAATTTTCAAGTGGAAAGCATGGTTTGTAACTCTGAAATCTGCTCCTTCAAGCAAAGAGAAGGATTGCTCCCCAAAAYGAAAAGGTTGTGTTTTGTGAGTACTTGATTTGGGTAGAAACTGAGTCACAAACTTTAGATACTGATGACAAAACAGGTTTTTCAAAAATGCATAGATTTTAGGAGAACCTTGTCATAGCTGTGAAGGTGTAGTTGGTGTAGTTAATCATATATGGAAGGGTTTTTTTGGGTGTGTCTAGGGAATGCCTGCTGTGAGCTGTACTTAGCAAAGAGACTGTGTGCAAACAAGTTGTCTGTTGTTAAAAGAAGAGCAAAATGTACTTAGGTATTGTGGAATATATATAGGTACATTTAATTGTTGAAGATGACACCGAATACAGAAATGCCTTTAAATAAGCAATGCCAATACTATGGCACAGAATAGAGTTTGGAATATGTGTTGTCACTCTAATTTTAGTATGAACTGTGCACTATGAGACTTTGTTTCCTTTGAAAATTGTGGTGATCATTTTTGAGAATTACGGTTCTGCTTAATTGAGAGAAAGTCAATATATGGTAATAATTTTGCTCAAAAGCTAGAAATGCCCAAATAAAATCCAAACAATACTCTGTGTAAAATACCATGAAATATTTAATTCACGCTAGAGAGCTTAGAAGTTTTATCTTAATTTTTAAACATTTTTTTATTTATTGCATAAAATCAACGGTTCCATTACACAAACCAGTGTGGAGAGGGAGTAAGCACCATAAAATTGTGTTGAATTTATGTATTCTGTTGCCATCTTAGGAAAGGGTAMCTGTTTTTCATTCCTTCTTTTAGTGCAGTCTGTTTTATATGTTGAAACAAGGGGTTAAACATTTCAGTCCATCCAGGATGGGAGTTTCTGTTTATTTCTTTCACTGCTTTTCAGCCTTTGAATTCTTTGGTGCCATCATTTTGAAAGGTTGCAAGTGCTGCTCACACCGTGTCTTGCAATGTCTAAGCAAATAATGAATTTGCAGGTAAATAGTAAACTTATAAGTTTAAATGCAAAARCTTGTATTGATTTAATTTCCCATTCAATCAGGTAATTTTGTGGTTCAGTACCCATGCATTAAAACATGTAGCCCAAACACAAAATACCACTTTGCCTTGCTCAGTGCTTGGAGTTACTGTTGGAAGAAAATAGAGCTCACTGTTGCTCTGTCTGTGTGTGCTTATCTGTGCTACTCTCTTTATGTTTGGATACAGCTTAGGAATATAAAACATCCCAGTCTGCTGTCCTGACTACTTGCAAATTCAGGTTTTCTTGCTGCGTTTGCTGGTGAGATGATGTTCATAAAATTGGCCTCTGATTCTGCTATGATTTTGAGACTGCTGAATGGGAATTCCRGTTTGAGTCTCTGTGTTACTCTTGTGCTTGCTGGGTGTCACACCTTTCACAATGAAAAAGATGAACAGATTGCAGGAGAGGCTCYCTCCTATATCCCACCCACTGCTTTCATTCATAAGAGTCAAAGCTTTGCTGGAATCCTCCTCTGTCTTTGGTAGCATGGCTTGTTCTTTGCAGAGATTTAAGCAAAGGGGAATTCACCTGAGCATRAGTTGCTTTGTCCACTGAACATCTGAGATTTTGCTGATTTCCAGTCCTTCCTTAGCTGTGAAGGTAAGCAAACATCCAATTGGTTGGTTGTGAACAGGGACTTAAGAATTTGGRTCAAGATCTTGCTCCTTTAACCTCTTTCACTCCATGAAGGTGGTTGGCCATTTAGGTAATGCAAGCTTTGTTTCCTTTTGCTTTGGCTTTATTAACACCAGTGGGACCTAAACCTTTTTACTTCTCATCCCACTTGAGATTCTTTTCTCTGAATTAATGGATATTTTGAATAAATCATTGTGAGACAGGGCAATGCATGCTGTAGGGGAAAAAAAAAAATCATTGAGCCAGCATATCTGAACAGGTTTCATGTCTATTACTCACATACTTTGTGAGGCCAYTGCATGTGTAACTTAATGAGAATTTTTCTATTTGAACCACAAAAGGCATATATGCCTGACTCACATGCCCAAGTGCTAGACAAAGAGAATGCAACTCAAGCACACTAAGCTTTTCTTTACAGATATATTATCCATAAAGTACACAATGTTAGTGCTGCCAGTGTCCCACTGAAATGCTCTGAATGGATCAATTTATTCTTGTATCTGGAAGAATGATCTGCAAAGAAACAGGTGTCACTGCTGCCTGTATTCCAGCTATTGTGAAGTGTGTTATAGTTAACACTGAACAAGAAGAATTCATGCTGGGACATATTGTGAAATGTTAATTATAAGAAAAAAACACCATTGGATCGACTGCTACTGTTTCTGATTCATGATAAGGAAATTCCCAGAGGGAAAAGAACAAAAATACCAACTGTGCTCTCCCTTTGCGATTTTTCTGAGGAATCACTGCAAAGGTGATAGAGTGTTGGACATTCCCATCATTTCCTATGCAAGTTTTGTGGATCCAGACTGATCCACACTTACGTGTCTAATCTACCTGCCAAGACGAAGGCATCACCAGGGGGTGTCTTATTCCTTCTCTTTTGGGATTTGCCTTTTGTGGCTAATGCAGAAGCAACTCCCAAGTCCCAGGCACATCAGGCACATCTTGGCCCACACTCGGATAGGGTCTGAGCAAGCACCAGCCCTTTCCTGATTCCCTGTGAGGGATTGTGAACACCTGTGCCCAACAGGAGCTTTTTTTTTTTTTTTGTGCTCTGAGCAGACACAGATCTGAGGGGATAAAGGAATGAAGAAAGAGTGGGCAAAAAGTCAAAGCCCTGAGTTTATTTCAGGATGGACTGAATCACTACAGGAATAGACTCTCATGTCTTGCAGAATCAACTCCCTTTCAGGTGTCTAAATTGACACAGATAAGCTCCTCCCTTCCAGGTGAATCTGGAGAGTGGTGACTGAAGAGGTGGAAGGGTTGTAATGTGCCAGGTGATCAGGATAAGTGCATCTGCCTCTTCTTACATCAAGGCATGGGGATGCTGAAGGGGGATCTTCCTTTTCATCTGTCTGGGGTAYAGGGTTGTGCCCATGGCTAGCCAGTGAAAATGCTCCTGGCACTGTGCACTTTCCAGGCTAACTTTGGGAGTACCACAGAATCATAGAATGGTTTGGGTTGGAAGAGAYCTTAAAGATAACATCATTTCAACTCCCCYGTCACAGGCAGGGATGCCACCCACTAGACCAGCTTGCCCCATTCAACCTGGCCTTGAACTCCTCCTACTTGAAATCAGACTGGGAAGAGGCACTGCCCAGGTGTGAGCAGCTGTGATGTGGAAAGGCTTCAGCTGTGCAAATGCTAATTGCACAGGTGCTGACACACCAAAGCCTGTGTGGCTGGGTCACTTTTATCTTCCCACAGATCAGTGCCTATAGTACCAATATCCTGCAAGCCACATGCTTTGATTCCAGCAGCCAGTGTTTAGACTCAGCTTACTCTGTTGTTACTGTCAAGACTGGAATTGAGTGGGAAATGAAAAGCGATGCCTGTGAAGTTGGAGCCAGTGGAAACACAGTTGATTATTACWGGGGAACAGCAGATAATTCTGCAAATAACATGGTGCAACAGGTTTTGATTTGTTCCATCTTTAGTCTCTCATTTCAGGTCGAAGTATTGGGGATAAAGGCTCWTTGGCACTAACTCTAGCAAAGTCTGGAGCAAATTCCCCAGAGAAGGTGAACTCATACAGTTCATTGTCTTGATTTTCAAGTGGGAAGAGTCTGATGGAAGTCTAGTCACAGCTGAGAAGCCCTATCTACAAATTTCATGTTGGGCTTTAGTAGCCAAAGAAGTGGCTTGTTTTTTAGATTTTGATTTTGGAAGTAATCTCATCAGATTTTWAATTTTACTTGGTACATTAGGAGTGAGAACTTCCCTTTCTAATGCCTCTCTATTTAAAAGTGAAAAATTTTGCTTCATTCTTTAATTCCTCAAGCCAGACAGCTGAGCTAAAACTAAAGATATTTAAGTGGAAGACAGATGCAGGGAGTTAGTGAGAGTGGTCTGGATTAAGGTTTCTCTCATTACTTTCTGACATTCATAGCAATTCCATGAGCAGGAAACTTCCATTCTCAGCAAATTTCCAGTGGTAACAAGACTTGTTCAGAAAGAGTTTGACTGATCTGCTCTATTCCTGTCTTCTTAATTTCCAGAAGAGTCTTCTRATCTCTCATGAGTGAGGATGAATGTGCAAGGATTGAAATACTGACCTTACCTCTGTCCTGTGGGGAGAAGGAAGAGAAACAACCTGCAGMTCCAGGTTCATAACTGAAACCCTCACACTTGAGTGGGTGGGACAGTTTTTGTTAAAAAGAGGCTTACCTTTTCATTACATTGCTGYCCATTAAATTCTTTGCAGAAAAGAAAAGCAGAAATCTTGGTGTATGTAGCTCTTATTTTACACATATTTTTTTCTCAGAAATGTCTTGCCTAAACCAAAGGCTACTAATAAAAGTGGGAGTTCTGACTGGTAAGAAGGAAACCTGCTTGCTGCTAGTAACTAGAGATTTAGTACTTGAGTTACTCCATGCTCTTCAGAGTAGTTGTTTTCCATTTGCAGCCCTAGGATCTCCAAAAGTTGTGTTTCTGAGCACCTACTTTCACAGAGAGATAACAGTATTRTACACGCTCCTATATATTGCATCAAGATAAGTTACATGACATGACACACTATTCCAGAGCTGTCAAAAAGTTGGACTCTGCTGTCCTTTATCATTTTGTTTACAGCTGAGTGTCTGCAGGTGCCTGGAGGTGTCATTCCACTGAAAATCAGACGGCTGAGCCAGCAATGAAATGTTAGTGCTGGAGAATAAGATTGCTGTAACCTTCTAGACAGGGGCATACAATTGCCTTTTTGAAAGTCCCCATGCTGCAGGTTAACCTGTTGATTACTCTGCTTTGACTCTGCACGTACCAGAGCTTTGGACTGGCAAGAAAAGACCAAAAGAAAAAGTTCTGTTAAACCATAAATGTCARTGAAAACTAGGAATGACTCCATACTGGTGTGCTGACAGCACCCTTTTTCTCCCTACGCTGTAACATTGTGTACTGTAGATGTCACAGGAAATGGTAAAAAGCACATCTTTTCATCTGGGCCTTTTTTCAGTCCTTCTTATATGAAAAGCCATATGTCTCTGTCCATGCAAGTGTCACATTTCACCCAGCTGATCCAATTTATGCAGTCTGAACATTTGTCCTAATGCTTTTATACAAATACATTTTCTCTGCCCAGATTCTTGTTTGTGTCATGGTCTGTTCCTGTTATAGATGAATGAAGATTTGTCAACAAAAAATCCACCCAAAAAATKAGAATCTAATCCAAAGCCTCATTGACGTCAGCAGAAATACTCTTACTGACTTCAGTGGTTCTACAGTGCCCTTTTCAAGCTTCCCTAATTTCTGCAAATATATCTGTTTTAGAGTGAAAATATTTTTCCTACAGTATTTTAWTTTTTTAAAAGTCTGTGTAATGATAGGGAAATATTGAGCGTACAAAATTAGAATTGTACCATTTAGATGCAATTTGGCAGATGGGTACTCTCTGAGAAACAACCATGTGCCTGTCCTTGTGGATACCTATGGGTTTAGCTTTAAATACCCTGAAATGGGTCGAGCTGGACTTTGAAAACCCCCCTTGCTGTGGTGAGGTTGCAGCTCTGCACTTTGCACTGCATGCCTGGAGCTTGGTGAGGCAGGGCTGGAGAGCTGCAGGAGCCTGGTGTGGGGGTGAGTGAGTGGTTAAAAACAGACCAGCCCTCTTTCTTTCCCAGAATGCAGCTATCTCTGGTGGCTCTTGTGGATCTGGGTCAGCAAAGTGGTGCTTATGGTGCTTCCTCAGGAGAAAGTTTTTCTTTTAGACTATTAAATAAAAAAGGTGGTGAAAATAAGGTTGCAAGTGGTTTGGTTCAGGAAAAGAAGCAAGCAAGCAAATTCTGGCTTTTCAGGACTTAATCTCATCACTTCTAAACAAATTTACATTAAGTGGTCTGCCTTGAAAGGGAGGGMAAGTCTCACACAACAGGTGCTCAGCTGATTTTTAGTGGAGAAAATGTTTGACTTTGAGCAGAGTCTACGTGAACCAAGAGAGTGCGCAGTGGGAGAAACGCCCTCAATGCAAGTGTAAAATTAATGTTTTGGRAGGAATAGTTGCCACAGAAAAAGCTGATGAAGTCTTGCTTTCAGAACTGCACAGATGGTGAGGGAAAAAGAATTATTTTTGGGGAAAACAGAGAATTTAAAAAATCCACACAGCCCCGGGGAGACTGGAACTGATTGGGTTGATCCTCTCTGTTTTATATCTTCATGAGGTGAAAGAGCTAATGAACATCCCCCCATCCTCAGATGTATTGCTCTTGAATTCACTTCTTTTTAGAAAGATTCAAGCAGCACTCATGTCCTGAATATTATTTAATAAAGGTTGGGAGGAAGTTAGCAGAGCAATTTGACCCTGTAGGAATTTAGAACCCAGTACAAAGCAACACATTCACTGCTCCAAAATCTCTTACACACTTTTGTTGCCTTCTATCTGAACAATCATTGCTCATTAGTGTCTCAGAAGATGAGATTTAATGTAAATATATTATTTATCATATTTARGACAGATCTTTGTCTACTGAAGAGAATGCATAGTTCTTTAGATATGTATGGGGTTAAAGCAAGTCATAATAGGGAGCAATGAGGCCATGAACTTATTTTTATGTACATAGATATGTGAGAAGCAATTAATAAAAATTAGAGCTTTGGTTTTGATAAACTTTAATGTTATTTTTTGGGGTTTTGTTTGTTTTTTTTAGTCCATGAGTATTTCCTCACCCTGAAATCCTGTAACCTCTCATTGCTCACTGTAWTTATGGAGGATGACTGTTTTCATGAAAAAAGTAGATGGACACCCTCTTATAAAACAATGACTTGAAATTATGAGCATTAAGAAATGAATGTGAGAAAAAGCTCAATTAAGATTAAAAAAAAGGAAGAAATTATCAAATTATGCTTTCTCTCTCTGAGGGAAAGCAATAGATCCACCCCATCAAGCAAATAACTGTTAAGCAAATGATGACACTGATATTTGCTTTTCCTACCACTGTTTTAAATGTCACTGGGGTTTTTTTCCCCCCTTCACTTCTCTCATATTAACCCAGAAATGCTGATGCATCAGCATGCCTCATTATGATAGGGAAAGATATTTCTCTTTGCTGAAGTGGATTCAGAGGAAAACAAATCCTGAGGGCAGTGCACATCAACTGTAGAGAAAAGTGTGGTCTGAGGTGGCTGTTGGAGGCTGTCTGTGGCAATTTGTGGCTTTCTGGGCAGACAGGCAGAGCTGATGAGAGCCCCTGAGTTGCTGGTGTGAACTGGCAGTGACAGCTGAATCTGGTTATTCTCAGGGAAGAAAAGAGAAAAGAATTAAGAAAGTGAAAATACAAGGAAGCACACTACTGCTATTTAAAACAAATCCCCTGCAGCCACAGCATGAGGCCTGCCACTGCTGACTGGTTTATTACTGCAAAATTATGATGGCTGAGACGCAGCGCAGAGGTAAACCAGACAAGGTGCAACAGTAAATACAAGCTTCAGAAAACTCAGATTTCATCATTTAGCAATGGCAGCTGTCCTCCCTTCCCTGCTTGGAAGAGGSCTGATCAGTCCCTTTAATTCAAGAGGAGCTGTATTTCCCTGACACACTAGAATTCAAGTCCCATTGGCCTCAACTGATAAAACAGGTTTCATTGAGGTTAAAATGTACACTGTATAACACCATTCCCACAGATGAGTTCATGCTCTGGATTATTAATATCCAGCAAAAATACTGGGAGGGGAGGCAGAAATAGTGGCAAAAAGAGGTCTGCAAAATGTCACATTTCTGACACTCTTCTCAGGTATGTTCTGTCTCTTAACAGAAGGCAAAATGAACTGGCTAGAAAGATGTCCCTAAAACAATACAAAAATCATCCCTGGAAAATGTCTGAACTAATTAAAAGGTGGGAATGAAATGAGCTGGAGGCCCCAGAGCTGCTTCTGTTACAGAGGAGAGGCCGAGGAGGCTGCAGCAGCGATAGCAGGAGTGCTATTGCCACACRCTGGCTGATGAGGAATTGAATGTGTCCCACCCAGAGCCAGTACTTGCCCTGGTGTGGCACAGTGTCACAGAGAGAGGAGAGCAGGACGAGCAGGAGCAGAGCCTGAAACCTCACAGTGAGAGAAAATTTTATTGGCCCTGCCAAAACACAAAACTCAGCACGAGCTCCTGTCAGGGTGAGTGAGGAGTTGAAAGGGAAACAAGCCCCAGCCTCCTGAGGTGTCAGGCACTCTGCAAGCCTCCACTGCACAGGTGTCAGCTCCGGGGTGGCGCTGGCCCGTCACCCGCCCGTGGCTCTGCAGAGCCACCGAGGGCTCTGTGGCACTCAAAGGGCTGCTCAAGCGTGCCAGGGCTGCAAATCCACCTGCACAGAGCTGGTGCCTCTTGCCTGAGCTGCCATGAGGGGCAGGCAGCTTGGAAATGGGGCATCTCACAGAGATGAGCACTGGAGGAGCACCCCACAACTCCGTCTTTTTGTTATTCCTGTGATGTTCTTGATTATTGCCATTTATAATGGTGCAGCACATAGCTCCACACACCAGAATGGAGCTGTGGGCTTTGCTGTGTGTGTAARTGCAAGGCAAAGGAGGGATTAGCACCCAGAGATGGTCTGAACACTGAAATATTTGTGGTTCCAGCAATATCTGTAGGATACGGAGGAGTTGGGGATTCTGAGAATGCAGCGGGCTGGCTTGGTTGTACATTTTAGACAATGGGCTCAACTTTGGCAGGGAGTATAAAGATAGATGTGGAAAGTCTTAGTAGGAGGCATGTTTTGATTAGCATAGAAAGAGTTCATTCTGGTTTGAAATGAACCTTATACAGGTCAGGAATGACAGGGCTGTTGTTGGATTCAGCTGGAGAACATTTGTGTCTGGTTCCAAAGTATTGTTATGGCTGTTTTCAGTCTTTTGGTTTCAAGTATGGCTCTCAAGTCACCACCATACCCAAATGGCTGATATGGAGTTATGTGTGCATAGTGACCATGAAACTGGGGATTGTCCCTCACCAAGRTCATTAGGACCAATTAGTCCATTAGGACTAATTCCAGGTCACATTGAAATACAGCACAAACCATGAGCTCATGTGTAGGTGCTAATAATGCAGAATATTTTGTTGCCTGTGCTTGAAATGTAAGGGCAAAACTTGGTTGGTTTTAAAGCAGTGACAGTTTCATTAAGAAAAAATGTGTTTCCAATWGAGACTTTGATTGCATTTATGATTAATTTCTATTGTTTATAAACYRGACTTTTAAACATAAGTCTTGAGCRTTTTCCATGGGATTGTTATTTGTTATACACACAGAAAACTGCTCTTCTCACTCAGAAGATGGATTTGGGGCAGGGAGAAAGGTTTGTGTACTGGATTTTCATTATCAAATGAAGCCAGTAAGAGTTCCTAGTTTAAGCATAGGTAGCAGACTGTCTGCCCTTCTACAGAGGTAAATAACAGGTGAACAAAGAAGAAATCTTAACTCTAAAACAGAATTAGACAGCTGGTATTAGAGGCAGTCGATAGTCCTTAGCATTTGAATGTCTGCAACTTACCTCAGGAGGTATAAATTAAAGAGCTGTCTTTGGAGTGAAGCAGCAAACCTACACAAAGCCTTAAGGATAAGTTAATTTTCTTCACTCTGAGCCGAAAAAAAAAAGGTTTTAAGCACAAGAGCTGGGAAAGTCTGCCTCCAGTAAGCTTTCTGCTCCTTGAGATGGCAGAATCTGCAGTTGATAGAGGGAAGTGGCTGGGAGTTTCATAAATAATAAATTACTGTAATCCCATGAGGTCATTATAAAAATATGCATAAGAATAATAGAAAGAATAGAACAGGTCACAACCTCAATAGATTTTAGTGCTGATAAAAAACAGTGGGCTTGATAAAAATGTATTACAGAGAGTAATCTTGGTCAGAGATACTTCAAAATTCTATTATACAAAATTATTACTTTGGGAAAGAGATAAATGTTATTAACAAAAAAGCACAAATTGAGTACATGTGGAAAACATTATTTCATGGAGAACTGGACAAAATCAACACTTTTAGCCTTTTAGATTTAGAAAGAGTCAGGGCCTCTGAAGTCTGTCTTGCATGGAAACATTCTTGTAGGCTACACATTGTTATTGATGTTCTTCAGGCACCAGCTAGTAGTTTTAGTTATTATATTTCCCCTTCAAAACCCCCCTTGGTTTGAGTTATAAAAAAAGTCTGATAGATGCTATACCTGGAGGCAAACACTAAAAGTATGAAGATCTGGAATAACACCTGGCTTGCCAGAAAAATAAGAAGATGGATTATTTTGAGTACTCCGCTGATTTAAAGAAGCATCATCAATAATATAAAGATCATTTGAACATATGGTACAGACTGAAGGAAAATGGGTTGACATACACCTGCAGGGATATATATGGCGCCTGAAAGCCAAAACCTAATACAAAGCTTGATTGAAATGCACCACATAAGCTGCAAACTGGAAATTTCATACAGAGTGTCACAATTTCATTCCAGTTACTTCTAGTAGAAGTGGAAATTGAGGTCTTTATAAGAACAGAAGTATCTGTCAGAAAGTTGTTTTGAGAAAGAGAGAAGTTAATGATGCTGTTGATAGCAAGAAGTAGCAGGCATTAAGCAGTTTCGTAGTCTCAGAAAAGTGCCTCTTTCCTTTAAGGCTTATAGAAATTCCCACTGGGACAGTTTGAAGTGAAAGGAAATCTGAGAGGYTATCTGACAGTACATAATGTATGGTGGTCAAAACAGCACCTTGTAATAAAATAGGAATCCCCAATAGAGAAGGAATGGGACAAATGTGGTTCTATTACTACATTAAGTTGGAAAACCTTGGTTTTGGAGAAGGACCCTGTAGTGCCAGGGTTGATATAAGAATAAATGACTGATTTCTGTTTCTCCATCAGCTGAGCTTTAGAGGGGCCAGCTGGGATCCCCAGAGAAGCCCAGCTGCCACGGCTTGGAACCCCCAACATGTTAATGGAGCTGAAACTGAGAAGCATCCCTGAGCTCCAGCTAAGAAGGCTGCTTTTCTTGGGTTCAGGTGTCTCTGCTTTGTCTTGCAGCTTGGAGATTTACTTTCTCTAAATCACCTGGCTGAGCTCCTGGCGTTCCTGTCAGATGAGAGCTGCAAAACAGCAAGAAAATAGCATGTTGCAAAGAGCTTAATTCYCTAAAGTCTTGCCTCTGGGAGCTTTTTGGTTGCAGCACTGGCTCTTTGAGAGCCCTGCTGAAATCCAGGTAGTTTTGCTTCTTCTTGGTTGTTTTTCTGTGGGGGATTGAAAGCAAGATGAAACTGTGGTGGTAGGAGGGTGGTTTAACAAACACATAATTGTGTAGAGTGCATAGATAGTTTTATATTTATGTATTTGATCTTTCAAAACAAATCACAKAGCATAAACAAGCACCAAAATAGACTCAGTTAACTGCAGTTTCCACCACTGTGCTATCTAGCTGTTTTCAGCAACAGCCCCTAGGCAATATATAGAAATGGGTCAGTATAAACGTGCTTTCACTCCTCTATTAGCATTGCAGTGAGTCCTGTGCTTCATCTGCCCACAATCTCAAGAGCTGCTTTCCTGGCTGCTCCAGCCTCTCTGCTCTGCCTCCAGTGGCTTGGRATCCATTGTTCAGCAAAGATGGCTTGAGCTGAGTGGAGACTGTCTCTGGAGGAAACAAAGCTGCCGTGGCTGCAGGCTGGGGGAAAGAGGATGTCAGATGGGAAACAGGCATTGGGGGTGGGAGGGAGAGGCAGAGTAAAAGCAGGGAAGATTCTGCTTGTATTGGCATGTGGCAGGCAGCTTGCATGCTTATGTGATATTAACTCCCTTCTCTTTGCAGTGCAGAAGCCTCTGGCATCCTGACCTTCACAAATACAAGTAGATGTCCCTGGGCAGGCCAAGCCCACTGCTGCTCCCTACAGCATCAGCATCTTTTACACACGAGGTTCTTTATCACAAATGGCTTTTTTATCATTTATGTATTTCAATTATCTTAAACTCGCTTTCTCCTGCTTCAACTCAGTCTCAGAGGAAGAGAGCAAATGGATTTAATGCACTTACCAGTTGAGATAAGTGCTGTAAATAACCACCTAAAGGCCAAGTTTTGCAGATTTTGTTTACAGCTTTGCAGTATTTGGAATGATATACCAAAATACCGGGCATCCAGCAGCTGCCTTGGAAGTGAATGGGAGCTGTTCAGGTATTTCTGGCTTTTGGAAAGCAAAGCATTTATTTGGGTACTCACATATGGATTTGGGAAGTGTAACTCTTGGCTGCAGTTTCTGAAATGGTTGGCCCTAATTCCCCAGACCAATACAAGCATGGCAGTGTACAGCCACACTAAAGGTGTTGAGGAAATATAGGTAATCATAACATCAGTAGTGAAAAGGGAGTTTAAAAGTCCTCAGCTATTTAGAAGCCTTAGTCAAAAATTTCACAGCATTTTTGTTGCCTAAATCAAATAGGAAACTTGTAAGAATCAGGCTSTTTTGCAAATGTTCTATAGTAATCTCTGTGTCAGGAAAAATCTTACCACTTTTCCACCGCTGTGTGTTAAGAAGAATATTACAGTGCTTGTCCAAATAATTCAACGAATAGTTTTCTAACCTACAGATATATTTGACTGATGGCTACCAGCTCTGACTTGGAAAACAAGAGCTAGATCATAGAKAATTTCTTTTGGCAACTCACAGTGTCACCAGAAAATGTTGTTTGAGAAAATCCAAAATTTGGCTCAAATTCACAAACCCTTTCACCTGTTAGAAAATACTCTTGTTTTTCTAGAAAAATCTATTTTTTTCTTGAATTCTAGGAGCCATAGCTAAATCTAAAACAAGAAATACAGAATTCTTTCTGTTTTACCACCTTGTTAAAATAAAGAGGAAGAGACTAGTGAGCAGCAAGGAATTGAGTTGCCTTGCAAGGTCTCTTGTGGACTGAGGTCATATTTCTTCAAGTTCCAGGAATGATCCTTGGAAGCTMCAATGGTCTGAAAACAAGACATTCTTCCTTCCAAGTGTTTGAAGGGAAAAGAGCAGGCATTGACTGAAGGGGAAATGGGAGAGGTGGTAATCCTGTTGAGCAATCCAGTGATACACCCTTTCCTCACAGTTCCTTCCTACTTGRGTGAGATAAGTAACATTGGAAGTCAGTGACTAAGGCCATCTAAATAGGGTGGTGTCTTTATCTAAGAGAGGTGGGTGTCCCCATCTTAAGATTAATTAATGTTTAATCTGTTTGGAACATTTGTATATTTTGTCAGGGCATGTTCCAAAGCATATTTGTGGACCTTTTGGAACTTAGRAATCAAGTGATTTCCATAGTCAGTCAGCTAGCAGCATGTGATTAGCCTTCCTGCTTGGAGAGGAGCAGACAGACAGGCATTTGTGGCATTCCTGTGGGTCTTTTTCTACTGAGCAGAGAACTGGAGATACATTTTTTTTTCTTTAGAGTGCCTTCCTGAGCAGTAATATCCAGCTTTCTTCTGATTTTCTATGTGATGTAGTAACTTTGTTTTGACAGTAGAGGTTTCATTTGGAGAGACTGAAAGCAGTTATGGTGTCTGGTACCTGTATTCTTCTTTGCTGTCTTTTTTTTGAGAAATATTTTTAAGAAAATATTTTTYCTGACTGGTTTTAACCAGTATCTAGTTTTCTTCCAAGGAAGGTTTGGTATTTTCCTGTATGTGGCTTAGTTTAGCACCAGCTTGACCTCGCTTTCTTTAGGCAYTTTTCACAAGACTTCTTAGAAATAGCCCAAAGGCTAGTTCCCAAAGGCCCACAGAGAAGAGGCTGAAAATCAATTTATTAGCAGTATCTCATTTTGCATGGAGCACAGTGTGAGTGCAGGGAGAAGGGGCTGGTCATTAATATACATTAGTATCCAAGAAAACTAGTATTTTACAGTTTCTGTACACTGGAAAAGACTTAATTCAGCTGGCATTGCCTACACAATTAGGATGAATAAAATAGAGGGATCACTTAGGAATAAGAAAAGCAGGTTTTAGTCAAGTTAAGGTTAATCAGTGTATTTATATATGGAGCTGAAAGGATTTTTACCCTTTTATTAAACAGCTTTGACAAATTAACATTTAACYTGTTGCACACACCAAGGGTAACATTAATACGAATAGAAAGCAGCAGATTTTTAATCTATCATTATTATTTTTCAGTAGAAGTAAATTTTGTGCTAATGTAAGTGATTTTCCTAAAAACTTACTGTCAGCCCTGATAAACAGAGATACTTACTGAAAGGTTTTATTGCACATGCTATTAACTCTTAGAAGCGTCCTTAAGAACMATCTCATTAATACAGCTTGCTCTGCTCTTGCTCCAAGAAAACTGCTCTTAGAGCTAACTGGAAACCAGGAAAAGTGTGTCTTTTATGTTGTAAGAATAATCACAAAAAATGTTTCTTTCCCTTTTGGCCCAGGTTTGGGAAATTCCCTGAGGACTCTAAAGAAATCCATGAGCAATAAGCAGTCCATCAGTGGGAAAAGCGGCGGGGTGAATAATCAAAGGTCAGTTCTCCACCATCTGCCAGATCTTTGAAAGGCCAGATTTATTCACTCACTGTGATTATGGTGTGATTGCACATGCCATGAAATCCCACTTAGGACTGCAAGATTTCGTGAGAGCTRAGCCAGAGCTGGGCCTGGCCTCTCCTTGTTGTGGAATGGCTGTTGCRAAATCCCCTCCCTGAGCTTCAGGCCGTGCGCGCTCCATGGGTAATGTCGCATGCCTCCMTCAGCAGACGGACTGGAGGAATTTTAATAACTCTCTGGACCTAAATGATCATTCCTTCCACATTCTTTGTGGCTTCATGGTGTTTATGATAATTCTTGCTCGGGATCCAATGTATATGGTTTATCCAGCTGTGCCTTTGATGTCTGTGCTGTGGTCTCCAGGGACAGAAGTCGTGAACGAGCGGTTAGTGAGCGGCACCCAAGGGGTTATGACATCTTTAACATAAACTCACCAGCATAAGGTTTTTCCTCTGAAATGGATTAAGCAATTTATTTAGCTATAAAGCCCAGAAAACTAGTTAAGTGAATTTTACTGGGAAATCAATAAAGTAATAATTATGTGGTAATATAACTGGGACTGAGGTAACCAGCTTTGGTCTTCTTCTCTTTGTTAATCCATTCCCTCTATCCCCTTTATCCCTGTATTTTTTGAATAGCCACAAGTTATTCTGATGAGAGAACTGAAAATGCATATTGGGAAATCTTTGAGCATATTAACTTTTGTACTGTGAAATCTTTCTTCCTTGGCTTTGCAATAGATGTAAAAAAGAACCCATCCAGAATTCATTAACAAAAACATTATCTCAGACTCATATTTTTGGATTCTGTTAAATTTTCCCCATTTATATTTCATAGAATGCCTTCCTAATCCTATCTGAGGCATGCCTGTAAGCTAAAGATAAATATGTAAAACTTACCTTTGAATTGAATGGTGTCTAACTATTGCTGCTTTAAAAAATAATAGCAAGCCCCTTGACATTATCTTCAGCAGAGCTTCAGAATTAGCATGTAGGCTGCAGATATTACAATTACATAGTAAGCTTTTCCTTCTGATAATTAGACACAAATTAATTAAAAATAAACTTCATTTKTTAGGCTGTTATAAATATTAAGAGATTATAAATTGCTAGAAAAAAACCAGGCCTTCATACATCAGTTATTTCACACTTGCATTTTAGAGTAGATTAGTTAGATATAGCAGTGTGCACATTTGAAGGCTTAAATGGTTTTCAAAGTTCTTTTTTTCCCTAAAAAATGATGGGAAAAAAACCCCCAAACTCATCAGTTATGTGCTGCATATTATTTCTCACAGAAGAATCCTCCTGAAAGCCAGATCATACTGTACATATTACCAATGTATTTGCATTTAGGAATTTCATTCTTATGTGTGAGCAGAACACACACGTCTGAATTCCAGGGAAATTAAAAAGGGTAGGACTGGAGGTCTTTTAAAGATAATTTCCTTTCTTTTTCTGCAGCCTGAAATGTCTCCAGGAATCAAGTCTGTAGTCAGCAGGAATGAAACTGAAATCATAAACTGAGTAATAAAAATGACCTCAAGAGTAGTAACATGAAGTGAGTCCATGACCTTTGTTAACAGTAAACTAGCTGGGAATATGCAGGAGGAGCAAGTACACAGGGGCAAACATTAATTCTGGGCTAGTATTTCTAAATGGATCTGCTTATTTTGAGTGTGGTCTTTGCTTCACACCAGGGTAGTTTTGAGCCATAGAATTATAATAGGGGGAAAACAAAAAAACATCTTACATCCTGAAGAACTGCTTATATGGGAAAATTAGAGCTGGTTTGAAATAATGGACATATTATTCCATTAAATTATCAATAATAATAAAATATAAATTTAACTGTTTCCATGAAGAATTTCTAATTGCTGTCAGAAAGTTTATAAAAACCCACTCAGCTAAAACAAAGCCAAACCCAAGTACAACCACCCTCACACTTCTGAATAACTTCTATGAAAAYGAAATATTCCAGCTGAAAAAGAATATCTGTTCAGAAAATCAGTTTCACTCTTTTGTGGTGGATTTAGCTTTCATTTTATTGCATTTTTTCTCTATTACTGTCTGTGGATTCTGAGAGGCCTTTAGGAGCTGAGGAGGCAGCTGCATGGTGGGGTCATTTGAGGATCACAGGAGTCCCTGTCAGAGCTTCCTTAGCTCTTGGCTGGAGATGGAATGGTACTTGTAATACCAAACTGAATACAAACTCAATCCAGTTTTTAGAAAAGAGCAGGAGACAGGATGCTCTGGCATGTTATTTTGTACATGTTAGGAGATGTTTTTCATTTTCAGGTAAGTCCTTGCCTATGGAAGTTTGTGTGGCATATTTCTGTGATAGTTGAGACAGGGACTTTGGATAGAGTCACCTTGACTATTTAGCCTTCTGCATGTGAAAGAGACCTTTATTTACACAGGACCAACCAGCAGCATAATCATCTATATAYCAGCTAAAGCAGCAGGAGATACAACCTGGGTCTTGTACTTGTGCAAAAACGTGAGACGCTGCTTAGATCTCAAGGTCAAATTATTCATTTAATTGTTTACTTATTTGCTAATCTTTCCATTGGAGAAATGCAGAGAAGAGGTAGAAGCAGTTTTGCATGTCCCAAAGCAAAGCAGTGAACTCTAGACCCAGGAGGGAATAGCATCAGTGTCAACAARTTTCCAGCTGGAGCTTTTGGATGGAGTCTGGTCCTGGGGGAAACACTGTCCACCTCATATGCCCTGAGCCCTTGTGTATGTAAATACTTCAGGGCTCAGTTCTGCATCCATTTTATCCTTAAAAATGGAGCGGTTTGTGCACAGCTCCATCAGTTCTGCAAACCACAGCCAGATCCACAGGGCTAACATGTTTGTTGTTCCTATAAGCTGAAAGGACTTGGTTTCCCTAAATCTTTCTGTGGAATCTTYGGGAATCTTTCTGTGCTGTGTCTCAGGGGCGTGCAGAGGTGCAGCACTGCAGACAAGTGCTGCTGTCACCTGTTTTATGAGTGCAAGGTGCTCCACGCCCATGTTGCAATCAGCAAGGCAGAGGAGTCTCCTCAGAGGTGTGGTCCCTTGGGAGCTGGCTGTGCTTTTACACATTCAGCCAGCTCAGACATCTGAATGCAAAATTCCACACTTGGGGGTGAGATGCAGATGTTGTGCTCTTCTCTGGGGAGTTCCAGGTCTATAAAACAATGGATGGATTACACAGTACTCACCCATATATGTAGCTTTTCATCTGTGACAGATGTGATATTGATAATATCCTCCATTCAATAAGTCCTCCAGGTATAATTATGTGCCAGGTTAAATCTCTGATTTAACWGTTCAAGAGCCCACTGTGTGAAAGGCTGTTCTGTAGAACAGATTGGGGAGCAAGATCATGCTCAGACACAAGGCTGGGTTTACACATAGCTCTSCTGCAGACTCTGGGCCTAATTCTTCCCACACACTTTTATTTGAGTGTAAATCCAGTAGTTCTCGTTTTCCAGCTGATCCCTTGTATTTTTTATGTGGCTGGTTAGCTCAGAGACCTCACATCCTGTTCTCCTGCAGGGATAGTGCATGGATTTTGTGCTGTTATCTGAGTCTGAAAAATGATGAGCTGAAAGGCAGCTTAAACTCTTTGTGTATAATAGTGGAAGATTTGTTTCACCCTCCCATTTCTCTTGTACACTGTGAAAGCTGTGCTGTCCCTTGAAGGTTCATTGGTCTGAGAAACCCATCCCAGATTGGACTAATCTCTATWCAAAAAAGTAAAAAACCCCATGCTCTCAGGGCACTGGATATGAAGAGTCTCAGGCCTTGTGACTGAGGGAAATCTGTCTGGCCCTGATGTGACAGATGATGGGGGAAGRGTGGCTGTGCAGTGAGCACAGAGCTCTGTGATACAGAGCAAACAAGAGCCTYGTCCCTCCTGTCTCTCAGTGAACAGGACTCCTGTCCCTTGCTCAGTGGTGTGCATGTTGTTGATTCTTAATATGTAATTACAAATGCACAGGAGGAAAAGAGAGGGGAATGTTGGGTTTGCAAATGCTGGTATCAAAGTTGCTCCTCTCTCTTTAACTGGAGACAAGGTCAAGAGTGGTCCAAGGAGGGARGAATCCAAACTGATGGGAAAATATAACTGCTCCATGAATGCTCGCTGCTGTGGTTTCACCAACGCCAGCAGGAATGTGCTGGTAGAGCATCTGTATTGTACCAGTCAAGAATTTGGCACCAGCTATCCCAGTGAGCTCATTCTCAGGCCACTTTTTCAAACAGCTATTCCAGCAATGGTTAGAAAACTGCCTGAGAAATTTTAGATTATCCTTCTTTGCCTTATTTCCATAGAATATGCTCCGTGTCAGAAATGAAATTGCAAAATATGCCTGTATTGATTCAAGACACGTAAGAGACCTGAATGGAAACAACCTCATGTAAAACATTCCTCTTGCTGATTTGCTTTTTGTATCCTTATGGCTTTAGATTTTCTAAATTTCTTAGTATAATTTCTGTATTTTAAAAAGGTCTCAAACTTTAGGTCATGTCTCCATAAATTTTGCACCTAATTTGGGGRAAGAGAGCAGGTGAAAAATGCTTATTCCTTCATAGGCTGGAGGATGCTCAAATGAGATGGCAGCAGAACTGAGTCTGTCAAAACAATGAAAAGAAGTGCTAACATTGATAATTGAAGCAAATTGAAATCCTTGGTGGGTGCATTTTTAGTGATGCCTTGTGAAGCAAATTGTRTTTCATAGATTGAGGGAGTAATAAAACAATAAACTGAGACTCTTTTTGTCTTTCTGGTCCTCTTTGCCTATGTGTGTGGTCAGGGAAATTTTGTCAGTGTTAGTGAGGTGTGCTTGCATCCTGTTTTTAGTAAAACATCCTGGTTGCCAGTCTCTGTGCATTTTAAAGCCTGAATATTCCCAAAGCAAATTTTAAAAAACCCAGCAAACAAAATACCCCCACAACAATCTGACCTATTTGTGTAATTGCGCTCCAACAGCTCGGTGGACCTCATCCCTTCAGACTTGCTCTTCTGTCCCCAAAATGTGGTGGCAGCAGTATCTTAAACTGGGCTGTRGCTGGATTTGAAACTTCTGCTGAGGGAAAGTCTCAGCCAGTGTAAGTTTGGCTCCAGGTTTGGATATGTTTTGTCTCTGTACATAGGATCAAAGAAAAGCAAGAACTGTGGGTGGTAACTGATTCCATGATTATCTCTTCCATTTGTCTGCTCAATGTTGCTTCAGTATGAATTGCTAGACTGGGCTAAGAGTTGATTACTTTCTGCACAAGAAGCCTCAAAAGTCTGTGTCTCTCTACAATGAGGCTTTTGGACTAGTGCTGAGATGTTTTGCTTCAAAAAGTGGATTTGAATGTTTTTAATGCCAAATAAGGTTTTGTTCCTGAGGGCTGGATCCTGTCCTCTTTCCCACAGCAGGTTTCCCCCTCTCCTTGCTGTGCCTTGGGTTCATTCAGTGGGATTGCTCCCATGTAAGGGCAGTGGAAAACCGAGTTCTGTGTTAAACCTGCCCCATGTGAGGAAGGAGGTTACRTTTCTAGAATAACTGGAAATGGTACAGGCGGATAACCCCAGGGAATAAATCCTGGCAAACATCCTTGKGTACAGTGGATTTGTTTTAGAGAATACACAGTGAGTAGAATAAGGTCCCAAATTATAGCAGTATGTGGCTGCTGATACCGAGAGCATCATTTCAGCCTTCAGACAAAATCTCATTTTCTGAAATTAACCTCATAGCTACTCTTTGAGCCAAATAACCTCTATCTTTTTCCCACTGGAAAAGTGGAAAAGAGGTCATTTTGCTGCCATGTTGCTGTGTTTGTCTGCAGTCTGTCTGGGTTGTATCAATTAAGGCTACTTTAAAAAGATGGGGACCTTCACTTTTTACGGGCACCTGTGTACCCACTAGGGACAGAACTGCATGGATTAGGGTTATGGGAATCTCCAGGAACATATCTTTGTTCTGGGATCAACCAGTAATAGGGTTTTATGTAGGAGGAATAGCAAAAGTCCTAGGGGATTCATTCCAATTATATCCCAAATTAGGACAAAAGAGCTTTAGTTTAGTTTGATAGGGTTTCCACATCCTTAGAAGTTATAAACATTTGTCCCTTTATATGGTGGTGTTAATTAACATTGTTAACATTTACCATAGGTTCTCATGTTCCCAGACCAACAAAGAAAATTTATTAGCCACTTGCAATTAACAAAGAAGGGAAAAATTATTTTTCTAAAGTTATTTGAGRTTTTAAGAATCAATCTTAATATTGKTATTGGATAAAAAMYGGGAATCGATTTCTAACAATTTATATTTAATAATCATTTATCATTTACAGCAATACCTTTTGAGTTTACATTAAATATTGTATGTCCCTTGTGTCTTTATTTTGATGTAAACACGTTGCTGAGTTTGCTATGGAGATAYTGTATGGTTCTTTATTAACTCTTTACTCAAGCGTCTGATATTGCTGCTCAAAGCTAAGATATTCTCTCATAAAACCCTGACATCTTTTCTTTTTTTTTAATCACTGTTCAAAATAATGTGGTGCTCTGTTGCCCTTGTAACTTTGACAGATGATTAATTATAAATTTGGGGTACTGTGTTTCAGACAGAAACCTAATTGGATATTTGTGAACCAAATGTGAAAATGTTGAATGCAGGTCCATGCTTCAGCGATGCTTTGATATCTCTTTTCAGAGGTTAAATCCTCTGTTTTGAAATATATGAATACACACTGTCTGTTTCTCTCTCTAGTGGATGTATGTGTTTCCAGGCAAAATCATAATTCAGCTTCACATGAGGTGATAAATCTTTATCAGTAACTGCAGGGTAAAGAATATTTTAAAGAATCTCTGCATTCTTTTTAAAAAAAAGTTGTACCTTAAAAATCCTGGATACTTGGGGAAGACTGCTCTAAAACTTTAGAAAATATGGAAATTCACAGGTAGAATGCCCTAAACAATAGTTGTGCTTTCCATCTCTGACCTTCCCTTCTGTGCTGMTTAGAATAACACATTGATAGAAGAGGGGATGTCTGAGGCACTTTAGTGTTGAGTGCCTTGAGGATTTGGCAGCCTGGTTCCAGTTCTTTGGTTGCAGATTTCTTGAGCCAACTCAGGTCCTCATTTCGCTATGCCAGAACAAATGGATGARTCTGGTAGCTTTGTTGTATTAATGTGATTTTTTTTGTTTGTAGGATTTTCCCRCAGACCAAAAAATTAAGCCCTTGTTTTGTTAAGGTAGACCCTGACTTGTGAAGCTGTGCTCTTGTAAATCATGCTGTGTGTTCTGACACCAGATTGTTCACTTCAAACCATGTCTTAGTGACAAGGACTCCTGTGAAAGAGAAATGTTGAAACCTACCTGGATGGGATTGAAACTGAAGGGATATTAAATTCATTAGAAACCCGGAGTTGAGAGTAATTCTGTGTAGAGGAAATAAATAACTTAATTTTTGGATAAAGAATTGTAGGATATTGAAAGCCAAGAAGCTTTGGGTCTTCTAGAAGCTGAGAACAACAATTAAGGTATTTTCCTGCTTTGATTGCTATCTGCCATTTTGTGTGAAGCACATCTCTGAGTCGAGCCCTGATGACTGAGATGGGTATTTTGCATAAGATTTCTCTACATTTGACTTAAGATCAAATCTGACAAAAATGTTTCATGGCAGGGATGTAAGTTGTGGGCCTTTAGGATCCCCCCCAGAGAAATGGATAATCTAATTCCAATCAGTTATTCCCTGGTTCTGTAATTTCTTCCTCCTTTTCATATCTTCCTCCTTTTCTTTTCTTTGTAGGCAGCTCAGAACATCATGAGTGGGACAATGAACACAAAACTCTACTACAGTAATATTTACTTCTATCACATCATCATCCCAAAGTCCATTTTTCCCTGGCTTTTGGTGGTAGGGAAAGTCTCAGGAGTGGGATGCCTCTTTCCTTAAAGGAGTATCACGGGCCTAAAGAATTGCATAAAACATATAAAGCTATTTTCAGTTCATTGTATGCACACATTCCTGTACTTACAGGCTGATAAGGTGAAATTTGCTGTGAAATGGCGTTCTGTGATTCACTCACTTGCACTTTTTAAAAGTCCCATTGTAAGGAGAGAGTATCAGAGCCAAATCTGAGGCAAACTACCTTCAGCCATTGATGTCCCTGAGCATGTCAGTCATGCACTGAAGCTCCTGGCACAGCTGGTGCTCCCCACACAACGGGGAGTATTTTTAACACTAAAAATGTGAGTGTGACAGGTGCACATTTTATTAGAACTTTTTTTATTGTGCATTGGTGGAGAGTAGAGAGCTGGCAGCACTTTAACAAGTCTTCAAGTAAGTGAGAAAACAAATGAAGGTCTGTGGTACATATTCATGTTTGTTAGCCAAGTATGGGTAGTTCACAGCAGCCTAATATTTCACTGTTTCAGAAAAAAACCCTAGATGAATTTTGAGCAGCTTGCACAGCCAGAACCACTCATTCTTTTTTATGAGCTTCATTTGCATTTATACTCTTCCCTGCTGTTGTTGAGTACGCCCCTTTCACTTGTCCTAAATCTACAATTGCACTGGCTGCACTTAAGTGGCTGTTTCCTACTGATATATTGATTATCACACTAATTACATCCGGGGTCTGTAGGTAGGCTAAGAGAACTAATTTATTTGAATTTTTAATAGGGGTGAAAACTCTCCACAACTAATTAATTCTACAGGGATGCGTCAAACTCTTCTCTTTTCTTCCTTTCTTTTTTTCTTTCTCAATCAATACTTTTTGTAAGTAAGRGTTGTGTTAAAACAGGAAAAATATGGGGACAAAATGCATGATGCTTTTGTMTGGTAAACTTTCATATCCTTCTCTTTTGATAGGCTGGGTTTTTGTCTGCTTTCTGCTTGACTGGATGATTCCTTTTATTTTTTCTGATGTGGTATCATACAGTGGGCCCTGGTTCTGCAATCAGCTCTGTATGCAGCCTGCTGTGCCTCTTGAGGTCAGAGAGGGTGGCTGCTTAGCTGGAACACACTGCAGAAATGGGCCATGGATATTAATTCATCAGTTTATGGCTGGAGCAAATTTATTTTTTTTTTTTAAAACCACCTTGGTGGGTTTATGTGCCTGTGTTTCATTCAGTTTGACACAGAATTGGATRTCTTCAATAATTTTATGAACCTTTCAATGGCATTTTCTCTCAACTGTGAAAATTTCCAGATGTTTTTCTAACTTTACCTGAAATCTCTTAGTCTCAAATCCCAGGCACTCTCTGATGTGCTTCCTCTGACAGGTACTTCACAGACTTTTTACAGTGGATTAAAAGATGTTTTAAAATGTCAATGAAATTGAGGTTTGAGTRCCAGCCATCATGGGAGGCTGGATAGTGCCTGGTGATAGATTTGCAGTGTAAAGAGACTTTTAGCATCTTACATCTAGACCTTCTCTTTGAATTTAGGGTGTGGAGAATGTGAAAGCTATTACCGCTGGTTGGTGATTCTTTTGTGGTTTCTCTAGATTGATCTCTTGATCTCAGGTCTTGTGAAAATGCCCATTGCCAATGGATATCGATATGTCTGCAATGATAACTGCAGTACAGAAGTCAAAGGACGGCATATTACCATCATAGCCTTAATGAGGAGCATTCCTCTCACTATTTGATAGGTCCTGGGAGAGGTATTGATCTGGGGAATGTCCATTTTCTGGTGTTTTTAATAGCATGTCTATGCCAGGATGCTGGCTTTCCCATTTGTCWAGACTGTTGTTTCCATGAACACAGAATCTGACTGAAGAAAATAGGTGCAGCTACACTCATTTGCCTTGAGTTTTTTCTTCAGTATTGTCTTGGAACAAACTTGCTTGAAAAAACATTTAACAGGGCAAGCCCAGGGGCTTTTCTCACCTCTAAATCAATTTTATTGGTAAAATGGAAGTTATAAAGGTGTTTAAATAGCACAAACAGAATTTTAAAATGGACACATAAATGAGTGCAATACAAGAAAAACCACTYGGTGAGCTTGATCTGAGCTTGGTGGGAGGTTTTGCAGCAACACTCTAGGCACTATAATCCAKAATTTAAAGCTGGACATTTTAGAAAGAATTACATTTAGTTTAGTTTCCTTAGTTTAGACTAAGGAAGGTGTTAGAGTATAAATCAGAGTCTCTACCTCAGAGAAGCTTAAACAGCTCCAAAGTTTAAGTAGAAGATATAAAACTGTTATGATRTGTTTGGTACGGGCCTTTGAGGAAAGTGGCTTCAGGATGGCAAGGTTGCTTCAAAATTGTGAGAAAAGATTCCACATGGTTTGGGAGCAATTCAAGGGATTTGGGGCTGGGCAGCATGGATGGGAGCATCCCAGAAGCATTTAGAAAATTACCCTGAGRTTTATGCATGGAAGTAAAGCAGTTTTAAAGCTCTCAGTTCAGCATATGCCTAGTACTGGTCTAGAGAAGAAACACAGGAATCTTGAAAAACTCTCTAGAGGAAAGAACTTGGGAGACTGATTTTAACTTGGTGTGRGTGGTTGGTTGTGATGTCAGAAAAGGACAAACATGGTGGCTATTGGCTTTTGTAAAGAAAAATCCCAGAAGGGTACTACAGACAGACTGGGAAGGCAGTGTTTTTAAGGAGACTGCTGCAGGCAGATAKGGAAGGGAGGAATTTGTGTAGACTCCTTTGAAAATCCCCCCTTTAATCTCTTTGTACATCAGCTCTCACAGGCAGAGCACTTCTGTCTTTYGCCCCTGTCTGTCTGTGGGCTGTGAGCTCCTTGGAGCAAGAGCCACCTTGGTGAAAATTGTGAGGGTGTGGACAATACATTGTAAAGTAGCCTAGGAATGAGCTGGAAACAATAACAAATGTGATGATTAGTTAAAATTAGTCACTGACAGGGACTTCGTGGCTTTGCATTGATGACACCTCCAGATGTGGTGCCTCTCTGTCCAGAGTACAAGCTGCACCATCTACACCTGAAGCAAATTGGAGGCATCCAGAGGTATGGAGTAGTGGGTGTTGTGGATGGACAGGGATGTGGTCACACAAKTTTCACTCAGGTCTTGTGATCAAATATTGAGGTATGATCACTGAAAATTAGTCAATCCATACATGGTCCTCATTTAGAAACAGATTCTCTTTTCTCTCACTAAACTAAGATTTAACAGATTGACAACAGCTCTCTGTACCTGGTCCTGAACTCACTATAGTGGCTTCTTTTACTCCAAGCTGTGTTTTATTCTTCCTGCATAGTTCCAGTGTTTCTCAATTTAGAAGCACTGACAGTTCTTCTCAAATACCTCCAGCAGCACTAGCTCCTTTTTGCTCCTGGGGCTGAAACAGGCTTTTTGAAAAAATTMATCTCTTTTGGAGTACAAAATTACACTCTGAGGAGCAATCCTGTGAGGAAGGAGAGAAACAGGAACACTCAGCAAATATATGGTGAGAAAAGTCAAAGCTGGGGGAAGGGGGTGGTGATTTATGATGTTACCAAAGTAGAACTGGAGAGAGAAGAAAAAGTCAAGATGTTGAAGAGAGAAAAAAGAGAATGTGGGATAGTTGGAAGGATAKAAAGGAAGAAAGAAGCAGTACAAATTATTTTTAAGAAATGAAGAAGGAGAAAGTTGTTTGTTCTAATGCATTGAGATAATGTGTGTGGTTCCTTGAGGGTAGTTTGAGGACTCTGTTACACTGAGAATCTGTGCAAACAATGTACAAACAATGACCTGTTGGGTCATGGACCTTGTAACTGGAGATTACTCTTGTAAATCTTAAAGGTACCCTTCCTTAGTTAAAGGAACTCTCATGACCACAGATAATGGCAAAATGGGAACTTRCTTTGTAGTGGGCTTCAAAATGGTGACACCTACTTTTGTGATTAATTGTGAAAATCAAATTAATCAAAATTTTYTACAGAAGGCCATTTAGGAGTGGAGAATGCTTCTCTCTGATTGGGATAGTTAGACAACTTTTCTTTCACAGCCTTTCCACTTAATTTCATTTCCAAAATATATAAAGATGCACAAGGTTTAAAGTGTAAATAATACATTATGCATCCTTCCATAGGAAGACAATGACATAAAAACAATGAATGTGTTTTTCCAATACTTTCTGCCTTGTTTTTTACCTGGGCTGGAATTTTTTTCTGTCCTTCCTTCAAAGTGAAACTAGTATTTAATTTCTTGCTGGAGATGTGCAATCTGAATAACTCACAGTTTTCTGGCTAGTTCCCTCTGGGATGACGTGACCACTGCAGTTTGTAGAGTATGGAATAAAAAGTGCTCCCCTYATAGAATCAGAGGGACAGAGAAAAAGCATTAATTATTAATGTTGGCTGAGATTTCGACCCAGAAGCTTTGAACATGCAATAGGTGTTATTTACTCTGTGTCACCATCAATGCCAGGCAGGAAAGACTATTAAGAGACTTTTCTTTCAGGGCTGGCATTTTTTCACACAGTCCCCACTGCCCTGTCTTTCCTCCATGCCTCAGGTACTTTAAGCAGAAATGTTCTTTTGTGCTGAAATGGATGTCCTGTGCATCAGGGCTTTTAAAATTTTCTTGAGTGCATATGGAATCTGAGAAATTTCTATTTTATGAGGTAGGTCCTACTGCAGTTTTATGACAAGATGAGTTAAAYAGTAAAATATTCTTTGGATCATCTTTACACATCACTGATTTTTACTGTAATGGTTTAACAGGTTTTTGATATATATTTCTTTTCTGCAGCCAGAGAAACTGGTGTTCAATAGCTATCTGTGCTGGCTGGTTCATAAGAGGTTGCTCTGACAAGCTCCACACTTAGGGAGTTTTGTTGCCATCTGATTTTGGAGGGAAGGAAAGACTAAAACAAAAATACATTTGGATAAATTTRTGGAGCTGTGGCTGTGCTGGTCTTGCTCGTGTTGCACATTTGCAGCAGTGGCTGGAGGTTGCTGTGGGAGGTGAGGGCTGTTTCTGTGGGGAAGGGTGGGCACTTGCAGATGCCTGGATGGAGATGTTCTGCTGGCCAGGATTCCCAGACAGTGGAGCTATAGTGAGTGGATGGAGCCAAATGGAGTGTTAGAATTTCATTGCATTCTGCCCTCCTGTAAGAAACGCCTGACTGGTGACACCAGGGGTAGTGGGGAGTGAGGGTGGATGGGAAGTGAGGTTTGGATAGCAAGGCAGCATGAGGCATAGCTGGGTTGGAACGGCTGGTGCGATTTGTGCATTTTATGGTGAAACCTTAGGCTTTCACACCTTGACATTTGCTGAAAGGAAATGGCTTTTGTCCAGCTAAAGAGAACAGAAACTGCTTGTTATCCCAGGCAAATTCTTCCCTGTTAAATTTCACAGGTTAAGGAACTAAGATCTGTGCATTTTAGGGAAACAGTCCTTCCATTTGTTTTTCTGGTGATTGAGGATCCCTTCTGGAGAGAAAATTGAGTTCTGAAACATTTGTTACAGTGTATAATGAATATTGTTTCAACTAGCAAAGACATAAATCTTATAAAAGGAGCATCCCCAGACTACAACGAAGAAACAAACACAGGACTTCTAGTTCTGCTGTATTTTGTTTGGCATTTCTACTCATTCTTACAGGAATTTTATGTTTAAACAGAGACCTTTTCCCTCAAACTCGTTCTGCTGTTGTAGGCAGCTCAATCCTCATTCACAGAACATCCATACTGAAATCAAGGGCTGAGCTTTGACATTCAGTAAAGAGAAAGAAAATTTCATCTTCCTTTTGGAAATAACAATAAAAATGAATATACTTAGGTTTCCTGCACAAACCACTCTTTTMTTTTTTTCCAATTTTGACAACACARGTGATGTCTCGTCACTGAAGGCTACTGAAAGACAAAGACATCTGCCTGCTCTTAAAACCTAAGTGCAGCTGTTACTGTAAAATTAGAACTGTAACTTCTTAGGGATTCACTGAACTCTGGAGATTCCTTTGCTGATCAGRGAAAAAGAAGATCCAGGGTGGCTTTATTAGCACTTGAACTATCACTGAGCATTCAGTTCCTTGTGACTTCATAGAAGGGATGTGCTGCCAGCAGAGATCATCCAATGAAAGCATGACTTAGTAGGAAAGAGATCAACTGTGGTTTAGTACTAAGGTGTTGTTGAAGAATTAGCAATGAACCGAAAGTGGGAACAGGTTTTATGACCCGAATTGTGTCCCTGAGACCATTTCTTTAAAATCTTGGATGCCTAAATTGGCAGCAACTTTGGATGTCCTCAGTGGATGCTGTCATTCATGGCTGCAAAGAGGGGCCCAAAGCAGAGAACTCTGCCAAAACTTTGTGCTTATTCACCAAGAAAAACTATTTCATTTGAGTCTGGTGTCGTTAGTTCACCCTGTGTCTCCCCATCATTTCAGAGGCCTTGGGAATGATGGCTACAAATGACCAGTCTGTCCTCATCAGTTTTCCCATACAGTGCTACGAAGGAAGGACATTGCTTACCTTTAGCATGCATCCTGCTAGAAATCATCWTCTTTACTTCAATGGCCTTTCAAACTGTGGATCATATTTCAGCACAGAAGTCAATATTGATTTTCCCCTATTTTTCAGTAGCATGTAAGGGTCATAAATACAGAACAGATTAGCTGAGAGGAAAAAAAAAAAACCCAACAAAAATATTAGTTTTTTTGTTATTTTGTTGTATATTGCTAGGGAATGGAAAACTGTTTTCTCATAGCAGCTGAGTGATGTGTATTTTCTGAYGCCCTATCCCAGCCTTATGGTGAGCTTGAAAGGAGTTCATGGTGTTAGAGTATTTGAGGCAAGTTCACTTGTGCATTTCCCCCTTGTGCAAACCACAGGCCAAGTGTAATCGGGAACTGCATATAATAGGGAAATGGAAATAATGTATATTATTATAATAGAAATGCTCACTGTCATGAGAAATCTTTTGCAAAACTGAAAAAWTGAGTTTAAAGTAAGAAATTATACTTCAAGCATTTTCCTGGAGGATTAAAATCTTGAAAATATGATTGTGAAACTACCTTATTCTTCTTGAGACACAAGTTTGGAGACTAGCAATGTTGCAGGTTACAACACATTCTTCTGGAGTCACATCTCTCTTAACTACAAATCAGAGATTATAAGTGTATGTGTTTGGAAATAAATATTTGTATGACTATACACAGATTCCCATCTCTCTAACTGGAGGCAAATGTGTATCTGCTTGCATGTATTTGGAAATAAATATTTTTATKACTGTACCCAGACTGATGAAAGCTTTACAACAGGCTTAAGTGGATTAAACCTGGTTTGGAGGCATATATCTCTGCTTTGATAATCTTTCAGGCTTTAGGCAGCATCTCAGGTGGAGATAGTAACATTTTCTGTGATTTTTTTTTGTTGTTGTTTTTGTAGTAGTTGATACTTTTTTATTAACATTTCAAACTTGCACAGATGGAATGAGGAACGAGGACAAACCGTGAAACCCATGAAGTATTTCCAGCTTGTTTGGTGAGTGGTGATGAAAACCCTAGACTGAGATGCAGGAGATTGCACTGTTTGCTTTGTTTCCTGTACCCAATTTRGTTGCAGTCCAGAGGACCAGAGTCAGGAGCTTAAGGCCATGGTTAAATATTAAGCAGCCRTGCTGTGTAAGCTGGTTTTAGCAGTCTCTGCCCAGTGCCTCTCCACTCCATTGTGCCAGCACAGCCAACGCATCTCTGTGCAGCAAAATGCAGCAGCTGAAAGAAAACTTTGCAAAAAATAAAAGGGAAAAGAATGMAAGAATAAGTTATATTTCAGGTGGACCAGTTCCTGATGCAGTTCACAGGGTTACCTTGAAGGAAGCTGAGCTGGTACAGCCTCAGGAGCCATTTGGGGACAGGAGAGTTGGTATTGCAATGGGTGCTGAGGTCTCAGCGTGGTCTCTGCAAGGGATGTGTCCAGAGAGGGCCAGCCAGTGACCCTCAGGGAGGGTTTATTGGGTTATSCCTCCTTCACTGGGGGCGCTAAGCWAGGAACGTGTGCTATTCTCTTTGGGACACAAAGCACAATTTATCATTTTAATTTCTGTAGGATTATCTGATGTGCTGCAAAGGACAGATGGATGGATGCCTGCTTTGGTGAGATTTCCAGCCCATTTTCACAGATTTGGATTGCTTAGATAGTTTTGGTAAGATTCTGTGAAACTCTTGAAGTTTTCAGTCCTTCTGCTTTAAATGAATCCAAACCCTTTTAGTCTATGTGGGAAAGGAAGAAAATAGCTTAGAGTAGGAAAAAGGGCTTTGATAAAAAGTGGGAAGGGAGTGTGATGTGGAGGGAAAATGAAAGTGTTTTTGTCATATATTTTCATATGAGAATATATATTTTATATATATATATATATATATATAATATATATTTATATATATTATATATATTCATTTGAGAATCTGTACATGATCTCTCTATGTTTGTTTCTGGAATTAAATTTCAGATGAACATTAAAGAACGTTAAGATGAACCTTAAGAACATTATACTAATGTTTCAATTTACATTGARTATTTGTTAATATTTAAGAACATTAAACTAATGTTCTTAAATATTAACAAATATTCAATGTAAATTTGTGGTGTTAACGAGAAACTTAAAAGCAGAAAAATCAGAAGCGTCATCTATATTTTCTTAGTCTGACCTGAATGGCTCCAGTGATTTTACCCTGAGTTTCCTGTTGTGGAGAGAATTATTGTCCCAGATGGTGACAGCACTTCCGACCCTCATCGGGGCATCTTGGGGAGAAATGTGTTTGAGTTGTGAGGCTCTAAAATGCTGTGGTAGAGGGAACCATGGAAATACAATAGACAGAGCTTGGTCCTTGCACACATCCGTCTCCTGCTGCCTTCTTCAGAGAGGAAAATGTTTGCTCTCATTAGGAGATGCCTGTCTCAGAGGAAGGGCTGCTTTGTGTCTGCAGCAGGGGTCGGTGACTCCCAGACGTGGAGCAGTGTGAGTTTCTCTAGGACAGAGCTCAGTAAAAGTTTTGAGGTTTGTTATGCATCAGGGGCCCTGTGAATGAGTGTGTGAATGGCATCTTTATAGACTCCTTTATAGCAGGAGTTTCCTGGGTGGATGGCAGTCAGGCYGTAAGTTTCCCAGAGCTCAGACTTCTGTATGGCTCAGATCTGGCCATTAAATCACAGATGTTTCTTTGAAAAAGCTGAGTGTGCACGAAGTCACTCCTTTCAACATAGCGTGTCTAACGACTTGTGGAGAGCACAGAGTGAATGGAGCTGCTGTTTGATTTAAGTGTGTGTTTGGTCATTCAACATGCAAAAGACCTGGCATGTGGATGTGCTCCTGAAGACAAAGAGAATGATGCATAGYGTTTGCAGATATTTATGTAAATATTTTTGCATTTGCATTTCTACCTTTCATAAATAGCTGCTGAATCCACAGTGTTCTTAATAATAAATGTGTTCTGGGCTAACTAATAAGTATAGATCTGAACATCAAAACAATTACAAGTGCTAAATTTACTAAAAAGTGCCATATGTATGTCTTTGTATGTACATCTGTGTGTACATAAAGATCATTATATTGTGAAAATGGGCACACAGTGCAGTCTGTCCARTCTCAAATTGGGTATAGGAAGGAACAATCTGCTCTCAATCAAAATAAAATTCTTTATGTACAAGCAATGTATACGGAAGACTTTTTTATGTATGCAGGAATATTTTTTACACATGCTTCCCCCCCACACCACACATTTTAAGTACATAAATGCCTAATTTCCAGACATTTCAGAACTAGCTGAGAAGAGGACGAGAAACAGTATTCATGGTGGCTGCAAATAGGAAACAAAACAATTCCCCTCTCACCCAAAATATATAAAATTATGTTTTAGGTAAAATCTTCACCAAAATAATGTGAACTTCTCCTTGCTTCCATCCTTCCTTCTTCCACTGTTACAGTGAAAACTAAACTGCCCTCTTGTGTAGGTTATCATTTCCAGACCTGAGCAGTTCTTATCAAGCAGAGCAGCCGGACAAATATCACAGCACTCAGCAGGGCAAGGCTCTGGGTTTTAATATGGGGAAGGCAACCATTCARAAGAAGAGCAAAGTCAAATGATTTTTAACCACAGAAACAGCTTGTGGATCATTGAAAAGCAACACATTTGGAACACAGATGGCTGGTTTTTCTTCCCAAAAATAACAAATGAAGAAAAAAAATCCYCTCTTTGTTACTTTTATTTTTTTATGCAGTGTTTATACTGACTAGCTATTCAAAGCTCCTTCTGGACAAGCCAAATGAGGTCTTTGCGCTGATGAACACTCGGTCTTAATTATTTTTAACAGAAAAAGAGATGATGGTTGGAAAACTTYTGAAAAGGAGTTATGCATTCCTTTCTTCTACTCTAATGAAGATTTTTCTTTTTAATAGAAGTAAGAAATATGAAGAAATAGAAATATGAAGAAARGTGTGTGGCCCATTTAGGGGCTGATAACCTCTGGTATCAGCTGATGCTGAGAGCRATAGGCTGCCTTCCTAATTAAGTCAATGGCCAGCAAGGGGAACTGGGCAGAGGTTTGCAACAGCTCATGCTCTCATAAGAGCAATTCTTTTTTTGAGACCTGTGTCAGCCTCTGACTACCTGAGGTCTGTCCCACTCTTGAAGCCTGGTGTCAATGCATATGCAGGTCTTGGGCAGACCTCTCAACCTCTGCTCCTGATGTGGTGAAAACACAGCAGAGAGTGGGTTATGTCACAGCCATGGGTCTGGGATTTTGTCTTGGCAGGGGTTATAGCAAGAGCCCCTCTGTGGAGGGAGACCTCAGTGGATGTGGGGCACTGTGAGGAGTTAGACACTCAGTTGGAAAGGGTTTAATCCAGGAGAGCAGTCTCTACCTTCCTAAATCTTCCCAGGTCATGCTTCTGCCCTGCAAATGGCCCTTGGCCTGAGTTTGCTGTGTGGGATTAGCAGGGCTGGATAAAGGGTGGATGAGGGCTGGTGRTTGTGTGCTCACCTTACACACACTTCAGGAGGTCAAGCAATAATTTCTCCAGCCTTCTCCTGCTGTGCACAACAGCCTACAACAGACCCCTGATATTTTGCTCCTTTAAAACACCAAARCATTTTAAATCATTAGATGCAGGGTGCCTGAGACAACCAACATTAGAGAGTCTCCAGGAAGCAAGTTATTTTATAAATAAGGAAATAATTAAGTCTGCATAAGATTGTCTGCCCCAAAATCAAATAAGGTTGTAAAATCTCCAACCCCACTCCAGCCCATCCCAAATAGAATCAGCAAAAAAATATCCACAGTGGCTGCTTTGGCTGCTGGGCTTGTTTTACAGTGAGTCATTGTCTCTGATGGCCATGTGTGTGCTACCAGGGGAGATGCTGTTAGCAGTCATCACTTCAGCAGATGATGGAAAATAAAAATGGAACTCTCTTGCTCTTCCTTTCTTTCCTTTATACCAGAGTGGCYGCTTCAACAAGTGTTTAAGTGAGGTGTAAAAAAGGTAAGATAAGGAATTGTAGAAAATTAGTTATTCTTGGCATTCTAACATTCCAGCATATTTCCTATTGTGCTATAATGAAGGATTTTATTTTTCCAAATGGTATTTTTGGAGCCATACACCTAATCAGTACATGTTCCACAATCTTCCCATCTYGTACCTAGTGAAAAGGTCACGCAGAGCCTGACAGCAAACAGCATTTGCTCAGCAGAGCCTTTTTCCCCTTCCATGCTGCCTGCATTTCATGTAGCCTCATTTCCTGAATGCCTCTGGAAAGCAAAGSTATTTCAGTGGCAGTTGTGCTGGTGCACTTCCATGACTCAACTTGGAATCCACAACCATGCAACCATGTCTTGATTGGGTTTTGGTAGTTTTGGGGTTTTTTTTGTTTGTTTTTTTGTTTGTTTGTTTTTTGATTTGTTTTGTTTTGTTGGGTTTTTTGTTTGTTTGTTTGGGCTTTTTGTGTTGGCTTTTTGTGGTTTTTTTTTCGTTTTGTTTGGTTTGTTGTGTTTTGATTTTTTTTTCCTTTTTGTTTTTTTTGTTTATGGTTTTGGGTTTTTTATGTTAAAAAAGCTGGCTTTCAGAAGCCTCATGGCTGGGCAGCTCAAGATGAGTGGGAAGAGTAGTTAAGAATGATGTCCTGCTCATGAAAAGCCCAACCAGTCTCCAATGCCTGGGAAGCTTGGCATCTATTTTCATTTACAAGTTCTCCCACGCAGAAACTGAGAGGACTTGAAAGGGGACTGGGCTCATTTGCAAACAGAACCATGCAAATAGATGCCTGATGTTTGGCAATGCTACATAAAATGAAGGTGAGGAGAACATCAAACAGAAAAGTATTAATAGCATGGTGTTAATTTGTGGGAATGAGTTTCCAGGTAAAGAGGCCAGAAGGAGGATGTGCAGCRATCTGGTAAAACAGCTACGTGAGCTAATGTGAAGCAATCATGTCTTAAAGATGCATAAAGTGCTTTTTTGAGATTGCTTAATTGGATAAAAAATGTATGGAGGGAGGCATAACACCATGGCTTCCAGCTCCTTTTAGAAGAGGCCTTTAATTACTTTTTATGTAGAATTAAGTTTATGTGAAGCTATTATGAGTAAGACAAGCATTTCTTTCTTTGCTTTTAACTTTTTTATTAGTAGTTGTCAAGACAGTCCCAAGCCAAACCCCTGCATCTAAGAACTTTGATCTTTAGAAGAGTTCATACTGAATTTAAGTTTTGTCTTCATCCATTTGATAGGTTTAAAACTCCCACTTTTATAGTATTAAAGGAAAAGAAAATAGTATATCTGGGTGGTTTTTTTTTCAGATAAAATAAGAGACTTCAGAGATCTTGAATCAAATCCGAGCACTTTTGCAGGTTGCAAAATTCATTTTACAAACTCATTATAAGGAAGTCAGGTTTGCCAACAACTTAGCACTTCCTCACTTCAGCTGTAGTTGAAAGAACTGGGATATTGTGAAGAAGAAATTTTTTTTATGTTCTTCAGGAATAGAGGATAKGGTAAAAAATATGTATAAAAATAGATATTTGATTTTTTCATGTTTAGGTACTGTTTCTGGATGTATGACTAATTCTGCAGTTTCTTATTCCTTCTTAAAGTTATTTTCTTGATAGACARTATATAGAACATTTTTTTGCTGTATGATCTGTGGGAGCTTGGAGGTGACTACTGAGGGAAATAACACTTAAGATGGGCAGGGTTAAAGTGCTGCTTTTTGCAGTCCCACTGCAATCAGAGCAGTGACTAGTACTACTGTAATGATGAGATGAGTAGATGCTCCCTAAGATAGGCGAATATTAAAGGTTGAAAATCCTCAGGGAATCGCATGCCCTTGTTATGAACTGCTGGAAATATGCTTCATCATCAACTGTGTTCTATGGGTGGATGCCAATTATATGAAAGCCCATCTCCCTGGATCTGTTAGTGCTATTTCAGTGCTTGGGGGCTGGAGCTTAATACAATATGCTCTTTTCTTCTCTGACTAGTAAAGCCGCACAAAATAGAATTATTAGTATAAATACACGTTGCCTACAAAATGTAAATCCAGCAATTAGACTTTTCCCTGGTGGTGTGCTCTAATGAGTGTTACCATATTCTTTGTGTTGCTGTAGGGGAGCAGTGGGTGTAGCAGTGGGGCTTGGCTAATTTACGAGGGAATCCTCAGGATACAAAATTTTTTCCTTGATAAGAGGAGAAACAGCTTGTATTCCRAGCAACATTTATCTCAGACAAGCTCGCCTCCCAAAAGTACAGCACTGGGAGTATCAACATTTATACCTTATGATATGATTGCTGAGGCCTTCTGACATGTGTGAGCTGGTGAAAACCTTTATGGAAGGAGTTACTTAATCCTCTTTTATCTTGAGAAACACTGTGTAGATGCAGGGAAAACTCTGACAAGCAAGAGGCAGCTGGGGAGGGTTGCTGGACACTTTGAGAAGTTTGATGTTCCCAGTTTGGGTTGAAAAATGTATTTGGTCTTTCTCCTTGATGCACTGAGTTGAGTGTGTAAGACCATTGATATTTTATGCCTTCATTTTTRTAATTTGTGGTTCTGTGTTGTGTGCCTCGGTTTGTATGGGGTATAATGACTGTGCTGTAATTACAGATGGTGAAACTTTTTGTAAAACTGAAGTGGAAAATGCTTCTCATTTGAAAGTAAAATGTTGGTATTGTCTTGTCAAGATAGCATCTTATACCATTGTGTGACCTCTCTAGAAAAAACCTGACCCATGGTAATCTAATTATTGTCTGTTGTGATGGGCAGATAAAAAAGTAAATATTGGAGTGGACTGATTGCCACTGCTACTTTAGGAGAGGGACCTTGACAGCCTTATTTTACTGAGCCCAGCTGCTTCTACTTTTTTTTTTTCTTTCTGTGTGATGAGTTAGTACTCTGCRTTGTTGGGGGAACCCGAGGGTAACTGATAGGAGCCCTGAATAATATCTTGGAAGTGCTGAGTGATAACTATTCCCTGTCTGCTGGAGCTTGCTTTCACTCTCAAAGCTATCTCTGTTGGTGGGAGAACCATGGCAAAATAGAAACTAATGGGAGATGTGGATGCTTACTGTCTCTAAAATTCAGGTTTTATACTGGGGGCTTGAGATACAGATCTACAGATGTGAGCAACCCGAAATACAAATGTAATTTATATGGTACTTAAGTAATGACAGAAGATGGAAATGACATCATGATGAGTATATGTGCTTGAATGCTTTGGTTTGTTATGAAATTTCTATGTGGTTTTCATTATATGTTCTTGAGAGTGCATCCAAGGAGTCTTTTGCAGGCAGGCGAAATCTCATTTTTCTTCTACTTWAAGCTGACCCAAAGTTGTGTAACCATTTTAAATCTAAGCCAGACTTTACAGAAGGATACACCTCTAGAGGTGATATAATGCACTCTTTTGATTTGACCTCTCAATGTGGGAGATTTTCTTTGTGTSTTGTGACGCTGCCATGYAGGACAGCATRTGGCTGCTGAGATAAACCATTCATTAGGATAGTTTAACAAAATTCTGCTCATCTTTCATGAAAGAGCAGAGCAAGGGGGAATCTGAGTTTYAAACAAGCCCATGTTGAATTTTGAAGCAGCTCAAGCAAAGGTATTRAGTGAAAAATTTTTGGGATCCTAGGTCAAATGCTTGGCAAGCATGAGTCTAGGTTGGAGTGAAGTCGGGAGGTCTCAAGGAAAGGAAATATGAGAGTTTTTTCTCATGGTAGGTTTGGAGTCKTTCAGAATTCATGCAGTGAGGCTAAAGGACTCTGCGGCAAGCTCGAGTTCTGACTTGATSATGTCAGGGGTAACTTTAGTCAATACCTGGGGGGATGATTGACTTAGGACTCATAGCTGAGGTGAAGCAGATGATAGTTTCTTCACAAAATTGTTTTTCTGATACACAAAAAGCCAGGGATGTGCTAAAATGGGACTTCCTTCTAGCTGGAGAAAGTTATCTTCCACCAGTGTATTTGCTTGTTTGAGAAAATGTAGGGACCTTGTTAACATAAAAAAAAAAAACCCAAACAAAACATTTTTTTACTTAAACAGCATTTTAATGCTGAATACCATCTAACTATACACAACTGAAAAACAGRTCAAAATAAAAATTAAACATTACAACATTAACAGAAGAAAATGYTGTAATTGACCCAAATCAATTTTTGTTTTCTCAATCTGGACTTCTTTGTATTAAAAATACTTAATTTTTGAAATTTTAAACTCATTTGAACAATAATTATGATATCTCAAACATTTTTGCAAGTTAAAAAGCAATTTTCTGCCCATTTCAGATTTATATGTGACATCTTACCTGAACTGCCAGATGAAAATGTTTGTTGAGCCAAATTTAATCAGTAACTCCAAGCAGTCCAGACTTTAAAGACAGAATGCAGCCTGATTTTGTTATCTATTCTGATTCCAGAATTCCCTTTGAGATCTGAACCATAATTCTTTTGTCCATTATAAAACTAGGAAGAGATTGAAATATCTTGTTCCATAGCACTAGGTTTTTGCTTGGGCGTTTCTGGGACCAAACCCAAAATGTTTGCAGCACTTTTAAGACCTCTCAGCATCATCCTGTGCTATTTTCTTTTCCAAGGTTTTCTCTCCAAGTTCCCATAGACACTCAGGTAATAGCAAATATTTCTTACATTTTTCAGTGTCTAAGTGATCAAGAACTGCAGATGCACAGGAGTGTTAACAGCATTCAAAGACTTAATTTGCAGGAGCTACAAAGGGATGGAAGAAAGACAATATGAATTACAAACATTAATGAGGTGGGACAGAAAGCAGCTGAGATGGCACCAGTGTCCTGCTCTCTTGGGCTCTGATTTTGAACCAGAGTGTGTGCCTGAACTTTTCTGGGTGGGAGGCAAATGCTGGAGATGAAGTATTCCCCAGTTAAAAATTGTGTTGTGCACTTGACCTGTAAAGAGAAAGCATCAGGAGAATTTGGACCCTTTCTCTACATTTCCACCCTCTCACTTGATTTCTGGAACCTGGCAAGGAGCAGGAGCACAGAAGGCAAATTAGAATCAATGCTTTGCTTTTAGAGAAAGGTACCCTGGTGGGAACAGAAGCTGCTCAAATATTTTGGGCTKTCTCCCATGGTAGCTGCAGTCTTTTGCCTACTTTGTGCAGCTATGCATCCTGAAGACACTTTTAATCAGTAAAAATAAAATTGAGTTGATGATCATTTGCCTTTCACTGAATACCTACTGGGTTGGGAGACAGGGAAAGACATGAGAGGGATAATATTCATTATTTATAGCCATTCCTATAGTGCTTATCACCACAGTGTCTTTAAGTGAGCACCATCGACAAGGCTCTAAATGTGAGATAAAATTTAATAATGCATTAATAACAACGTGCACTTGTCTGTGGCAGCAGCAGTTGTGACAGACATGACTTAAAATGGGAAGAAGGCAGAAGTGCCACAGCTCAGTGAAGGTGGAAATCTCTRGTRGAGGAGGAGGAGGRGGCAGCAGGGGAACCAGGCAGGGCTRAAGGCTCAGCGAGGGGAGAAGCCAGCCCAGTCTCCAGGGCCTGTCCAGGAGTCAGGGCAAGAGGCACAGGGGGGGTTTGGCAACAATGAACGAGTTTTACCAGCACATTCATGAGCAGCAGAAATGCACTTGAACTGAATTATTAAAGGCTTTCTATGCCCCCCTGCCATATACATRTGGACACGTGTAGGGGCCTGCATGGATCTGCTCTGAGGCAATGACAGAAGATGACCAAGCACAGAGTCTGCCTGSTTAAAAAGGCTCCAGTTCAAAGGTGACATCCCATCCCTTTCATCCCTCTTGCTTTAATTTGTTATCTTTCTCTCTTGCTCATGTCCATTTGCTTTTCCTGCCTCTAACCTGGCAAGAGGCCGTTCCTACCCCCAAGTTAGGGCTGGGGAGAGCAGCCATGGTTTACCCTCCTGCTGATGGGGCAGGGTGAGGAAGGAGGAGGATCACAAGCAGAAACAGAAGCACACACACCTGGTTCAGCCACACCTGCACCCAGAGTGATTCATTTCTCATTCATTGCTTCAGGGAGAGAGGCATGTTTTCCACMTCTACTACCTGCTCATGGCTTATCCTTCAGTGTCCTCCTACAGAAAACCCCTTCAGCAGCAGGTGCAGCTTTGGCAATGTGGGTTGGAAGGAATGAAAGGAGTTGAGAAGCAARGACAGATACAGGTTAAGAGGTAATTTTATTCAAAAGGAAAACTGCAGAGGGGGATGCCCTGTGGTTGGGCAGAAGGTTATGTGTTCCTGTCCACAGTGCTCTGGTCATCTCTCCCCCAGGTGCAGACACTTTATTATGTATTCTGCATAAAGAATCTGTGTTTAAGTCCATTCTCTAGCTGGAATAACCACTTTGTAAGCGCTTTCAGGAGTCTCATTTCAAATATTCGTGATTGTTCAAACATTCATTTGTTGCAATACCCAGACAGGAAGTGCTTTTACAAAGAYGTAATTTCTGTTTCTTTCCTCTAGTGCTTTACTGACCCTTAGACAACATCTGCTTCCCAATCCTCTCTGCTTGTGCTCTTCACCAGGTCCTCCCCTCCAAGCTCAATTTTCATGGAGGCACCAGAGCATCTATCAGTCCTAACAGTGAAAAAGGTGCTGAAGTCAATACAGTGGTGGGCATTTACTGAAGGTGTTTTAGAGGACTGATGGATACATTCCGTTTTCCCACCCAAAAGAAAAAATGGCTAGACCTATAAATAAAGATATATCTGAACAAACACAAAAAAATCAAGTGGCAGGAACAGAGAATCATGTCTGCTAAGTAGTCTTTTTCTTTTCTGYGCCAATTGATGTTATTTTGGTGTTACCGAGTCTGTCCCCTGGAAAGGTCCATGGCTGGGAGAACCATCTTCCTAGAGTGGGTGGTAACCTTTAGGTAGGAGTTGTTTGCCTTTATGACTCTCACTGGTCAGGTATTGTATATATGTCACCTTCCTACTTCTGGACATGTACTATGGGTCACCTTCCTACTTCTGGACATGTACTATGGGTCACCTTCCTACTTCTGGACATGTTCTATGGGACTGCATTTTACTGAAGGGGTCCAGGATGTGACAGACCAGTAGCAGGAAAATCCTGGGGAGTTGAAAGCAAAATTTATTGTGATGAATTCACACTCAGACTACTTAGGTTTTACAAATAGACTTTGCAGTCCATAAATCCYCCAGCTTTAAGGGAACAGATAAGCTGGTGCAATACATCCAGAGAAGCTTTAGAGAGACAGATAGCAYGGTGGTCAGAGCAGACAGGGGTTAGTCAGTGTGATAGTGTGTTGCAGCTATAGATACTTTCTGAGACTATTAGGCTGGAGTTTCTTTCCCTGAAAGTCTCAGTTCAGTATTATGGTGGTACWTGAAGTCCATAGCTAAGGCTGTCAGGATCCATGACTCCTTTAGAGGATGAATATATTTGTTTGTAATGGAGATTATTGAATTATATTCTATTGCCCCGATTTCTGATKTTTTAGCAAAATCCAATAAAAATARTGCTGCTCCTAATTGCAAGAATGATCCTCTCAGTGGCTTCATGTGAGCATGTGTGTTTTTATTTCTTTGTTTGGCTCAGGAAGCACAAGGAGTCTAGGATCTGGCTGTGAGAAATTAGTGATTAATTCCTCTAAAGAAAGTGGCTCTCAGTGGGTATGGAGCCATTTGAGCCAGTCTTGTGCCAGCCATCTCATGTTGTCATAGGCTYTATGGGAAGGGTGATGTGGAAGAAAGAAAGCAGTGGATATTGCATCGTGCRCTCAACAGTCTGCTGAGTTACACATTTTGAGTGGTTTTTGGTTTTTTGGTTAGTTTGTTAGTTTGTTTCAAGTCTAGGTAAACTGATATGAAGWTACAGCTTCCCTGTCAAAAGAAATATCATGTAAATTTCTGCAAGCTCAGTCCCAGATGTGAGCACAGAGGCAGGAATGTATGAACTTTTTCTGCACACTCGACTTCCTTTTTTCTCCTAGTCTGAGCAGTCCTTGCAGCATGCTGGGATGTGGCAGGAAACTTTTTTTCCAAAGGTCTTTCTTCCATTGCTTTAGATCATTGGCTGGTGACCATGCACAGACCAGAGGATTTGTGGCTGTGAGAGAAATAAAAGAATTCCAAATCTCTCCCCTGGGGAAAAAAGAAATAAAAAAAGAGAATGAGTAAGAGCTACAGTAAGAAAGKCAGGGCAATGTCCACAGTGCACTTTGGCAGCTGGTAAGGGAGAGAAGTGCACAATTTATGATTCCAAGTGACTGGCTCACCTTTTAGGTATTCTATAAAATGAGCTCAGTAGGATGATGCAAGCATTGGCAGCAGAAGATAATGTCTCATTTCTGTTGGCTCCATCTTGTTGTCTGATTTTGCTAATTGCAAAAACTTTGGCCATCAGAGACAAATTACAGAGACTGTCTGCAAATGGTGGGGAGGGAGCTTGAATATTTTTCACTCGCAAGTACTCAAAAAGTGGTTTCATAAATAGAACTTTACTTCTGTGTACACACTGAGAAGGACACAGAGATTAGATATCTGCATTTTGGATTAAATTCCAAAAGTCAATAAGCAATAGAATTGAGATCATTAGAGCCTTTCTTTGGACACTGCGTCTATATGGCCCAACAGAGGGTGAAATTCAGAGTTGGGCAGAAAGGCTAAATGGCTTTGGCTGGAGCCTTTGTGTGCTTCAGCAAGRACAAGAGTGCCAATACCAGAACAGAGTTTTTTGGCAGCTTCTCTTTTCTCATAGATGCCCCTAACCTTTCCAAAAAATKAAATTGGAGTCTCTGGCTAGCTTGGGTAACAAAGACAGCATTAAGCACCTGTGTTCCAAACAGGCCTSTGTGTGTGTGTGTGCCTCTGCTGCTCCTGCTGTGAAATGTGGCACATGCCAGTGGGGACATGCACAGGGGGTATGCAAAGCATGTGGCACATGCCCAGCCACTAAAAGCTTGAGCAAACAGGGCTATGAAGTGACAAGAAGAGACTTCTGAAGTGACAAGAGCTCACTTCTATCCTCTCAGCTGTTGCAAGGGTAAACACCACTATAAGGTGAATGCCTGACCTARGCAAATCCCTTCTTTCCCCAGGTGTTACAGCTGCTTACCCAGGTCCTTCTCCTCTCCAGCTGGAGTCAGGAATGGCAGGGAAGGAACTCTGATTCCCCTGGTTTAAAACAGAGAATCACAAAGAGATGAGCTCTCCTAAGYTAACACTGTGCAGGTGGAAAATATGTTAGAGGATCTTTGTGGGGAGGAGAAAGTGAGAATGTGTCTGAAAGTGCCAGCAGTTAAATTCCCTTTGATTTGAGATATAAAACACAAAGTGGCAGAAAAGCTGAGATGGGACAATGAGTTGGAGTWGTGAGAATCCAGGACATTTAGGGTTTCACAGCCCAAATGCAGCCATCACTACTCAAGGGATTGGGATAATAGTCTGAGATTTAGAGACRTGGATTCACTTTTCTTTCTCAGAGCTCACTACCATGTGACTSAGCCTGGCCAAACTCATCTGGCCAGCACTGGTCCTGTGTGTGTTGAAAGGATAAGTTGAAAGATGGTATGCTCTGATTTATACTAAGGAAGTCTGTGGTGTAGTAATATCATAGCTGGATACTCCGTAAGCACAGCTTTAAGTAGGGTGCACTACAGAAAGTGTATTAATTAAATATGAGGTGGTAAAAGTCTCTTTTCCCTGATCCTGGGTGGTTTTCTTTCCTGGAATGTTTTTGCAATAGAAAGAATGTAGTCATTTTAGCCTCTTCATTAAGTGTATTATTTAATCCCACACACTGTGGTTCCTTAAGCATAGAAACAATCTACTTTACACTCAGTGTGAACAATGAGATGCCCCAGAGCACATTTAAAACAGAACTGCTGGACACAATTACTTGGCTTAAAAGAGTCTGAACTGCATTTATTTTTATGGAAAAGCTTACCAAAATATGCAAACAAATCTTAGTAATTTCTATTCAATTTCCCTTCCTTTCCTAGAACCTGAATGATATGACTGAACACAAGAAAAATTTGACTTTTTTAATGACTAAAATATCTCTCTCTTCCTTTTGTATAAGAAGCCAATTTTAATCCTGATTTATTTGTTCTTTTCCTCTCTTAACTGTTTTCCACCCTAATTTTCCCAGGCATCTATTMAGTAGTCTTTGCTACTGGATTTTGCTGTTCATTTTCTCAACATTTTTATTTGAAATTATGTTTATTTTATTTAGAACTAAAGAGAAATTACAGACGTGAATATATGGTATACATTTTGAATGTTCTACTTATATATAGTATGCACAGGCACAAATACACGTATTTCATATGCTCACTTTTGCAGATATGCTGAAGTTGTACATACATATACTGTATGTACACTGCTTAAAATATTACAAATTGAAAGAAAATTTATTGTAGGAAGCAGCAGTTTTGCTAATGTTTTCTGAGTGGAAAGCAAAAGACACTGCTAAAATGTAAAATACTTGCAAATGAAATGCTGTTTCACTGCATTTCTCTTTTCCAAAATCTCTCTGTCTGGACTGAGAATGTATTTTTCATGCCTGGATTTAAAGAGAGACCTCTCTGGAGAGTTAAATAGAAACCAAATAAAACCGCAGCATCTTTGTTTGAAAAAGTTTCTGGGAAAGATTATGCAGTGCYTAAATCCTGCTCTGCTTGTAGCAGGTTTTGTGGCTGTCAGGTTGATGTGTTTAGATATTTTTCCCTAAAGAAGACTCAACAGTACAATATTATTTTACCTGCAAGAAAGTACAAAAAATTTTAAAGTAGTAAAGTAACTCTGCTACTTTTTTGGTCTCAGTGTGTCTGGTTTTAAAGTGATGCTTTATAATAGATGAAGCTAATGCACTTAGAAAGGTTCAAAGTCTGCTGTGTGTGGAGAGAAGGTGCAGGGGCAGCAGATGAGCTTTAAAAACTCTGAGGGCCTTTATTCAGAGGTAGGAGACAGCTGTGGTATTCACAGGGACCTGTAAACCTGGAGATGTGGTCATGGTGTGGGAGCTGCAGCAGCGAGAGGAAGGTGCCTCTCACTGAGTCTCTTTGAATCCATGGATTTCCAGTGCAGAAGGACAACTTGTTGCCTTCTGGACAATCTAGTTTTAAAGAAGTTTTGGGGCATGTCCTGTAATTTAACAATTCCAGGGAGTTATTTATCCTTGGAGAAAAGGGGACGAAGGGCTGAGTGTGGGGAGGGGTTTCTGGCACTGCTGTGCCCCAGGGTTGTGTGGTGGGAGAGTGGCTCTCACATCTCATCACACCCCTGGCTGCACTCAGCCTTCTCCTGCTGTTTAACCTAAATTTCCCTGTTTTTAACATCATGCTATTGCTACTAATGATACCTCTGAGCTATGTACTAAATTATTCTTTCTCTTTCAGTTCCTCCTTTCAAATACATGAAGAGTTTCTAGCAATGCTTTTAGCATAGATGGGCTGACTTACAACCAATTACTGTATTTAACTGAAACCCAAATGGTCTTAAATCTGAGAACTTCACAGGTTCTCAGGGCTAGCTGAAGGAAAATGTTTAAAATTAGTTTTATCAATAATTTCAATACTTTTTTTCATTTTAACAGCTATAATCTGTTGTAATTTGGAGAAAAGAAAACTTTTTTTCTTAGAGTTTTAAAAAATGCTCACGTAGAAAACAAGCACTGGGAAAAACAAGGTTTTGAAAAATTATAAAGAGTGGTGATGTGATTTCCCTAAGTAAAACTTAATGAGATATTTAGGAAAAATGTTGCAAAGAGAAACTGCACAAATAACTTACCTTCTCACTGGAAGTAATTGACTGAAAAGCCTTTTTGCATTAAAAGTAAAAGGAAAAGAAACCAACAGCTAATTGTACCATACTCAGTGATTGTTTACATGTGTGGGAGGAATGACCAAGAAGCTCAGCACCAACTGAGAGCAATGTGCTCTCTTTGGTCAGGGCAGTGAGGATCACGGGATCATGGAAAGGTTTGGGTTGGAAGGGGCTTTAAAGACCATCCCAGCACAGACCCCTGAGTGCTCCCACTTGTCCCTGATGTCCATTGGGACCCTGAGCCATTGGCCACCACCTGCCCAGAATGGCTGAGGCCTCTGGGGAAGAAGGCGCCGCTGAATCTCTTGCCTGAAGGATCCTGCCCCTTGCAGGAAGGTCTGCCTTGGTCACTCATTTTTCTCTCACCTCATGAAGGATGGAACAATACTGAGGCTCATGGACTCCCAGTTTTCATAAGCAATCATGAGAATTCATGACTAATTATTTTCTAAAATATTTTCCTTAAAGACGTTGGCAAGCAGGGGGATTATASGTTTCTTTCACTAAATATAAATACTGTGCTTTTACTGCTGCTTCAACAGAACTGGAAAGTCAACAAAAACTAGCACTTTAATGTATAGTATTGCATTCATTCTAGTGGGAGTTGTTCCATAATTATTTCATTACTTTGTAAGGGCCAGAACTTGAATTTGGGGCTATTTTTGAAGGTCTGAGAATTACAGATGCACCTCTCCAACGCTATATGGGGATTTCAGAGCCCACCAGTGTTTGCAACAGCCACCTGTTGGTCCTTGCCAGTGTCTCCCAGTAATCTGACACTTTAATAGATGGTGCATTCCCTTGCACATTGGTGGAAAGATCACCTCAGATATCATGACTTTCCACAAATAAATTCAATAGCTGAGTCTCTTATCTCATCTAGTCTAGTAGATTTCTGTTTCAGCTATTCAGGWAGTGTCTTAAAGTCTCTCTTATTCGCCTTATACCAGCAGTATCCAGTCAGCTTGTCCCTGGGAGCTGTGGCAGTGTGCACACAGTTCTGCTTGACTGTTTGATGCTTTTCTAATCTAGATTTTCTTTTCCCTTCCAGCCCTTAAGCAGCAGGTGCTGTGCCCTCTTGATTGCTTTTATTCTCCTATTCCAATCCTAAAGACAAAGATATCTTGTAGGCTTCTTCTTTCTTCTAAATTGGTTTCATTACAAATTGTTTTATAGGGCAGGTTATGATCYTTGGGTGACACCTTCCAGAGGTTCCATGGGGATTTTAACACCAACAGGTCAAGCAATTTAGGTTTTTCTTGACAAGTAAATGGAGGAAGACTGTAAGTTTGAGAAGAAAGATCCATTTCAGCCCCATGGTGGTCACTGAACCCAGCTGCATTYGATGGCAGGCTGGCTCCCCACCTCTGTGTGTGACCTGAGGAGAGGTGTGGGGAGGGTGGAGGGCTGTGCTGTGTGCACTGGGTAAAGTGTCACTGCATGCACTGCTTCCTTCCCTCTGCTCCTGCCACTGTGAGACCACACTCTGCTGCCTTTTACTGTCAGTGGATGCTCCAGTGAATCAAGCACTAGTCAGAATGTGAAAAAGACTGACAGCTGGGAAAGGAAATGACTGCTCTGGGATGTACCCTGTTGCTCAGGTGTGTGGGTGAAAAGGAAATAATGCTCTGCAAAATTGATCATTGATATCTATTCATCTTTCAGTGACAGGAGGTGGTTTTGCACGAGGAAAGTGTAACTGTGTGAGCATGTGAACACACAGGCACACACACACAACTTCCAAGGCAGAGACAGAGGGTGCACACCCATTATTGAAGGTTCAKTGCTGCCTGTATGCTATTGCTGACCCTCTTCATTCATGCTGCTTTTGAAAATGCATTTTTCTTTGTCATTTTTAATACTCTGTATGTTTGAGCACTGTTAGGTACAGAACAAAGAAATGGTCTTTTCCTCTCAAATACAGCTGTATTCCCCTTATGTGTTTTTCTTTAAGTCACCAGAYTTTCTTGCTAGTACTGAATAATATAAAAATACTGAAATATAAATAAATTATATTAAAAATAATATAAAAGTACTGAATTATATGAAATAGAACAGAGACAATGATTGCTGGGACAGCCAGTGAGTAGATGCTAGCTCTTGCTAATTTAAGTTCTGAATATCCTTTTGAATAAKTCTGAAGGTAATTTTATTACCTTGTCTTGTTAGGATGACTCTGTTGCTTTTAAGATTTATGTTTTGTGGGGTTTTTTTAACCTTATCTRCTCTCTTCTTCCAGTCTCAGAAGTCCCTGAACGGAAATAGCTGGAAGTAGGAGACTCTTAAGAAGTTCAGCCTGGAGGAGAGAGCAGAAATCTCATGGCAGTCTGCAACTTCCTCATGAGGGGAAGCAGAGGGGCAGRCACTGATCCCTTCTCTGCTGTGGTCAGTGACAGSACCAGGGGAATGGCCTGAAGGTGTGTAGGGATGTTCAGGCTGGATTTTAGGAAAAGGTTCTTTGCCCAGAGAATGGTTGAGCTCTGGAGCAGTTCCCCAAAGAAGTGGTCACTGCCCCAAGCCTGACAGAGTCCAAGGAGTGTTTGGACAATGCTCTAAGACACAAGGTGTGAGCCTTGGGGTTGTCCTGGGCAGGACTGGGTCCCTTCCAACTCAGGATATTCTGTAATTCTATGGTAAGTGTTTCACCCACTCACCTTGTTCTTATACTTGGGCATCTGCTTATACCTGCTGCTGGAAATTGGCACACCTTTCATGTGATGCAGTGCAGTCACTCTTATGGTCATATTTCATTTGACAGTGCCTTGAATTTACAGGAAATAATCCTATAATAGTTTCCTCTTTTCAGCAAGAGACATATTTGGCAGCAACTTGAAGTGGCATAAGCTTGTAAGTACTTCACTGCTCATTTCCTATGAGCTCTTCTAATGATAGGAAGAAGAAAACATAAATGGTTTATCCAAAATATATTAATAGACTGCTCACATGCCTTCAATTCACAAAAGTATGGGGATGCTTTCTGAACTCAGTTACTTAAGGTAGTAAGAGAGCAAAACTCCATTTCTAGGGAAGTAAAAATAAGAAAGGAACATATGCCCAAGGACTTTGTGGAAATAGTCCTGCAGCTCCTGAGAGCTGTGACCACTGTCTGTGGGCGCCACGTGGAGGGGCACTGGAGGAGCCAGGCACGGCTGCTCTGTGGTGCTCACATGGGAAATGCTCTCCCTTCAGAGCACTGAGCTGAAAGCCCAGAGCCTGTCAGTGCCCTGGTGCTATTTCTTATTCTTCCTTCCCCTTTGGCAAGAATCCCAGGACAGGGAGCACCATGTGCCCACAGAAGTCCCTGTTGTGGCTTGTGGGACAGGAGGTGAAAGGACAGCAGTCTGCTGAGTGGCCCAGGAGAGCAGCAGTGAACTTAGAAAAGAAACCTCAGTGTCTACACTCTCAGGGCACATGTCCAGAGCCAGCCATGGAAATGTAAATTCTGCTGCTCTTTCTCTTCCCCTTGGATGAGCTGTGACTGTGCAGCCTTGCAGCTGTTGCTGAGCCTGGACTAATGGGCAAGTGGGATATTTTAGCAAGGGCATTGAGATGTCTGCACAGCATCTCGGTTAGTGGCCAGGCAGAGCTGGATGTACCTGTGTCAGTGTGCCCTCAGCCCAGGGTGATACTCAGGGCATCACTGAATCCCCAAGCTCTCCTAAAGCCTCTGGGCTATATTGTACTCTAGTCATACAGATAATAACTGGATAATTTGTTCACATGGAGAAGGATTCAATGGTTCAGTCACTGTCTTTATGTGCAAATAGAGTATTACACTATACTGGGAAGACTCTTCACAGATTTTCAATTTCTAAGATAAGCACTGAAATGTAGAGCCCACTAAGAGAAATTTTAATGCAAGACTTCTGATCTGTTGTGGGGTTTTGTTAGTTTGTTTGCTGTTTTGGTTCTTTTCTAAATATTTGCAATTTCCATCCCTACCTTGCTTGCTTGCTTGCTTGCTTGGTCTATTAATGCCTTGGAGTCAGTGCTGGGGGTGCATTCAGTTAAGTGGCTGTTCCGTGGCTGTTTCCATCACTCCCACATATGTATAAGGACTGGTTTGCGTGAGGTCTGAAAGTGTTTGTTACCTTGTGACGAATGTAGGGATTATGTAGGTGCTAAGAAGGCAAAGAAACTAAATAACTTCTGAARTGAAACACATGTAAACCTTATTTAATTATTTCCATTAGCTTCAACAGGTGAAAATGTTCTCCACCTTCTCAGAAATAAAATCTGTTCAAAATTTCCTTTTCCATCAGTTGAGCTCTGTCCCACCAGTCATTGTGRCTGGATCCACAACCCACTAAAATCACTGTGAATCTTTCACAGACTCCCTTTTAGGAGATTGGAACAAGTCAAACCCAAAGAATGAGGATCCTTTTGTTTTTAATGCAAGTTCTGAAAGATTGTGATTTCATGCAATCACATCTGAAGCCTAAAATTGTGACATAATAATGAATTTGGATAATTCATTTTAATGTTTCGATATTCTTTCCAGTGTCATTCTGTGGCACGTGCTGGTGCTGGAAGCAGCTCTGACTTTGTTTTGAGTAGTGTTATGAGGACTCTGAACCCTTGACCTTCTTTTTCCTTTCTGCATGTAGAAAATCCTGGAATATTCCCAAATGGCACAAATTATAGGAGGTGCCAGACTTGACTCTGGGAACTCTTGCACACTCTCCATCTCTCCCCCTGCTTTTTTCCCTACTGCACTTGTCAGATTGTAGGGAGAAGATAATCTTCATTTTACACAGGGGAAATTGGATGCAGTGGAAATGTATCACAGCGGTGAAAAAAGAATTGACAAATAACCCCCCTCGACATGGTGTTCAGATGTGTGGATTTTTTATTCCCTTCCCTCTCAATCCTGGCTGTACTTGTTCCTGAATGATGGTGAGGGGAATAACAATTCCTCTTCTATCTCAGAGCAGGAAATCAGCAAGTATAATACACATATATGCATAAAATTCAGCAACAGGAGCCATTGCCCATTTAAACCATTGTTCTCCTAATTTGGAGAAAAAAGGCTGTCTTACTGTCTTTATAGTAAAAGCCTCAAACAGATTAGGTCAAGTCTCTGCAGACAGAGTAATTCTGTGGTGCTTAAAATGATAGGAACTAATCTCCATGAAAGCTGAGTCCAGGGGTATAGGCCATTAGAGATAGCTATATGCTATAGGCAGAGGAGAAGATAAGAGGTCCAGCTCATAATGAGAAACGATAACTCTACACACTTTGTTTACAGTTTACCCCAAAGACCACAGATTAACACAAATCTCAGAGCATCTTTATTATGGCACTGCATTGGAGAGGGGCTGCCAACAGAGGATGGAATTGCTAAGTAGGCTGGGACCATCTGTCCTCTCAGGGAGGTGAAAACGTGCATGATTGAGTGACACCTGCTTGTCAAGTGTGGCCTGCTGGGAAATTTTCTCTTGGATCACTGAGCTCTGAGCACATTACCTGCATTAAAATCAGAAAAACAATCTCATCACCATTATGCATTTAAGCGACTCATGGTGATACCCAAATAAATATATTTTCAAGATCTCTAGATCTTACAAGATTTGGAGCTCATATTTTGTTTTCCATATTGGCAAGCTTAGTTTCTGAAGGAAATTGCGCATTTAAAAAGGACATTTTCTGTTACTCTAAGGAACACTGGAAATAAACCAACAGGCAATACAAGCTGGCTGTTTAAAATTTTTAAATTTTTTTTTTCCTTTATAAACATTGCCTTCTCACTATAAAACAAGTCTTTGCAGACTCTGTATGCATAAAAGCATTCTCCCCATGAAATGAAAGCATTTTGATTACACTTTTTCTAATGCAAGGAGTTGGCCCTTTTTAAATATTTAACCACCTTGGAACATATTTAGGCAATATTTAGTAACACTACACAAAGACGGACAGAAAAATATGGGATGACAATTCTGTCTGAACTCCTGTGATTGGGAAGAAAGCTGCTCCTTGCCCTCTTTTTCAAAAAGCACCACAGCATGTGTTAAGGTCAGAGTGTCAGCTTGAATTTCCAGTATGGATCCYGATTTCCCTCTCTTGTGTGGTTATCAGCTTGATCATTAGACCTAAATCTGGATGCCACTGAAAATCACAGGTGATTTTATCAGTGACTGTAGTAAAGGGGATGTTTGTGTCAAGATTTGACATTTAATGTGATTCATATTCTATTTTTTTCCCAAATTAAGGCTCACCTGCTTTTTTTTTTTTTTTTAAATAGAAAATATGCTTATCATTAGAATCTTGGTATCTATATCTTGGTGTTTTCACTTGTTGAATTGCAGAGATACAGACCCCCCAAAAATCTACTGAAAATACATAGAAAAATAACAAAAGAGAAGGAAGAGAGGAAAAAAGTGGTTAGCAGTAATTGTATATCCTGAGTAAACAGCAGTACCAGTTCTACTGCAAAATAGCTTGTAGTTCTATAATTGATTTAGTAAAGAAGTAATTCTATGAACCTGGCTTATTAAAGCTTGTTAAAGACAATAAAAAAACTTCAGTGGATATTGAATCAGGTCGTTGCAGTATTAAGAGGGCTTCTATGCTTCAGTTTTCCATTTTCCAGTCAATAAATAACATGTGCTTCTTCTGGACATTGTAGACTGTGTTTGTTACTTTCATTGTTGTGAGTGCTGAAACTGCCCAGCTGCCCTGTAATACAAATATTAAATATATATATTTCTCTCAGACAAAGGCTAAAGCAGACATGCAAGTARAATCATAGAATGRTTTGGRTTGAAATGAACCTTAAAGACCACCWCATTCCCCCTGGCAGGGACACYTTCCCCACAACAGGATGCTTTGAGCCCCATGCAAAACAGCCTTGAACACTTCCAGGGATGGGGGGAAGTAAGAAAACCAGGATCCATCATTTTCTTGCAGAGTGTGGGGTGGCTGAGCCCCTGCAGGCAGGAGGCTGCCCTGGAGGAGGGGGTGCAGCCTGGAAAGGTTTCCTGGAGYGCTGCAATAGCATCTTCTGCTGCAGGGTGGGTGTTAAACACCAAGGCAGGAACCCTGCTTTTGTGGCTATGGATGGGATCCTCAGGTCATGGGCAAAAACTGATGATGCTCTGGAACTGTTGGAGGTCAAGGACTGGATGAGCTCCTGTAGAGCCTGCTGCATGGTGTACAACCATCCCCTGAAAAACCTAAACCTCTTGTACAGCTAAACTACAAACTGCAGGGTTGTCTGGCAGACTTTATTTTAAGTCATCTGGTTTTACAAATTGGTTATTGCTAACTATTAGTATGGTCATTGCATCCTTCTGCTTTTGGAACTTCAGATCTCATTTCTTAGGACATGAAGGCTACTTCGAGCCACTCACTGTTCAACGTGGTCATCTGGTAGATGCAAATATAGTTTGTTCCTACCCTGAGGCCTGTTTGCATCTTCATAAGTGTTTACAGTGACCTTTTATTAAAACAGAATTGTAGTTCTGAACTGCAAATTTAGTATGATAAAGAAACATAAGGATACCTTGATTGAGTTTTTTCTGAATTCATTAACAGATTAAGATCCCATGACTTCAGTGAATTTATTTTCAACCTATGCAGGTGTAACTGAGAGGTCCTTTGTCTGTGTTTTCAGTTCTGATACAGCTAATAGAGACAAAAGAAATACAGTTCCATTGGTCATATTTAACYCCTTCCTCCTGTTGTTTCTTGCTTGCTTTTTGCTTTTGTTCTCGTTTTCACATATTTTCATTTCTTTGAATAAATGGACATATAAAAAAGTGAGCAAAAACACCCCAAAACAGTGTTCAAGCAAATGACTCTTGTTTGAAACCCAGCAAATGAATAGGACCAGGCAAGCACACAGGCTGTAACATGCTTCCAAAGCTGATTGTCTGAAACGCTGGGGCTCTGCTCCGCCCCTTCTGTTCTGCCCTTGTGGGCTTGAAAGCACCTCGGGCAAGAGACTGTTGGAGCAGTGAGATCTCTGAAATTTTTGTTTGAATAAATTCATAATTAAATACTCTGGTGTGAAAGAGATGGGGCAAAAAAAGAAGAATGTTTTCCCTGCTGCTTAGCAATTTTAAATTGGTTGGTTCTTTTTGTTGGTGGGGGCAGGAAAAAACTGTCAAACCTGAAAGTGTTTTTATTTGTCTGGGGATGCTTTTGCTCCTGCTTTACATCTACAGAATATACATTGAGAGAAGCACTGAGGGAGTGTATCATTCAGAGAATGAGAATCATAGAGCAATTAATAATTCAGGTCTGTTGTACCCTGACATGCACAATAGTATAGCATCAATCTTATATTGTACACARGGAAGTACAGTCCATCAATCACTTTTTTCTTTCATCCAATTTTGAATAATTGTTTATTTATGTTTTTCTGATTTTCTCTGGGAAATGAACTTTTTCAGGTTCTCAKTGGAGTATTTTCCCTTGATAAAACATGCCTTTTCTCCCATGGTCTTGGTTGATGCAGAATGATMAAAATATACAAATATATTCAGTCTATGAACTAGAATATCTTTAGTARTTGCTCCTGGACTTTTTCCTAACGGTGCTGGGATGTAACTGTTTCTAGGAATAGAGTACTTGATATTTTAGATTTAATATTTTCTATATCCAAACCCTTAGAAGATTTGAACAAAAATATGAAGGTGTTGAAGTCTCTGTTTTWCCATTGCACATTGCCAGGACAGTTGGTAGTGTTTGTCAAGTTGTGCAATGTGGCCAGGGGTACTGAGAACATGAGTACATTCAGGGTTAAGCACCTGGACAAAGCTACAACAAAGTTTTGAACTCCTGCTCTTGAACTGATACACTAAGGACCTGAATTTGGGCATGACAGATCCAAGATTTTGTCTGACCATCCCATTTGGACATATCATGCCCAGGTGTTGCTCCCTCTTTGATGTTTTGCCAACAGTATTTTTCCACCTACATTTCTTGCTGTCTGCTTGTGTTGGAAATACCTTTTCTAGGTCATTTTTCTGTGACAAAACCACTTGATAACACCAACTAAATAGGCTGTTGCTTTTGGAACCACAGGTCAGGTTGGCATTGTCTTTATGTGCCTGCAGAATTCCCCAGGGGGACACTGGTGGCCCAAGGACCACAGCAGMAAAATGGAACCCAGATTTGGGTTATATTTGCAGTCTTGCCACGAATCAGTTGTAATTTGCAGCAAATCTTCTGCTTCTCTTTCTGCCTCCAAAATGCTTTGCCTGAGTTTCTCATTCTGTCCCTGTGTTGTCAGCTGCAGGTTATTAAGGGGAAAGGAAAAAAAAGGAAAAAAAGCTTTGCCCAGTTCTTCCCTGTCTCCTGGGCACATGTACTCAGTGAGGTACATGGTTGGATCATGTGGCAAAGGAGAAACCTGAGGTGTTTCCCTGCYACCAAAAAGTTACTCTCCCACATTCAGATCACATCATATCTGCTCTGTTCAYCTAAAAGCAGTCAATTTTTTGGGGCAAAGATGCAGCTTAATATGGTTTTGTGCAGCTCTAAATTCAGCGTTGATGTGCTCATCCAAATTCTAAGAAGATTTAAATAATTACAGTGAGAATATGAAGTTTATTCTTTGGCTTCTTTGCTGCCTGAAAAGATASAGGCACCCCAGGAATTTGTTTAACAGGGCCCAGTTGCAGAGGGAGAATTCTTGGGGCCACATCCACAGTGTTTCTGTCTGGTATAAGTTTGATGGAGGTTCAGAAATAACATCCTGCAGGTAATCCAGGTGTGACAGATTTTTGGTTTCAAATGGATGGTTATTGTGGGGGCAAGAGTGCTCTGCTCCAGCTGCTTTGGGTTTATGGTTGCTTACTCCTCTGAGGTATCAGGAAGTACCCAAAAAATTGAGGAAGAGATAGAAGAGAAAGAAAGGAAAAATAAGCCAAGGGYGTGAGTGTGAAGAAATTTCCAGCATGTGGATGAAGGCACAGAAAGACAGCTAAAAGCTGTCACAYGTCAATCACACAGAGGGTAGGAAGCATATGTGATGCAGTTAATGCTCTGAGCAAAGGGGAATGGAAAAACAACTGGTCTCTGGGTATTAATTATATACTGAACTGCTAATAAGTTGGAGACAGTGTGAGCATCAACTTCTGATAAATAYCAGCCTTGGAAAACAAATACAGTGCAGGATAAGACAACTTAGAGTAGTACAGTATTAACCAGGGCAGTACAGGTGAAGTTAGTAAGGAGCGCTGGCACTGCACCTGTACAAATACTCCTGCCCTTTGCAGGGCACTTGCAGGTAGTGATGCACAATAAAGGTGCATTGATTTCWTTTATCATCAAACTAGTGGTAAGGTCTGAAATACCGAGTGAACCAAAAGACCTCATTAACTTCAGCTATCAACAACAGTCTAATGTAAAAAAAAAAAAGTTAAAAATCCCGAGCATCATCTCAAACAGTCCCTCTCTCATTATCTCAGCCCTTCCTGGAGAAGATCAATAAGCAATTTGCATATTTTTTATCAATATTTAATGTAATGCAGCAGGATGCTTTTGATGGCTTGAGTCCTTCTGTGCACTCTTTTAACATGACAGAGACTAAGAGCCCAGCAGGTGCTCAGGTGCTGGGGTCAGTTCCTAGTTAAAAACATTAGGGATTGGCGTGGCTAAATAATCTACAGCTGCCCATCCAAGGGCAGGAGTGAGAGCTCACACAGCATGGTGATGAATTTTAACGATCTGGGAAGACAAATGAGCCTGGGCTGCCATGCAATTAGTGGGCTGTGGAAAGATGTGTTGGGTCTAAATGAGGGACATGATCTGCTCTTGACTCTCAGTGTGGTAGGAGCCCTCCCTCTGAAGGCCATAATGAGGAAGGTAGATGAGGTCCCAAACAGGTTGCCAGAACAATTAAGGGGAAATGGGAGTTGATGCAAAATGCGGTATCGCCATCAGCGGCACAGATACGTACAGAGCTACCCCCTCAAGGAGCTTGTGCTACTCTTCAAAACTGGAGATGTACTCAGGGTATTCCTTTCACTCCCTGTAACTTAAAAAWATATATATATTTTAAAAAATTTATCCCTGAATCAACTTTTACTTAAATAGGAGCATAACTTGAAAGAAGAGGCCTGACTGATCTCACTCACTGGAGTAAATTGTGAGTAGCTCCTCCAGACTGTCTGCAAAGATAATGAATTCTAGGATGGTGTATCTTGTGAAGATCCATGTGTTGTGCAATAAATAAATGCAGTTTTTTGTCAAGTCATCTGATTATGCTTGAGACTGCTTAAYTGGACTTCAATGACTGTGGAAGCTCAGAAGGGCTGAAGGAGAGGCTTCTGCAACATACCTGAAGAAAACTCTTGAATTATTCCTCTGGCTCTGAAGAAATAAAACATGGGTGCTTTTAAAATGTTCCATAAGAAAATTWTATAGATATTTTAAAAAGAAATCAAATTTATTTTTGGACTTGATGAACTTACAGGTCTTTTCCTATACTACCTAAGTATTTCTATGATTCTATGAAACTATGATTAATAACCAGATGCCAGAAGACAATAGACAATTTGAGATTTTACCTATTTAATTGGAAAAACAGCAGCACTAAAATACTAAAACAATGCACCAGGTAAGAATAATATGTTCAGTAAATCTAGTCTCACTTTTCTGCCTCAAATATGTTAAAAGGAAGAAATCAATTTCCTTGAATAGAGCTCATTATTTGAACATATTCACCTAGCCTGATGACAGAAAAYAATTATAGACACGATATCTGAGCTGCATCAAACAGATCTGGTTTCCTTGGTGGGACAGATTCATTGCTTCTGCTTCGTTAGAGAGATTCCCTGTCACAGAGATCACACAGTGCTGTTGCCCTTGGACTGGACAGTGTCACAACCAGCGTGGATACTGGCATGTGCAAATTGGAAAAASCTCTCCACAAACAGCCTCTCATGTGGCATTATCTTATTCCATGTGTAGCCACTGCTGAGATGATGAGTGATGGCAGGCAGTCACCTTGGTTTTCATGACTCTGTAAAATGTGGTGACTGCAATGTTTATAGAGGTAAACATAAAATATTGAAATTAACGGGGCCAGAGAGAGCAGGTTCCCACTGCACCTCYCCAGGGTCCCTGGCAAGCTGTGAAGGGCCAGGAGATGAATGTCTTCCACGTAGCCACACAGAGCAGCAGGGCTCTGCTTGGTTCTGGGGCTATAACACAGCCAGGAGATGCTTATGTTAATGTTCAAGTAGATTGGGGAAATCTAGAAATAAACTGGGGATTTGTTCTTCTCCTTGTAGTGTCCAGGGAACCAGCTACAGGTTGATGGCAGGAGTACACAGCCTGGTGCAGGAAGCAAAAAACAAAACCAGGGAAATTGTGCCTTCTGGGAAAGAGTATTTTTGCTGTTTTGTTTCTTTCCATTGTTGGTTTTGTTACCCATTGCTCCATACAGAGGTCTGACCTATCTGTAAGCTGTGTTTAAATTCACAACAGYCTTTTAGACTTTGAGCCATAAGTTTGTGTTATGAACTATTTTGTTATATACAGAGATTTAGAGCAGCCAAGGACAAAAGTATTGCTTCAGCTTTTCAATGATTGGTGAAGAAAAAACCCAAACATGGAAAGAACAAAATGTTTCACATTTTTATACTACTGTGGTAAAAATATGATTGCAACCCTAGAATAATTTWCTAATTGATAAATTTATTGGAGCTTTTTGCTTAGAAAGTATCTGATTTTGCTTTTAAAAAAAATCACCTTAATAAATATATTTTCTAGACATCTTTATTTATGCCAGCTAGTTAACATAGTAGTCTCAAATATAATAGTCTTATTCATACATACAGACCTCTATTTTAGAAATTTTCCATTTCAAAACTTGAKGCAGAGAGCTTGAAAATGCTAACAATACTTGTGGTATTTAGGTACATGCTTTCATCTAGAAGGGCAAAAAATGGGRAAAAAAAGAARCAMCYCAAAACATGAAATTAACATATCAGCTTAATTTTATTCAGTCCTCTCCTTAGACTGATTACTGCAAAATACATTTTGTGCTAATTGACCAAAGCAGTATTATGCAGAAGTCCATGATTTCTGTTTRTCCTAGTTATCCACATTAGTATTTGTTTTTTGTTTAGCGTGWAACTATGGGAAAACATTTTTAACTAGAATCGGGAAGAGATGACCAATGACTAAGAATAATGCCTTTTCTCTTAGAACTCTGCCTGGAGGCTGTCTCAGACTGGTTCAATGAAATGATCCACTTGATTCTTTTTTTGTTGTTCTTTTCCCCCGAATTTTTCCCATATATTTATTCCTTTCTGTCTAAATCTCTGAATATTGAACCAAATCCCAGGTAATGGAAAACGTGGCCATTTATTGCTTGTAAACTTTGCTCAGAGCAGGGAGCAGTGCTTAAAAGGTGAAAGTTACAGAAAAGCCCAGAGTTGCGCAGAGCTGAGGCTGGTGGTGATCTCTGTAACAATCCAAACTGCCAGGAGACACTGGAGACCTCTGATYATTAGATTGTCCCCTCTACATTAAAGAGTCCATTTGCCTTTTCTGTCAAATACAGTGAGCRTTGCACAGTTTTTCCTGGATTAAAGCAAGGCTGCCTTACAAATATACAACATACAAAGGTTACAGAACTTTGGAAGTGTGATCCAGGCCCGTTAATGTTGCTTTGTTTCTTAAAAACTGAGCAATATTTGACCTGTAATATTTAACATGTGACAAATGAGGCTTGGAGTTACCAGTGACATTAAGGTCACTGCAACTTCTCCCTGAACCCAGCACAAGGTTTTGCCTCTTGTTCACTTCCCTCTCTCTCCATCAGTTGTGTATCAGCTTTAGATTACTAAAGCTCATGAACAGAAGTGAAGTGCAGAGATGCTAGAACAACTCCAACATGCTGGCACCTTTACACAGCACAAAGGCCTGCTCTGAGCCATTTCAGGGTGCTGGAAGGAACATGGCTCTGGTGGTGCTGTGAGATYTCAATATAATAAGATTTACACCTCAGTGAAGAGATTGGTGCAGTCTTCAAATCCAGCTTGTTGTGAGTTCCTCTTTGACCTGGGCCAGCTGTGCAGGAAAAGCCGACCTTTAACCATGATCTTGTTTCCTAACTTTAAAAGCAGGAATMTGGTGCAGCTTTCTCCATTATGACAGGGAGTTGAATGGTTTTCTTTGTTGCCTGGAGATGCTCTTGGCTGGCCTTAGCTTGAGTGCTCCAAGCAGGAAGGGGATAAACAGAGAAAAGTCCAGAGACCAGCAAATTCCCATCAAGATGTTATAGAGAAAAATTGAATGAATAGGGATTGTTTAGTCTATAGAAGAAAAGTCTAACAGGAATGGGGCTAATAGACTTCAAATATATAAAACTGCTGCTGGAGGGAAGAAGGAAATGAGCTTTTCTCCTCATCTGATGGCAGTAAACAGGAACTAATGCTCTTGAACTAATGAAAATAGGGAAGATTCAGGTTAGACATTAGAAACAACTTTTGATGGCAATAGTATGAACATTGTAATAAGCTTATCTGGAGGATGTACATCTAGTAAAAACATCCAGTGCTCCTTCTGTTGTCCATTCCATTCCTGTAATTCTTGAGTTCCACAATAACTTGGAGTCTGAACATGTATCCGAGAAGGAGGAATGCCCTGTGAGAAAGTGAGGAATGTAAAATAAGTTAAATCCCAGCTTYTATGCAAACTTCATGTGTCATCTAGGGCAAAACCAAAGAAATTCTAGAGAGTTTCCATTTGTTCAAACAAAGATAAAATTTCAATTCCTTTCTCTTTTTGCTTTATTTAAGTGGATGKCAAACTACTGGGATAGAATTGTAGTCTCTGCATAATTCTGAAAAGGTAAAGCTCTTGGTCAGGGTTCACAGACAATAATGTAAGYATGATTATGATTTTAATATTTTCACACAGCTCCATTCTGATTTCTTCTGTGTATTCAGTCCTTGGATTGTGTTTCATTCTGGGAAGATCCCAAGGTCTTCAGTGTCTTCTCTTCTTTTCTGCCTAATAGTGATCAATTTTCWTGTCAACTATCAAAGAAGGCATTACCTCCACCTAGAATTAATTTGGTGTATTTATCTGCATTGTATTTTTTCACTCCCTGTGGTTTTTCTTTATTTTTGGGATAGTTTAAAGTGGTGGATTTTTTAGTATAAAAACTGGAGCTTTAAAAACAGACAAAAACCGAAGCTTTAAAAACAGACAAAAATACATAACTGGTGGTTTGCACTGTGTTGGACACAACTTTATAGTACTTAACAAATCCAGGCCTCACTGGAGTCATTGCAAAGACTTCACTTACCTCACCATATTATTCTAGCTTCTCRCATTTGCACTCATCAATCATGTTCRTTCAACATGGCCCCAAATCTATTTTGTCCCCTATAATTTTGACATAAAATGYTGGCACTACCTCTCTGATCAGGACTCAGAAAAATTCCATGTGGGTCTATCAACGTCTTTTAAATTCCCCCTACTTTCCAATCCCTAACCTTTCCCCCATATATTAACTTTGAAAAGTTTCCATGGAATCACTTGTGGTTTATACTTTGGCTTCACCATTTTAGCTGAAGCATTTGGCTGTTAATTCAGGTTTATCATCCCTAGTAGCTATAACTGCAGCTCCTGTGAGGTGTGTTAGCTAACTCTGGCTTTTCCTTGAACAGGCASCTTCATGGGTGCATATGCATTCATACATCATTACTTTAATTAATTGCTTCTCTTTGGAGGAACAAATCAGATCTTGTTACAGAATAGTGAATTGATTTGTTGCCAGCCCAATTTCTTTGAGCTTAGACCAGCCTGCGTCATGCCCAAACACARAAATTCAATTGTGATATTAGACAGTCACCATGATTATTTCAGTGGACAATTACCAGACAGACTCTTCCCTGACTTCTGTTTCCTTAAGAAGAAGATTCTGGAGCTGATTTTAGGCATTTGATGCTCCTTTTTGTGTAATTAAAGAGGAAGAACCTTTGCAGGCAGCCTGGTACTTAGTGCAGCTACACAGAAGCAGAGACCTCTTTCAGTTAATTTGCTAGTGTGAAAAAGGCCTTTTCTCCACAGAAAGGCCTCASTTTACCACTTTGTACACATGATTTGAGGTCATCAGCCTCTTCCCATCTTTCTGAAGCTGTGCAGGAGAGAGTTCAAGAGTGAGAGGAAGCAAGAGTCTGTTTCTCTAGGCTGTATTTGAGGGTGTGTTGATGAGAGGGTTCAGGAGAAGAAGTTGTGTTTCCAACCATAGCATCTCAGCCTGCTCAGACAATTTAAAATTGAGGGGTCTCCTGAGAAAAACTGGAAAAAAGCTAATCCACACTGAGGTGCAGTAGTTTTTCTAGAAYACTGCACTGACAAGGTTTGCTAAGTTTGGTCTTAGCACGCCCAATGGATCAGAGCTTCCCAAGGGTTTATCCACCCACGTCCCCGCTTTATCTCTGACCTGTGATTATTAGACTAAACTAAAACATCTAGCTGCTTGGATTTACTTCTCATTCATAGTAAATGGAGACAACTCTGTTTAGAAGTGCAGAGAAATCTGTAGTCCAGCACTCAGATGGAAAACAGCATTCACAAGGACAGGCAGAGACATTAGATTCTAATTTATACTAAAGTCCAGTGTTTATGGKACTTCCAGTGCCCCAAATCTCACACAATACCCTAATTCTTCAGGCTGCAATGTGTAGAAATAGCAGGTTTCTGTATGTTGATGATAAGTRATTTCCACATTCATTTCAAAATTTCATACAGATTGTTATGGTCTGTGGGTTTGGAAGAAGTAAAGAAAGTGGTGCCAGGATCCCTTGGCATGGTAYTGCTGTACCAGGCATCCAAACTCCCAAAAATATTGGATGCAGACAGAGCCCTAATGCAGTATCTTGACTCCCTTAGAGCTGGAAACAGGTGGCATCCATTAAAAATCTGCAATTGGTTATAATTCCCATCTCAAGCCAGTCCCAGCTGCAGTTTGCCCACTGTAGAGAAGAGAGGGCCATACTGTAGGCAGAGCAACCAGGCATTAAAGGGGCCTGGTTGTGGTTTGTTGTTTTTGTGTTTCTTTTTCCTATTAGTAGAGCTAGTCTCTTTGCTAAAAGCCTCGTAAATCAGTACAGATATTTTGAAAACTCTTATTTTAGAGGTTGTAGAAAACCGGTCCTTTGAATCAGTGATTTCAGATTCGGCTTTTGGGGAGGGTGAGGAGAAATGTTTTTGTTTGTCTTAAGAAAGAAATCTTATAAATTAAGACTAGCTGAAAAACTGCCACTGAGATGTCTTTCTCTTCTCAGAGATGAGGAGGATTCTCCCTGCAATCTATTTTTTTTCTCTGGGGCTGCTGCCAACCTTGCTGCTCACCCCCTGGCTGGAGTCATGCAGCCCAGTCCTGAAGGAGTAGCAGGACAGATAAAATAACAGAAGATTTGCTGAACTGTCTTCCTTATGCAACAAAAGCCTTGCTTTAGAGCATTTAAATCAGTAATTTCAATATTTCTTGTGATTAGCAAAGCTTTGGGGAAATATTTTCACTGCACATAAAGAAGGACATGCATCTGTGCCTTTAAAAGATGAGGCAGCCTCAAAATATTACTGTGTGGTTTGCAAGTTAAAGACTACAACTTTTCCCTGGTGTGCCTGTGTTCACCAGATTCATCAAATCTAAAATAAATTATAATTTCCCTGGATATTGTGTTTAACAAAGCTTTGGAGACATCAGTTGTCTTATTAACATTTATATTCCATTTTTTMTCCCTAGTATTTTTTTCTGGGAAATTAAGGAAAGCTTATTAGTGTTTGGAATGATGCAAAGGATATTTTTGTCTTCTTAATTCTTGATGAATTCTGGGGTGTAACTGCAGATTTGTATGTGTAATAAAATMATATATTTCTTCTTATTTAAAAAAAATCCAAACATAGGGGGATAGGGGAGAAAAAAKCTTTTCTTTTATTCTGAAGAAATGTTGTGAAACGTCCAAGGATTTTTGGTGTGGGAGGATACCTGGGTTATCCCTATTAATTTCATCATTGCAATGGTATTCACTGACAGATTAATTGTTCTAAGGCAGGATTTATCTGATACAAACAAATGCACCTGCYTGAGAAGTGGAATAGCAAAAAGTGTTTCCCTTTTTATCACTTAGTATGTACACCTCTTTAGCTTTCTGCAGGATGGCCATTACAAAAGATAATTGATTATTGTGAAGCATCACAGTGTCAAATACTATGYCAAAGGGACATGATTGAATTTGGAACAACACCCATTCTTTCCTTAGCTCCTTCTGTCCCCAGGAGTTATTTATTTATTGTTTTATATAATCTTGGGCTTTCTTCACTTTGTTGGCCTTTTGCATTCTGCAAGCTGAGTTTTCTCTTTTCTGCAGCTTCTGTGATACAAAGAGGGGTGTGTGGACATGCAAACAGAGCAATTATTATGTTTTTCTTGGGTTTAAACCATGCTTTTAAGAAGCTATTGAGTAAATAGACTCTTGCCCATTTATCATAGGAGTGTTCTGACTATTCAGTAATATAAACCTGTAATGCCTGTAACACTTCACAAAAGAACTCTTACTCCTAGAATTACAGCCTGTAATAAACCTGTGTTGAATCCCTAAGTGCATCCTAACTACACAGAGCATTATCAGACATAGGCCTCAGTGGGAACTTTATGTGCCTGAGATTTGTAGAAAGTAGCTGTTGTACCATAAATTCTTTCATGCAGGGATCRTTCTGTCTCTCCTTGGTGATGCTCCAGGAGCAAATAATTATATTAACTAAATATAATGCATATCACATATCATGCAGTGGTAATTGTTTCCAGCGGAGTTGCTGTATCCCTTAGGTTTTAAGATAATACTGTAGATTTCATGGTAAATGAACAAATAAATCATGTTTTCCCCATAAAATTTCTTTCTGACCCTCTCTCTGATGCATGACTCTGCATGATGCATGTATGAATTGAGGAGACATATGAGGCAAGAGTCTAAAAAACTCCTGCTTTAGACTGTGTTGTGCTACTTCACATTGTTCTATTTGCCTTGGAGATTAATGTGATAAATATCCCTTCCCTGAGCAGAACTTGTACATGGACCACAGGGTGTGACCAAAACTCAGCCACTGTAATGTTCATTCAGTGGGGTTGGTTTTTTGATGTAAACAAACCAGAATATTTGTATTCAGTGTGTGCAGTGTTCCTATCTGATTGTGTATCTACAAATTTGTACTTTTTGCYGCCATTCCCAGAAGATATGCTGGGATGAGCTGCAGCTATGTGTGCRTGGTACAGAAATGAAATCACACTGYRTCACTCTGCAAGAGGCCACACAATGCTGGGCCTTTTGCAATCACATTCACATCCCCCTGTATCTCAGTATTACCCCGTGATGGTCTGGAATGGCCATGGGTAGCTGGGTAGCTGGGTCCTGTCCTGTTCACTCTGCCATCTCCCCTGACAGTGCCAAAACCAGCAGCTCTGTCTTGCTTTGCTCAGTGCCATCTTCAGGGGAAGCTCCCCTTTTGTAATCCCCTGCTGCTAAATTGAGAAGAAACCGATGTTCCCAGGTATCCAGACTTCAGGCTTTTTCTGGATGTTTTCTGAAATTATKAGCAAATATTCTGATTATTAGCAATAAAAACACCATAGTTTTTCAAGCAGCCCAGTGTTATCCTTAAAATAATATGAAGTGTTTCTTGGGAGAAATCTGAACCCTGGAGCTTTCAGAAGTTTGTGCTTACTTGATAGAAAATGGGTGGTCTCAAAGCTAAGACCTTCCCCATTTACCTGGCAGTGATTTCTTTAKCTGATGTGATTGAGAAAATGCTTAAGAACACCAAGGAAAACCTCTAATCTGTGAGAGAAAAGCATGAAGCAGTGTAAATGTTAGTGTTTCATATCAAATCATTCCAAGTGCTTTAATGCAGTAAGTCCAAACCTCCATTTAAATTGAGCCATTTTGAAAGCATTTTTTGCATGGGCATGCATGGCTCAGTTCTCCTTATAAGAACAGTAGAGAAGACATAGTTTTATCATGGAGTTTTATCATTGATACAGAGTAAATTAGACATCCAAACAGAGACAGATCATATGGCAAAAGCATAAATCACATAATATCCTAATACTTTGCTGGAATTAAGTCTGCTATAAGTGTATGCTAAAATATAATTTAATGATTGTCTAGGGCTGGTTCCAGGTTTCAGTCAGTCAAACGTGTCTGTATGGGAATACTGAGATATTCTTGCAGCTGAGTGTCTGTGAAGTCAGCCTGTTCCTTGAGCAGCTTGCAAAGTCTTTGGCTTGGCATTACCTCACCTAATGTGCAACCAGCATTAAGACTTCCCCTGAAGCAATACATTTAATTGCATGCTCTACTAGAAGGAAAAGAAGTCTAATTAGCCCCAGATTTATTCTATCAATAAAGACAAATTATTTTATTTTTTTTCCTGATCTAAATACAAAGTAGTTAAGAGAGATTTCTAGGCAAATCAAGATCTTTGTTGAAAGAGAATACAACTTGTGTTGGTTATGGAAATTTTAACCATTTTTACTAAACAGTGGCTTTTAATAAGGCTAATCTGGTTTTCACAATAAAACCTTAGTTAAATATTTTGCACGCTACATTCTAATATGATTTAGTAGGCTGTTTTCATTATTACCTTAGTTATTTATTATAATGTACTGTCAGGAGAAGCACTAAATTCATCTGTAGCACTGTTCATTACCATTTTAGTAAACAATGACAAGATCCTTTAAATTGTGCTATTGTGTTAATTGWGGGGGTGGAGTTTTATTCTCATGATTGAATCTTCTAAAGAAAAAAAAAAGAGCAACAAACAAAAGCCAAGAAACAAAAAACAGCAACAAAGCTGGGCCCCTTTTCCTTCCCTTCCCTTTAAAGCCCTATAGCAGCATGAATGAAACATCACCAAACAATTGCATCCCTCCACTCCCCAGGGAACTAACATATTTTATCAGTGTTTGCAATGAAAAGAACAAATATCAGAATCTCAGTAATACTGTGGCTTCAATTCTCCTCCCCCTGCATTATTATTTTTTAAACTCATTTTAGAGAGCTGCATGTTGTAATTCCCAGCTCTGTGCAGGACAAGCCCCAATAACTGCTCAGAATTCACATGCACACCCACCCCATGTACACATACATGTCTTTTTTTTCCTTTCATAGTGCAGCGCAAGATATTATCTTGGTAATTCTCTATTCACTGTGTTACACCTCTTCCCACTAATCCAATGCAGAACCAGATTACCCACCAAGCCTTTTGAAGCCTTGATGTTATTTTGCTTGATAAATTGGGCACAAGACTAAAATTGAAAAGAAATCCTGTTTTTATTATTGGAGACAAATCTAGCAAGCAGGAAGCATATGTTGTGCTTTGGACCACATGCTGGGGAGAGGGAGCTAGAGGGCTCTCACACCAATCAGTTACTGCAAACAATGCCCAGTGTCCACCTGGGACAGAGCCTGTGCCATTAGCCTTGACTGGAGCAGCCCCTAATGCCACCAGGCAGCCCCAAGGAGCAGAGACACCCACCTGACAAAATGTCACGAGGAAAAAAGAAAAAAAAAGTCAATATGTTGGATATTGATCTTCATTATTTTATTTTTTTTTCTTTACAATTTGGTACGGGAATATGCAAATCAAAGAGGGCGGGGGGAGAGGCACGTTTCAGAAGCCAGCAAAAGGCTTCTGTGAAAGCTCTAATGGCAGTGGGCTAGWGCTGGTGCAAGGAACACAATGAGCACATGGACTGGCAAGTGCTGTGTTTTTCAAAGGGCAGTGTTGAGTATTGATCTGTATTAGAAATGATAATGAGGTTATTTTGTGCCTCAGTGAAATACCTTAACTGTTTCAGTGCTTCAAATGCATTAGAGGTAAAGTGTTGGAGGCTATGAATTTTTAATGCCTCCAACTCCAGTTCCTAAATTTTTTCTGTCTTTCCAATAGCTATTTCAGTTTTATATTCCAGGGCTATTGCAGCTGCTTCTTGAGACAGTTTCAGCTTCCCATTTCAATGTAGCCCCCTGTGAAATAGTTATTACCTAAATCCACTACATAGAAAGAAGCTGTATTTTGTTAACATCTTGCAGACTCTTCCACATTTAAAATATTTTAAAGTAAACTGAAAGAATGAACATTGCAAGTTTTTTGAACAGAGGTGAAGATCTTTGTGCTTATTGAGAACGCAGCACATTCTTGGTAATTTATTCTGGAATTACCTTGGCTGGCTTTGTTTTGATCAATACAAAACATTTCCTAATTCTGCATGACCCTTCTACTGATCTGTGTATGTGTAATGGCTGCATGCCTAGTGAAGTGATGTGAATAAATTATTAATGTGAAGGCCAGGTTCTTATTTAGTACAGCAGCCCAATATCTGTAACTGGACTAACCAAGGCCAGCAGCAGCAACATATGATGCAGAAAAGAAAGTTTTACTGTTACAATGTTTTGCTGAAAAGTCAAAAATATAATCTTATCATACCRTTTGCAGAATCTCTAATTTTTGGTGAATAACTTTTTTTTTCAATCTTCTTTCCAACAGTTGGTTGGAAAGTAAGACATAAGATTGGAAAGTCAAATTTGATTTCRCCTTTGGTGCCACACATGAAAAGATTTTGTAAAGAGGAAAACTTTTTWAACTTTTTAAGTATCATAAACTAATTTGCACAGCTAAAAATATAATCCCTGGCTAGCATTCCAGAATTCAAACTATCATAATTCCTTTTTTCTCTGTAGATGTTCAAATAATACAAGAAATCAACAGAAAACTAGAAGTAGTAATTTCTAGCACTCTGAGCTAAAGCCATCTCACTTTCATTTAAAAYTAATAACTGTCAAAAATAGTGTAATCTGATTCAAAAATATGCACTGAGGCCAAGACAGGCATGCATAGGAATATATTGCTCTCCCTATTATTCTGAACCATGCAGTTAAATTTTAAAAACATTCTTTCCTTGATTAAATTAGACTARAACTATCCTTGGTTTTGTAGTATGACAGAGAAAATGCTTCAAAACCATTTGAATTTTTCCCAATTTTCAGATGCTGTGCATTAGACCTATAGTGAAGCARTAATGATTTACACTGTAATGTTGACCCAGACTTGTGAGTTTAAGTGGGCTGTATTTTCTCTAGGAAGAGTTGTTTCTAAATAACAAAGACATTATAAATGATATCCCAAGGGCAAGATATTCAAAATGGTCGGTGGGAGCTGATATTTTTATCTCTGATGTAAACAGGAATTAGGCAGCAGTAAATGCTTCTGGGAATGCTCCTGTTAAAATTCTTTTGTTTCCTTTTGCTGATGAAATCAGAAGGCTCTGACCTGCTTCTGGATTTTCTCTTGCTTATAGACTAATGCATTTCCCTGCTTCTACTTTAGGTGAGTTTTCAGACTGACTGTGAGCTGTATTTTTCCTCCTGGTGCTCTCCCATCTGCAATTGTATGTGTAGGGGTTGATGTGCAGCAGCAACCATAATTCTTTGGAGTTATTCTTGACACGGCCTGTGACATCTGAGGTCATGCCTGGMTTGTCTTGCCCAGCTTCTTTTCTCTTTCTACACTAAAATTAGTGCACTTGAAAACTTATTTGTGGCAAGCAGCTGTTCTAGAATTTCAGTCTCTGTAGGGCAGAAGGTTGGAATAGCAGGAGGAGGGAATAAGGGATGCTGATGCCTTTAAAGTAGCTTCAGGTATGTGAAAGAAAAGTAAAAATATCAATTGCCTTACGTATCTGGTTATGAAAGCCCTGCAGAGCACTGCCTAGCCACTGTCAGTGGGAGCAGAAAAGGAGAAACAAAYGATTCTCAGTGATTTAGAAAATCAACTCCCCATGTACTGAAAAGCAAACAAACAATCCCCTCTCCTCTCCCCACCCCAGATTGCTCTGAAGCTTGACCATTGATCAAAGCTGGTTGTGCCCAGCTATTGCACCACAAGTGTTGATGTGGAGCTCATGCTGTGGTTTATAAGGTCCCAGCTCTGCTTTCCCAAGCAACCATGACACCCCATTCATCACCAGGCAGSCAGATATTTTGAAATACAGATAAGCTGTTAGGTATTAGAGCAGCAGCATTCAGGAGCTCCTTTTACTGATTTACAGCCTGTCCCAGTATGACTGGCTATTTGCAGAGGTCTGGGAGTGAGAGCTGGTTTTTATGAACCATGATCACACTTTCTCATAGATTTCACAGGGGGATTTGGGGGGGAAGAGGGGGTAAAAAAAGGCATCAGAAAGGGTTCCAGATTATTCTTGTCCCAGGCATATGCTATGATCCCACTGTCGTGCTCCTTTTTTATTAATAGCTATATTGAGCCATAATAGTTTCTGTAATGCTTTGTGTGGTTTCCTGTTACTAACTTCTCTTTATTTTGAGAAAAAACACATTAGTTATAATTCTTTGTTTCCTATTATTTAACTGGGATTCAATCCTTAACATGACATTGCTCTTTGTCCTATGCTTGTTTGGTCCCTTTGATAATCTCCAGTGAGGCAGTCTGTCAAAAGCCCTTTGAAATTCCAAGTAATTTACACCCACCACATCCCCTTTACCCACTATTTTATGAACCTTTGCAACACAGTCTAGAAGGCAAAGGGGTGTGATTAACTCTTATAAGAGCACTGCTGGTGTCATTCCATCAGTGGATATTTATCCACATGCAATATTTTTCTGTTTGTAATTGCTTGCTCCCATCTGCTTCCCCACCAGTGAAGTGACCCCTCCAAATTGCTGTCTCATGCTTGCTGTAAAAGCCATTGCTGGGCAACAYTGAGTCCAGTTTTCAGTAAGGAGGACTTGGAAGAGATCTTGACTCAGGTACAGCAGAAGCAATGAGGCCTGTCTTTCAAAAGTTTATATGAGTGAAAATATATCCTGATTTGTAGATTTGTCAGGAACAGGCACTGCCTCTGTGTCACTACAGGACACAGAACAACACGAGCACACACACCACTGTTCTCAAGGTGAAAAAAGGGATGTTTATTTGCTGACTCTAACATTTATAGGATAAATRACTTTCTAAAAGTGGCAGTGGATTGGAGGGTGAAAGTGCCACCTCTCCAATGACACTGGACAAACTAACAGTCCATCAAATTTCTTCTCTTCCATAAAAGAATGCAAACCAATAAGTTATTTACAGAAAGTGTGTGAGAAAATTCATTACAAGAATGTAATGAAGCATCAGAAGGCTTATAAAATCTTTAAAAAATCAAGGCAGCACCTCTGGGCTGTAGTATGGTGGATGCCTGTAGGATTTGGGTGGTTTTAAGCAATAGCTTTCTTTTCATTCCTGCTTTGTGTTCTTTTTACAATATCCCATTACTTAGCAAACTAGCAACCTCACACAGCAACCCTTCCTAGCCCGTGGAGCTGAAATGGAGACAGCTCACAGTTTGATGGGAAAAGGAGTCACACTGGGAATGGTGGATAACTACTGTCCAAGTCACACTTTACCCTTTCATTCACCTRTGGCTTGTGAATGCTCACTCCTCATGTCCTTACAGCTCTCTGGATTGGCTCTGGGCTCCTCTATGAGCTCCCCACTCAGCTGGGTCCAGCTCTTGCCTTTCTGAGCTTYTTTCCCTGATCTCACACTTCTGATATTTCGTGTCTTTCCTGGGAAATTGGCAGTATCTGCTTGAGCTRCCTTTTAGCTCAGCATTACCAGCACACGCTGCCCTCCCTGCAGTGTAATTTCCCTGGGGCCTCAGCTCCTCAGCTCCTGACCAAGCTCCTGTCACCTGTGGGTGGGCTCTGAGCAGTGCACAGTGACTCAGCTGTCACTCAGTTTTCCTGTGACCAGCTTTGAAGTGTTCATTGGGCTGAAACACCCGCTGAGACATCAGACACTCTTCTGCTGTAGGTCTTCAGTCATGTRAAGCCTTCAAAGCAGGATATCCTGGTACAGAGGAGCATTTTGAAGCGGTGAGAGTGGAGAGGCTATTACTCYAAACGTGGCTGCAGCCTGGTGTCAGTGCTGATCACAGTGACTTTTGGAAAACAGTCTCTTTCTGCGCACCAGACGCAAATATAAAAGAGATTTCAGCTGGTGACAGCTCCTAGTCTGGTGTAGAACAGGTCTAACAATGTTATCTCCATCTTCCCTGTGCCAGTTAACACCACATAAGCACTTGGATGTCAAAGTAACTTTTCTCATAATTCCTGAGTTGTACATGTGCTGCATTTGCAAAGGGCTTTATGCTATGGATGCATCATTAATCTCTGAAAGGTTGGAAAATTTCAGGCAGGGATCCTACAGAATTTTCTATAAGCATTTACACTAATTATCTTAAATTCTAATTGTTGCACCAAATCAAAGGGGAATTAAGATTTTAATTTCTTTCTCCCCTTTTGTTTTTCTTCATTATTTGACAAAGCCTAGAGACTAATCCCATCTTAAACATGAATATAAAATAGACCTAACAGATGTTCTGTCTGCTACGGAACTTTATTTAAGCAGGCATGGTCTGCATGTAATAGACATGTGAAGGTCAAAGCTTGTCATATAAAAATACAAGGCCTTGCCACTATTTAATTCTTTTTATTTGCAATTTTTTCAAGTGAGTTTAGTGAATGATTAATGGCATTGGCTTAAAACAGGCACAGTGCTGGCAAGCACTGTGCAAACATCAACCTTGCAAACATACCTCCATCCTGACCTGCAGCACCTTTTCTGTTCCCATTTCCCATAATTCTGGAACAGATCCTGCCAGTCCCATGCCAGATGGACTCCTATATTTCTAAAGTACACAACAGCTGGAATGAAGTGGGAAAGGTCATTTGGACTGCAAACCCTGTGATGCTTTGCTTCTGCTACTGTCTGCCCGCTGGAAGCACTGGATTTTTGGGAACSGTCTTTCTTCAGGTGGATGGTTTTACAAGGACTGTGTGGGGTTTGTGCATTAATTCCTGGCTTTTGCTGCAGAATGAGCCTGACTTAGGAGCTGAGCAGTCCTGCTTATGATGTTATCCTGGAAGGGACTTCTGAGCAGGTGGAAAGCTGGAATGGGATGCGGACCTCACCTCTATGGTCATATGGAAGGAGGTGTGCTTGGAGTTTTTAATCATAAGAGAGTTTGCATTTCCTCTCTCAGCACCTCTGTTGGGCTGCGAGTGCAGCCCCCTGCAGTGGGGATACAGGGGGTTCCCAGCCCCCTGAACAGCCTGGCTGCCCCAGGCCCTGCAGGACGTGGACACTCTGTGCCCCTTTTCCTCCAGGCCAGCCTGGCTGAGAGCTGCAGCCCAGCTGCTGAACAACAGCCAGGTTTTGAGGGGACTCAGGCTGATTTATGTAAATGGATGGTGACCATGCAATGCTCAGTGAACAGGCTTTTTGTGAACAGGAAAATATGTTGTTTTGAAGAGAGTTGGTATTTTTCAGGTTTTTTTCTCCTTTCCTATTTTCCTCTTTAATATCCTTTGGAAAATTGAGGTAAAAGCTCTGAAAAAAATTTTTGCTTATTTGCACAGCTATTTTTATGTGGGCACCTGTGACAATGATGAGAAAAATGGAGCAGAAAGAATGGAAAGAGACYGTCCAAACCACTGTTTTACTACTTTCTGTAGGAAGTATTTGGAAAATGTGAAAATATTATATTTATGTCAACATTTCTTGCTGAAAGAGATTCTTCTGTTTTAACCAGCTGGACTTGTGTTTTGGACAGTTTACTCTCTGGCTTCAGGATTTTCAGGTATCAAGAATTCAAAAGGCATTTATGTCAAACTCCTTATGAATTGTGTTGAGTTTCAGCTAGCTCAGGTAACAGGTCTGAGTACACACTGGCCACAGAYGTCAGATACGTCCAAATCAAGATTTCAAACACTCCAGATTCAGGGTCATTCTCAGGTCTTTTTGTTTTAACTCTAACTATGGAATTTAAATGTCTTTAATTGGTCTTTAAATCCTGTTTTAGGACCTTCAATTTCCATGCCCTCCTCTTTTTTGTGCTGAACACATCTCAGAGTGTTCTATAAGATTTTGAAGGATATCCTTTGGCTTCTAAAAATTTTGGACTTGGCCTCTAGCTAAATGGCTCTCTGCTGTTTCTCTTAAATAAGGTTTTCAATTCAGTTTTACATTCTTCTGTTTTTCCTGTGCATCTGTATGTGTTCATTAATAGCAAAATAACACATTTCTTTTATTTTTTTGTTTTGCCTTTTCATTTATGACAGAGTGGCTGTCAAAGATGTGCACTTTTCTAAACCAATGTCAGCTTCTCTGTTGATTTTTTTTCCAGTTTTGGCCAAATCTATTTTAAAATTAACAGGAGACAGCCTTTCAGACTATGAGGGGATTTGCAATCCAATCATGTACTGTGTGTCTTTGAAAAGAAGAGAATACAAAGACAGAATGTGATGGAATTTTATTGAATGCATTGGCATGAAGTGTAAATACATACTGCATACAGATACTAAACTTTCCTGGCTCTGATATGAAATAATTACCTTAGGGACTTCTGTGTAAAATAATTCCTATATAACCATTCAAATATGGATGATATGATTCAGGTGACCTCTTCTTGATACTAAAGGTCATCCACCAAATGTAAATGTGAATGTTTACTTTCAAAGCCATTTTAGAATAAGAGAAAAATGTGTTTTTCCCTTAAAGTTAATACAAATAACTATTATTTTTGTGAAGAACAGAACATACCACAGTATATATGGTATCAAATCATGTCTCTTTTTTGAGCATGGCCCTGAATTTGTCTGACTGACTCCAGCCACAGACTTTGTATTCTCCATGAAGTAGGAATCTCTTCTACAGATCTGTGGCCAGCCAACTAGTGCCATCAGAAGACTTGCTTTCCACATTTGGATATCAAAAATACAAAATAAAAATATTATAATACATGTAATATACTGTAATAATATAGTATCCTTTATACTCCCTTCCCAACTTTTTCATGCCATGATAATCACCTTTACAGGTGATTAAAATGGYATGAAATGCCATTACCATTGGAGAATGGTAACTAAGGCCTGTGAGTGTGTGCTCCAGCACAAGTTTTCCATGCAATYTCTAAGATGATCAGGGGGTATATTGTGAATTATTGTTTCTGGYCACCCCTTTTCCTGAAAGTGTCCCACAAAATTCAGACATACCATGCTATTTTGTGGCAGGAGATGTGYTATATACAGCTAAAGTTTTTCTGGGATCTTCGGCTGTGCTTTTGTCTTTGAACCTCTGGCATATAGAGAATCACTTCAGCTTTCTCTATGTTGCTGTCTCCACTGATAAAGAGGATAATGCTATTTAATAATTTCTACAGAACATGTATTGGTATACASTTATTTTTATCAATGAGCTTTGGAAGTATAAAATTGGATGTTGTTTGAAAGCTGAGAAACTATTGTAAAAAAAAAACAAAAACAGGAGACTTGAGGCCTTTTTCCATGAGTCAGCAGGAGTTAAACTCCTACTGTGAGCCTCTGGCACAGAAGCAGAGGTTTCTCAGTGACTTTGGCACTAAGCAGATGAGGGTAGAGTGGAACTCCCATCAAACAGCCACAGCCACAGCCATGAAATGTCCCAGCTATGGCTGGCATTGCGTTAAGATGGACATGAAATGGATTTGCTATGGGTTATCCTCTCTTCCAAAATGGTGGGCTAGAAACTACTGTCATCCTTAACAGCAGCTCATTAAATGCCTTTTTCTCCCCTTTGTGACCCTTGCCTCCAAGGGGGGTGGAATCTCCTACCTGCAATGGAGCCAAGCAAGGTTTGCTCTGATCTCCCCATGGGTTGACAAAGTGCAGCTCCAAATTGCTGCCCATCCACAGAGGAGAGGTTCTCCTGTTGGCAGCTGATTTTCTTCTCACTCTGGCAGGGTGGGGTTGTTTCCCATCATTTAATTAACTACAGGTGTGGTGGTGGTAAGTGATAGTGTAATACATTATGTTCTAAATCAAAAAGGAGTCTTAAACTACTGTTCTCTCTGTAGTCCTGTGAATACTGGCAACTTTTTCATTCTTTCTATTTTCTTTTCCCACCTGCTGAAGGTGCCTTATTTTATTCCATTTCTAGACCTTAAATCATCTCTGTTCTCTTCATCTGTCTGTGCCAGGTTCACAAATTTTGTTTTAATGGAAATAGAYGGACTAAAGTGATTGGAAAAGAGAAATGAGAGAAATGTTCAGAGGGCGAACATACATGTTTCTGTAATTCAAATTATTTTTTTAGGCCTCATTCAAAATCTACTCAATCTTTGTATTATCTTTCAGTGACTCAATGATGCTATGAGCCCATAGCAATGCTATAAACTTGTAGTGCTGATTAAAAAGGARCATAGGAAATTGCAGATACCTTAAACAGGCTGCTTCTGTGATTTGAATGAGGTCTAGAAGGAGAAAAAAAATCAGTAGGAATGGAAAATAGTTAAAAGATTGTGAGAGGTGGAAGCAAAAAAAGGAAGGGAGATAAACCTCAAGGAATTGTAAGGCTTTGCCTAAATTTTGTTCCATCAGGGCCAGCAAAGGGAGAGGCCTGAAGTAAAATTCTAGCAGAGAAAGGTCAGAAAAAAGAAAAAAAAWTAGGRAAAATGTAAATCTTAAAGGTGGAAATGTCTCTGTGTTTTACAAGAGAGAGGAAGAAAAATGGGCTAGCCTGGCTTGGWATGATAAATGAGACATTTGTTAGTGCTTTACAAACTGATTTGTCTTCCTGCAGGGAAAAAAAAAAGACTAAACAAGTGTTTGGTCAAATTTACCTGCCTGTAGAAACTCACTTCCACAAAACCTTCAATTTTCGTGGAGAAAARCCTACCAAAAGCCAGCACGAAGCTGTTTTTGCCTGCATCAGTAACATGTGAGGTGGAACAAAAAATGCATGCTGGGGTCCTCCAGTAAGTAAAAAAAAACAAGGGCAAATGAATTAATTTCTATCCATAGATACAGGGAAAAAAATCCAGGCCATGTAATTTTGAAGGCTGAAATGTCAGAAACCCAGGAGCCCATGGAAAACAAAATCAAACAAACACAAATGGCAATGCATAAGGGGCACATTAGTGCCTGATGGAACACACGTTCAGCCCCGACAGGAAGCATGTGCACAGCCTAGGAGGAAAGTATGTGAGCCTCAGATTTCATGGAAAGTGACAGTACCATATGTAGTGCTTAATGAGTTTGCAGTTTGCTAACTATGCCTAAAAAAGCCCATACAGCTGCTTTGTGAGATCAGCTAGAAAAAGCTCTTCCTGGTTCTCTTGGTTCAAAGAAGGGAGAACTCAAAAGCTCTGATGTTGTTATTTTTTTAATATTGGCCATAGCATCTAAAAACTTGAGTCTTTGGCCCACTGTGCAAGGTGTTGTGCCTGCTCTGCAGGGACAGTCAGCTCCAAGGARTGTGTTTTCCAAGAGCTTCTTTCTCAGTTAAATACTTTTGGGCAGGATTGATGCTGTAGCTCACCCAGCAAAGACTGGCAGGCAGAAAATAATATGTACATCTATTGCCTTCAGTGGTGTTTAGAAATTCACACTGGCCAATTATCTCACTGCAAGAGTTCAGTAGAGCTACTCTGAGTGGCTTCAGTGGAGTCATGTTAACATGAGTCAGAGTGAGCAGGGCTGTTAGGCTTTGACAGAGTTGTGAAGGTTCAGTACTTTGGAAATCAGCTCTATTTGTCAGTAAAATATGTGGTCTTTGCTTCTCCTATTAGTGACATGGTTGTGAACATCCTGTAAATATTCATTGCAAAAATCAAGTTGTCTGAGAATGGAAATGTGATCAGAAGAGTGTTCTGCAGAATATGGCTTCAAATTGATGAAACAGCTGCAAGAAGGAGCAGAGAGATGTGTGATGTGTTTGGATTGCAGGGAATTAGCAAAAAGGTTTTGATTATCATAGGCAGGTGCAAGAGATGTGCTTTTCCACAGTTACTCTCCCACATATATATTGACCACATGGTGCATGAAAGTGGATCAAGTAAACTGCAGCAGCAGCGTGAAAAACACATAATGACTGTACAGAGGGAACAATCTAAGCAGGGAAGAATAGATTAAGGCAGTCTTATTTGCACGTAATTTGTTCCTTTGTGAAAATGCTGAAGATCTTAAAAGCCTTGGTAAATGCCTTTAAGGGAATATGACAGAGAAAGAACCAAAAAAATCAATAGTCTTGATTCTTTTTCTCCTACTTTGCATTACTGTAACCTAGTGGCTGAGTCTGTGTAATTTGGATGTCATCTAAATTTGCAGTTCAGACAGACTGCTAAATGTAGCTCAACAAGACAGAGCCTTGTCTGTCTGATTGTGACTAATGTAGAGAAAATGAGGTGTCTGATAGGGAGCTCAAAACTGCCATTTCTCATGTAAACTGAAGATTTCAATTTTTCATTCCTTTTCAGTTAGGAATTACATCAGGAAACAAAGCACACATGGCAAATGCACAGGAAATCTGGCTTTTGCATTGACTATTTTTTCGTTAATGCTGCAGCCTTCTTTGATGTCATAAAAGATTAACCAATTAGTGAATTAAAGAGAAAAATGATTTTTTTGGGTGTCATTAATCAAGATTATTTCCTTTACCCTGGGGGGAGGAAATACCATAGGCAACAAGCTGTAATAATGCTCAACGAGCTCTAATTTATGGGAACTCCTTTCCCAGCAGAAGCCGTGGAACTTCTTTCTGAGCACACTCACAAGACTGCTCTTTGAGCTGCTTAGGCCTGGCCACAGAAATTGTAAAGGAAATTAGTTTCTGCCCCTTTAATAGCTGGGGTGGGAGATGAGAAAGCCTCTTTAAGGCAGTGATGATGAAATGGGTTGACACAATGACAGCCTCTCCCACATCTCTTTTTATTGAATACAGGAAGACATCAGATCCTTCTAATTGCTCATTTTCTACCTGCCATGGAGGACAACAGGAGGAACAAAGAAAAGGGAATAACACTTGTCAAATGATCCTGAGGATCTAATTCTCACAGAAGCTTGTCCAAAGGGACTTTGTAGTTCTCTGACATGTTATACTACAGACCCATCTTGTCTGCTGAGCGTTAGAAGAGGATGAGGAAATGCTAATTCCTCAGACTGCTGTCTTGCTGTAAATGGAGACTCTGATCTGAAAACRTGTAGGGATCTGTTCAGCTGAACAGGCTTGCTGAAGTCAGAACTTAAACAAAACCCAAATGGCAGGGTGACCATTCATTTGGAAAAGTAACTGACTGGCTGAATCCTGGACACTGTCTTAAATCTTTTGAAAACTTGGCTCAATAGCTAGAAGAACACTTTATTCTGTATATAATTGAGAAGGCCRCAAGAAAGGCAATCTTGTAGTGGAAAATGTGGTGTCGCATCTCAGAGCAAACTGAAGTGTGGCATTAACCTTGGGTTAGCAATGCTTGGAGACTGTTCCAAACCCAAATGGTGCAAAGATTTGGGTGGGTTTTTCCCTTGGTTTTAATAAGCCTTTCAAGAGGCACACAAAAAGCATCTGAGTGAGTTTCCAGTGTGTATCAAAGAACGGAGAGCACGAGAGGGAGCTCACTCTAGTCTGAAATTGAGAGGAAGAAGAGATTTCCTGGCTTTAGAAACATCTGGCTATTCATTAACATGCTTTACTAGCTCTTCCCCTGGAATTCATTACTCGGGCAAGTTTTGGAGATTCCTCCTCCCCTCTTTCCTTCCTTCCCTTTGTTACATCCCAAGATGATGCAGGGTTTACTCCTATCCTTCTTTACTGGCTTTTTCATCTGGCAAAAACCTCTCGTTGATGCGGTGGTGTTTTTTTAAATATTTGATTGTTTTCATGTCAGTTCTTTGCTTATTGGAAAGAAGTGACTCTTTCCTAAAATACGAAAGCATCCTATTTTAAAAGAATTTTTCAAATTCACAAAATTAATCTAGTGTGACACTTTTTGAAAAGAAAACATTCATGATTTTACTTTGAAATAACTTTTTGGTTTGGTATATAAAAAATGTAATATTACAAAAAAAGCCCACAAAGAAAAAGTAATTCAGAATATTGCAAAACACCAATTGTGTCCTTGTGTCCCAGAAGACAGTGCAGGCAAGGAAGGGAGAAATGCCCCCACTTCTGTAGCCTGGTGACAAACTGTGGGCTGGAATCTGTAAGGATAGAAAGAGAAAAAGGACTTTTATTCCTCCCTAGTGTATTTATTGTTAAAGCAACAGAGAATCTTGCCGCTGATTTGAAACAAAGGAGCTATTAAAATATGAGTCATTTCAAAGAGCCTTCTTGTGTTCTGGAAGTGCATGCTATGATTAGCTCAGGTTTCCCAAAGTTTCTTTCCAAYAGAGAGTGCAAAAAGTTATTTAAAGCATCTCAAATTCATACTGTAACACAGGTAGGAATATGATTATGGAAAGTGTGTACCTGCAAAATACTGCTAGTGAGGAWAAAATGGATATATTTTGTAACATTAAATCCCATACTAAACTTCATCACCTAAAACATTTTGCTTAGTGCTTTAACTGAAAATGTTAAATGTAGGGAGAGGATTTCAGCCTCAATCTCTGTGTGCCTTTGTTGGCCAAGCCCCAGATGGTGGCACAGGTGACATTTGTGACACTCTGTCCCAGGCTCTGATTTTATGATCACAATCACTTCTTCTCCTCCTTGTATGAAACCTWATTCATACCCAGAGACTGAAAAATTGCTGCCTCTTGCTGTAGCTACACTGGACATGCAGCGTTGCAGCTCTTTTAGGGCATCCTCCAAAAGTGCTTTAAAGGCACTTTAAAAAAGTCTCATCAAATTCATCACCTTTTGGGCAGAATCTTGGGGGTACCATTCATGAGTTCCTTACAAAACACATATATATAAAACTTCAATAAACTGTATGAGTCTTTGGTTGTTGTTGGTGGTTTTATTTTGTTGTTGTTGGGTTTTTTTGGTTTTTTTTGGAGTGGGGGGGGTTTGTTTTTGGTTTTTGTTTTTTTTTTTTGTTATGTGTCTATTTATGTGCTTATATTTCTCCGTGCAGTTTTAGGACAGCGATTTCATTTGAGGTTTAGCTGAATTGAGTGTCCAGGTATCAAACAACAAGTAAGGAGAAACTGGGAGGTAGAAAATGTAAAGCAGAGATGAACCTTAGCTGGAATCCAGCTCCTAATGAAGCCACTGGGAGGTTTATTTCATATGTGGGACTTCAGATATTATAAAAGCCACCCTCTCCTGTCAGCCTCCTGCAGTTTTTGAAGGCTTCTTCATTTTCTCATACATAATAAAACAGGCTTGTTCTTTAGGGAGAAAAAACTGATTTCAAAAATGACCTCATCCATGAAGAAGACTATGGCTGTCTAATTGAGGGAGGGAAAGCTCAGAAATCCAGACTATCTCTGTGAAAGTAAGAAACAGATGTCAAAAAGCATCTGTCCCCAGCACTGAGCCCTCGAGTGAGGCACAGACAAACGAGAAATAACTGCCCAAAGTTAAATGCCTGGAATTCAATTGCTTGGCTGGAGAGGGCAAGCAAGAAAGCAAGCTTAGGTTCTATTCATTCCACAGGATTGGCATTTTTTTCATTTCTCCATCCTAAATGGGATTAAGGCTTAAATGGGACCAGCCTAATGCTAGAAAGCATTATGTAATTTCCACCTTTGGGTGGGTTCACTTTCACATGGACTGTCTAGTGGTTTTCTCTCTCCCTTCCAGATAAGAGTTTGTGTAAGAATGATATCCTCTTGGTGAGTCCCAGCCAAGGCTTTCTGGCGGCATCTGGACTGGGACTTGTTAGCAAAAAGTCCCATTTTTCTCACTACTGCAAGACACTGGCAAGCCTTCTCCCTGCTAAATGCCTCAGTCTGCCAAGGAAAACCAATATGAGTAATGTTCTTACTTCCCTTAGGACAGGAACTGCATGCTGTGAAAAGATGATATTTATGAGGCATGTTGTTTSTAACTTGACTTCTATTAATTTTAAAAACCTGTTAAATGAGTACAAATTTTTCTTTCTTTTTTTYCCCCCCTTCTATTTCACTGATTTCAAAATTGGGATTGTGAACTTTTTTGGGTATGAGAATGCCATCAGTGTTAGTATAATGCTTTGTCCTCTGTGTCTTTTCCTGTCTTATTCAAACCAGATTTTCTGCCCATCTCTCTCTCCTTAGTGCTTTATCTCAGACTCTGAGCTCTTTTCCCYTATTCTTCTTATCTCCAGTTTGGTGTATCTATTTTTTCAGTACATTTTATCAGGATTTTAACTTTCTTGTATTTTCCCCACTTCTATTTTATTTTTTGGTTTTATCCTTTTTCTTCTGTCYCCAGTTTTATCACAGTCTCTTCTCTTTTCCTTACTTTAAAAGCTCCATTTCATCCATAACTCTCCTGAGAGAAGTAAAAGGAGTTGGCATCAAACTCAGCCAAGTGAAGATTTTAAAACATGTCTCCCTGTAATAGTTATAGTCATTACTTATCTGTAAACTATTTGCAGTGGATGATAGGACATCTCTTTACTTGCTTTATCTTTTTCCAGTGAATTTGAATGGCCTTTATTAATTTCTCTCTGCACAGATTAGCTTGCTGTGTCATTGTTCTGCTGTCCCCTCTGTGTCCTTTAATCCATTGGCATATTTATAACTTCTGAGTTAAAATTACTTGACAAGGAACAGTTGAATGTGTATGAAATAATACCATTTAATCTCTCTTTTTGGGGGTAGAGGTGAGGGAAGTAAATGGACTCCTTCCTGACATTGCAGAATAGTCTCTCTAAATGATGAACACCTTTTCTTCAGATTTCTATGTGGGCTTCATATCTCCACCACAGAGTCACTTAAAAGGGTCTGTAATGAATCTAGGAGTATAAACTTGCTGTAAAATCGTSACTGGCTCTGCTGCTCTGGCTTTCTTCTGTGAGGCATTGGCTCTTTTAAATCACACAGATTTTCAAACTAGCTGCTACTTGGAAAAGATGTATCTATTGGAAATGGCATAACTGTATATCACATTTCTACAGCATGTTACTTCTTAGTTTCATCTTAGTTTTTACCTGTAATTTTCTCCTTCTGATCAGCAAAACAGTGTTGCAAAAATTTTGCAAGTTCCTTAAAGCAGGCACACACTTATTCAGCTCTTTCTTTTCAAGTCGTGCTCCTCTGACAAGCTACTTTAGGAAGGTCTGACTGTACGTGATAAGGCCATAAATTTGAAGCACAGATGGTGCAATCGTCTTTGCAATTATTGAATTGTGCCACTGGGTACACAAGGGTTTCATTTGTTTAAGATATATTTTTCTTATAATTGGAATCTGTCGTGGCAGGTTGGCTTGTCTGTTTGCTGGTGGACAAACTGTTTGTGTAACAGGTTTACTGGGATAGGTTGAGCTCARTGTGAGGATATTTTTTCCCCATTTCCCAATAAAGGATAAATCATCTGTAATATATGGTACTTTCGGCTGACCTAGTGTTGTCATAAAGATAATATAATATGTCTATTGAGAGAAGCATTCTGTGTGAGGGCAGTGATTTGTTTTTAGAACACATTTTCCATTAACATTAAAAACAGAAAAAGTAATTATTTGTAAACTGTTCATTGAAGTCYGCAATGAAACATTCCCACTCACTCAGAGTAGAAAATAGCATGGCTTCTACAAAAAAGATGAGGAAAAAATGCCACTTAGTCGTTTGGCTAAACAAAAACCTATATCCATTTTTGTCAATTCCTGAGATTTAATTAAAACACAGAGGTTGATTCCAAACCAAACCAAACCAAACCAATGCCTAATTATTACAAGTGTTAATTACAAGTCTCGCTTTAACTGAATGACTAATAGACCAGAATGGCAAATGCCTTCCCAACAGCAAACAGATTTAGTGACAAATGAAACAGGATGCAAATTGAGGGCATCTTTCAGCCTTTGAAATCCTGTTTTACCTCTGCTGTGAATAATAAGTGGGAATTGTTTTAGCCTATGCTGGGGTTTGTTTGTCATGAAATTCTGCTTTCTGTTTGAGGCCATGAAAATAGAAAAGGAAATAGGGTAAATGCCTTAATCCATGAATCCTTTTTCCTCCAGGGGCATACTTTAAATATGTGAAATCATCATAAAATAGGAAGTCAGCCTGCTGGGTTTGTACTTCCAGACAGCTACTGGAATCAAATTGAAGGTAAAATACAGGTTTCAGATGTGGGCACTCCCAGAAGACGAACATTCATAAAGAGCTTATAGCTGGAAGTGGGTTTGGGCAGCAGTTAATGCCAAAGCAGTGCCTGTTATCAGAAACCATGTTCTATTCACACAGAGGGTAACTCACTAAATTCCACCTACAGTAAATGACAAAATTTTCCTTTCTGAACTACAGAGATGAGGGATTTTGCATCCATTCTTCCAGTTGCCTCAGGAGCCAACCTTCAGTTTTTCTTCATTCCATGTTTTGATGTGAAACATCAGAAAATTTCAAATCATCCAGGAAACTTTATGTTAATCTGGGGACAAAGTAATCCAAACATGAAAATGTTCTTATGGTAGCTAAGACATATATTTTCAAARGTGTGAACAAATAAGAATGCTCAGAGACTGAAGAGGATTTTAGTGGGCAATGGTTTCTCACACGTGATCTCCAGACTTGCAAATATCAACCATTTACCTGATTTTGTATTCTTGGCATATTTTGTGAAGGCAACAGAACTGTGAATAATCAGAAAGCCACTTGCCAACAAACCAGTTTTGTAAGGTTGGATGTTATGATCTACAGATCCTTTCTACTTCCTGAATTTGATTCATCTGTGCACCTCTGTACCTAATTTTCTTTTCATCCATTTATTTTTATTTCCTGTCCAAGATGATCAGAACATATTGCAAGTTTTAAGTTCTCCAAGTTCAATTTGTAATTATTTTCATTTAAAATTACTCCCTACATATTCACCTAGTTATTTCTCTGGTATTGAGTAAGAAAAAAATCTATTTCCCCTTAGAAAAAACTGTATTTCCAGGTAAAGCTGATGAATTTAATGATAATAAAATCATGGCACAATGAGATTTTAAATTCATATTGCTATCTGAATTGCAGCACTTCAGAGTGTTTTTGCAAATATTAGTGAATTCAACCTTAAGCATCCTACGAGGCATGGATAGTCACCACAATTTTCAGATATAGTAAAATGGCTGAATTATGCTAAATCTACACAATGAATCAGAAAATAGATGTGTCTGTAAATGAAATATGATGATCTTAAAGACCAATTACTCTGGATACAGTGTTTTAAGGGTATCATGTCCTATAAAATGGGTTCCATTCTTTGCTGCAGTGGACTTGATGGCACAGCTCRAAATGACATTTTCTCTTGAAGTCACCAAAATCTGGAATGCTTGCTTTGAAGGAAGAAAAAAAACAACACTACTGGTTTAAATTGCTTTTGATGATTGCTAGCATCAATCTCAGACCACTTTCAACCTAAGCTGAGAAAAATAAATTTTTTGAGAGTAGACATACCCCATGTTTAGGTCATGTTTGGGTCCGTGTTGGCTGCCTTGCATTTCTACTGTGATAAGTAAAATATTTATTCCCTGTCTCRCCAGGATCCCGTGCTGGGCATATTGGATCTATCTAGGAGCTGATCACTACCATTTAATGATAATTGTTGCAAATAGCCTGCTTTTTCTTTTATTTTCTTTTTTTTCTTTCCTTTCTTAATCGTGTGCCATTAAGTTCCAGATCTTCTATGCTAAACAGGCAATTTCAAGTCTTAATCCAAGAGACAGCATTGGGAATTGTTGAGAGTTCTCCTCAAAGGCGGTGAGATCAGTAGAAAAGCCCCATGGTGTGTTGGAGCATTACATCAGCTACTTATCAACACCGTTTCTGTACTGTTTGTATTCAGATGAGATTAAGTCCAAGTATGATTTTATTCTGGCCTCCTTTAAATTAGATTAGTGCAAACCAATTGAATCCTTCTTTCAAAGAGGTAATTTGTTGCAGATATCTTGTAGGATCTACCTCTGAAACAGGATCAGTTGGTACAGCATTCCACATGGTTGATCAGCTGGGCTGAAATGAAGTGGTTTGGTATTCATTAAAAAACACATTGCTTCTGTGGCTGATGGAACTCCTTTTTGGAACTCCTTTTTGGAACTCCTGCATATGATGGGAGAAGTCCACAGCAACATTTATTATTTACTGGTGTTGGGTACTCGTTTTGGAAAAGAGCTGAGTTGGAAATCATGCAAGCAGCTGTTACATAGTTAGATTAGATAATGTAAATGTTTAGAAAATGCAAATTAAGCTCACGATAATTAGTAATGATGCTTTTCTACTCTTATTAATAAGGTAATGCTTCTGGCAATTACATTTAAATTTCATATGAAGGTTCAAAGCATTGGAATAGTTTCCTGTTTAGAACAGCAGAACTCAGTGTGAACTGTACCATGGGCTCTTACAGAAAATATACATCTCTGTTTCCAATCACAGAGCCATTGCCTCTTCTTGATATATCTGATGCTGTGAAGGAGAACCATGTATGATTGTGAATGATTGTGTTAGTTTTTATACAAAGGCTGCTGTAATAACATTTTGAAATAAAAGACAGCCCTCTGTGTGTTACTTTTAGGATATGCAAACATATAAAGTGACATCTGTCCCGTGCAGGGGAGCAGAACCTAACAGCCGTCAATTTAAAGCAACCTTGATGTGGCATACTTCTTAATTTAAATGCACATTTGCAAAAACAAGCCCTTTCTGAAATGTCTGGGACCTGCTCAGGGTTGACATGTAAGTCTGTGTTGTTGGCATAAACCAGTCCAAAATCCTGGCAGAGACACAGAAAGGAAAGAACACGGAATGTTAACAAAGGCTTCATTAATATTGATGTGTAATTCACATGGCAGAGAAAAGCTGCATTATTAGCCACTATTGTAAGGGTTCTGGCATTAATATTCAATGAGGCTGTGTGGGTATTGAGATTCCCTGACTTCTGGGCACACCAGTGGTCCAATAATAATGACAAAAACTGTGCTAGAATTAGTGGGAACCTCATGCTATCTACAAGCTCTGCTTTGTTTTGTGAAGATTTCTGAGCTACGGATATCTCTTGTGGAATGGAGGGGTACCCACACTTCATTCTGCATTCAGGAAGCTCCTGCATCTACAGATGAAGGTAGCAGCACTCCTCTACTGGATCTTGGGGAGATTTTTTACAGGAGGCAGTTTTATACCTGGTCAACTGAAAACAACCCATCCTCACTTCTCCTAGGAAACCACTTAAGGGCTACCAAATAAAAGAGCAGCCCTTTTTTCATCTTCAATTATAAATAAAGGTGTTTTTTAACAATGTGTGTAAGTAAAAGACTTCATTCACATCCAACTGGGGATGAATAAAGTATGTGCTAATTTGACTTGGCCAACTAAATATGTGAACAGGGAATCCCTTTACCATTTGTACATATAAATGATACTGTGATTCAGTATTTGCAGGCTGTGATCAATTGAGACCCATGGAATACAACTTTATCCATGAAGACAAGTGCATTGACATCAGTGGGACTAACTGCAAGTAGCTTCATGAAGGCTTTGCAGCATGAAGGCCTCAGTGTGTGACTTAAAGGCTTCCTTTTTAAAGTTTTTACTAGGGCTGTGTTCTGACTATATCAATACAGTGCTTTTCCTCTGAATCCTCACCATCTTTCTGAAACAGAATTTCATTTTAAAAAGAAACAAACAACTCTATATATCTTGAAAAATCCCATTATCCAGGAACAAACCATACATTCCTTGAGATCTTACTTCATTTATGTACTCTTTTATAAAATGAAAATATAGGATCTTTCCAAGAAATCACCAGGTGCATTGGCCTTACAGATGCTGTTTTATATGCTGAGCTTCCCCCCAATATCATTCGTAGACACAGACATTATTTCATCCTTATTTCAACAATATATTGAGACAAGGATTTCTTGTCTCCTCCCTGTGGCAGTTACCAGCACTAAACCAGCCAGTCCTCTTTCGCTCTTCACACCATTTTTACAGCTGAACATTGAGTTTCTGCCTTCCAGTGAGTTCCATCATGAACCAAACCTCTGCTGAAGCCACAGTCTCAGGTGTGGATTGTGACTCCACTGAAACCTGCCTGTCATGTCCCATTCCTGTTCCATGCTGCTGGAGGATTCAGATTTGTCTTTCCATCCTTCCCCAAGAGCACTGCCTCACATTTCACCAGCGTTTGCCTGGCAGGGCAGTTTGTGTAGGGYAACCCTGAATGGTTCACTTGTTACTGCAGAACAATCCAGGGACTCCACAGTGCTGGGTGCAGATCTCTCCTCTCTTCTGCCTGCTCCCAAGCAGAGTGTGTGACAGAACACAACTACACAACCTCTGGTGAGGCACCCAAACCAAGCCAGAGCTCTGTGCTTCCTTTGCTTAGGCAGCATTCAGAGTTGGTTTSGCAGCTGGGGATGGGAGAAGAGTTGGGACACATTATGACACGTACTTTGTTAATTTTTTCTTAGTACTTCCATGCCATTCATAATTCATGTTGAATAATGCTTGCTTGTGCTGTGCCACCAGCTGCTTGTTGTTTTATAGCAGTGCCATTAACTTACTGCTGGAAAATGACAATGAACACCAAATACAGCTGGGCTGCTGGTGCAGGAGCAAAATGATAGAAAGAAATTGAGATCAAGTGAGTRTGCAGAAGCACTTGCTCCAGGATATCCTAAATGATTAATGGCATCATGGAGAGCATTATTCTACCCTTGACTAATAAAACATTTAAGTGCTGTTGCAAATTCTGAAAATTTAAGAAGATAATCTTGGTTTCTTCTTACCTTCAAGACTTGTGTAGGAATTCAATATTTATTTTTCTTATCCTCCACTTCAGTTGCTTCCAACACTTAGTAACAGTCTTAGTTTCATTTTTTGCCCCCGCTCATAATTTCTAATAAATTTTTCCATGTTGGCATGGAAGATTTGCTCTTTGTCTCTGCAGACCACTGATGAAAACTATCTGAAAATAAAAAATGCCTGGTAGTCCATTCACACTGATTATTAATATGACCTCAGTCTTTTTTTTCCCCAGCTGCTCCTCCACTCTGCTTTAGCCTTAATTGTAAGCTCTAGCCGGGTATTTCCAAAGTCATGCCAAGACAGAACTCACCATATCCTCCTGATTTTAGCCCTTCCATACTGACTATCCTTCCAAGTTTCCCTTGTGTATTTTTGTTTTCCCATCTCCAAGGTTATAAATAATGTTGYCCTTACTGCTTTATGTCAATAATATTGGTTTTACATAGAGAACTTATATTTGCATGGGAGGAGGTTTTCTTAAAAAAMCAATTTTGCTTCATTGTAAATGATGCAGTGTGAGACCAAATGCTCACATCTGGACAGTGGCTGTCCTAGTAGTTTGCTCTGAAATGAATGCTGCTCACCCTGGCAGTTTGTGCATTTAGCTAAGTCCATTTATCCTTTTGTATTCCCAGCTGAGATTCTCAATGCCTTCTCCTAATCAGAATTTAAAGTGAGTGATATGCAATCAGGAGGGTTTTTAGAGAACAGTAAGGTGCTTGTCATTTTACCTGTGCACTTAACAGGCTTTCATTTTTCCCACCAAATAGCAGTGGCACTCACAGGCATGAGGAGCTACCAGGAAACACTCAGCCAGGCTCTCTAATGTTGAGCAGGACGTTTTGCTGGAGCAAATTTGCAGTATTTCTCTATAGCTGCAGATTGGCCATAACTTGGTGTAGCCACCTGGCACACTGAGGCCAATGAGAGCTCATGGCTATCTGGATGTTCTTTTGTTACTAAAAGATGAAAGGCTTTTTACAGAATAATGACTAGTTCTGCTCCCATGTCACTTTAGGAGTCTGATTTTAAGCCCTTTTTGGGATTCAGTACCAAGGTGTGTGCTGTTACCCTGCATTTGCACTGTGGAAGGAATGGGATCACTGGCATGGAGAGAGTTTCAGCACTGTCCTGTGCAAAATAACCCACCTAACCACCCTTCAGAGCTGAAGACTTAAATCCTCTGAAAGCCTATAGGTGCAAAATGTGTGTAGGGGCACTAGAGAGGAAAGGGAAAGGAGAGGTTTGGACAGAAGTTTCAGGAAACCATRGTTTCACTTAGTGAAAGGTCAAAGATTGGGCTCAATGATCTTAGAGATCTTTTACAACTAAATGTAAAAGATGCTAAATGGAAATGATTCCGTCATTCTGGAATGAGGTACCAGTGAGTTGACTGGGGTCTCCTACACTGGATGGGCTCCTGTGGTGGTTGAGGTTCACTCAGCAGATCAACAGTTTTCATAGTATCTGTACCCAAAATCCACAGAGGCAGTGCAATAGTTTTCATAGTATCTGTACCCAAAATCCATAGAGGCCCTGACATGGCAGCTGCCTGATCCTTGTTGAATAAACTTGGCTTTTCCACTGCTGGGGTCTGCTTGTCCTTGCTGGGAGATGTTGTTTTGGTGATAAAAGCAACAAAACAGCAACAAAGGGAAAATTGCAGTGGATGGCACAGCACATCTCATCAAATCTGTCTTGAAAAGTGGCAGGCACCTCTCAGACTTTTAAAGACACAGTGCACAGTAAGGAAAACCACAGCAATTTCATACGCTACATGAGCTGTGGTCTGAATTAATGGAAGCAATTTCTGTGTTGTGCTTCCTTCTAAACTTCTGTTAAATGTCTTTCAGGAATACTGTGTAATTTTAGTCCATGCTGCTCATTTTCCCCATCGATCAAACTGTAGATGTATAAAATAGCATATTACAAGGAATCATACTTAAATCTATCAATATTTCCCAGTGAACCTGTATATTAATTCAGATTAGACCTCCTACTGTTTTAATTCTGTAACCTGAGTAAACCACACTCCCAATACATCAGGTATTATAAAAGATACATAGCCAAGATGCTGTTAAGATAATCACTATTATTTTTCACTTGACACACTGCATTTATATTTTTGATAAGACTTGGTATCATCTGCCTATTTTCTAGACCTTTGAGAAATACATACATGTACTGCATATTCTCTCAGAAATCTATMTTTTTCATACACAATTTTAAACTAAAATGTTTCAAAGTTCTAATTAACTTTTTGGTTATTTTTGAATCATGGCATATGTGTGAAGGCCTGAAAAGTAGAAAATCAAAATATTTTCCTTAAAATTAATACTTCTTTATGTGTCWAGAAATGGAAATAGTTTTTAAAATTATGGTTCCTTCTTAAGAAAAAGCCAGTAGAACACATAGTTCCTGATATCTGTGTCTAATGGAAAAGTAGTCCCTTTCCTTATTGGTTAAGCGACTTAGGATCCAAAAATATAATGTCAAATTAACCAAATACAGTTAGTATTCAACAAGTAGTATATCTCAGATAAGGATTTCCCAAGGGTTCAAGAGGACTCAGTACTTGTCTTTAACTTTTCTGCACATAAGTACATTGGGATGTCTTCCAGCAGCATTTTTTGAAGGATGTGTCTGCTCAAAACATTTCTGTGGAAACCTTGTCTGCACTGGCATTTGTAAGACTGAGAGAGAAACATTATCTAGGTAAGGTCACTGAGTGAAGACAAAATCAGATGAAAAAATATGCACATAATGCAGCATGAAACTCCCAACGTTATTTTTTTCAGCATCATTTTCCCCGGGCAAAGTCAATTTCCATCCCCTCCTTTCAATATTTTACATCCCTCATCTATTTGTCTCCCTGCCCCATCTGATGTGAAATACCTTCTTTTACTTTCCTGATGTTTAGAGGTTGGAAATGTGCTGAGGGTGGAAGTGAGATCTCACCGTTTGTAAGGCAGCACGGTGCTCCGGGAGGCTCAGCTAATGAGCAGGAGGAGGGAGTGGAGGGAGTGGAGGGAGTGGAGGGAGCATCTCTGCTTGGTCTCTGCTGCTGTGGGACAATGCCTTCCCCTGCTGCTACACTGCAAGTTCTCTTAAACCATGTGAAAAAGGTTGTGGCAATGTCAGATGACAGATTTTCTAAACTTGATCCGCTCTTTTCTCTTCAGCTAAAGCAAAGTGGAAGGGCAGGAGCATGAAGGGCCAAGGAGGACAAAAAAAAAAAGGTGGATTTGAATTGCAGGCAGGAACTGAAAAGCCCATAAAAGGTGCTTAAAAATCCAGAGTCAGAGAAGACAGCAAGTGATGAGTTTTTAACAGTAGACAGATTTTATGGCAAAGAAGCAAAGCATTTCTGTGTTTAACTGTGCTTACAATTAATCAACTTTTAATTCTGTTCATTAAGCTTCATTATTATGAAGCAGTGTATTATCGTCACAAAGGAGTGGATTTGATTAAATTTTGAAGTAGAGCAATTCTAACAGAGTACTGCAACCTAACAGAGCTTGGTAAAATCCACACACAGGAGTTCYCTCACATTGAATCCAGTAGAAATGGTCCCTTTTTATCAGATAAGAGTTTGGCTGTAGGTCCTGGGACCTTCTTATTTGTTTCTCTATATTTATAGTATATGGSTGTGTGTGTTTATAAAACTAATTACACAGTTTCATACACAGCTACAAGTTTGATTTTCCCTGTTGCATATCAGCTCAGGTGCCAGTGTGGTGATGTCAGTGTTCTGATGTGTGAATGATTTTAGTTACCCAAACACAGACAAATAATGGGGCAATTTTCTCAAGTTCTTTTTTTTCCATCAGGAAATTTACTTCATGGAGTAATTTTGGAAGCACTCCCTTTTAATTAAAGCCAGTTGGCRTGTGATTTTTTTCTTAATGCATAATTCAGTTTTCACCAGACTAAAAAACCCAAAGAAATCTGGACTGAGTGTAGGTGTTGACATTCCCCAAGCCAAGATGTGACTAGGTGCCTTGAGCACCATTTGCAAYCTATGATAAAGAGTTTGCTGCAATGTTAAGGCAAGGAATTTTGRTGATTCTTGATCTTATAAAGAATCTGATTCCAAGTCCAACCAGTACCTCCTCCCGTTTCTGYTGGATATATAAAGCTCCTTAGCCATCTTTTATTTGTTCTACTCCTAATGCTTCTTGACTTGTTTCRGGTTGTCCTATAAATTAGTTTCTTCTCACTGATGATGCCCTGGTCAAAAAAACACACAACAATTGCCTCCCCTTGCAAAGCAGACATTTATTTCTCTATTATCCAGAGAAAATTGCACATGGTAGTTCTCCATAGCCAAATTGTCATGTAGTCCCATACTGGGATTTTTCTTCTTTTCTTCTTTCCATGTTGTGTAAGATGAGGGACTGGGCATTATTTTAGGACCTGCTCCAAATCCTGCTCACTTCCTGAGGAACTTTATGTCTTTCAAGTGAATGCTGCAATTAAAAATGCACTTGGATGTACGAAGCCAAACACAGAGTCTGGCCTCAGGAAATCCATGGCCCTCCTTTCCTCCGGATCCCTTGGGAAAATGTGCTTGTTATGAAATCTTAATGATGTCCTGCCTTTAGGAATTGCTCTTGCTGCCTTTCTCTCACATAATTACATTTGCTGTGTTGCAATCTGCAATGAACAATGTTTGGGACAGGCCAAGACTTGTTTGCCTTATTGACACAAACAGTTTGACAGAAAGCCCTGGGATTATTCATGTGAATGAACTCAGCGGGGTGTAGCCCACTCTCTCACTGCTCTAGCACTTGATTTTGGGGAATATTTACAGTCTTTCACAGATTCATGTGTGCCCAACTACTGAGGAGCACGCTCTGAGCACACAGACATTTTTCTCCATGTAGTTCTTGACTGCAAGCTCAGTTTGCTGGCCAGGAGATGATGTTCTGTGATAAAAAACATCTTCTAAATCAAAACCTGACTTTGTGGCATGTCTTCAGATGGTGGTAACAGTCTTTCAAACAGTGCTGAAGYGGCAGGATCTCTGGAGTGAAGTCAGATGTTCATCTGTGCTGGCCCAGGGCAGCGCTGTCCCAGCCAGGCCGGGGAGGGGCTGCTGGCTCTGGGCTCTGAATATCGAGATGCATCACAAAAACTTCAGCAAAAGCTTGGGAGGCTGACTGCCTCTAGCACAGTCACACTTCTAAGTCAGAGATGCTGCTGTACACATTGCTTTGTTAGTCCTTGTCTGACTGGGCTATCCCAGTTTTGACAGGATTCTCTTTCCAGAAAATTTCAGTTAGGGTCAAGTAAACATGAACAAAACCAGTTCATTTCCAAAAAATGGTTATTTTTTTCTGTAAATGTAATTGCTAAAATGTCTTTCAACCAGTTTTACTACTTGCTGTATGCTTTGAAACTAGTTCTGTCAGTATGCTCTAGAGCTAGCTCTTTAAAGCTTCTCTTCTCCCAGTTCAACAGTATTTAAAACTTGCATAGTTAGTTCAAAACTGTGAGGACTTTTTCCTAAGCTTCGACTTTTTTCTCATTTTAGAAACCTACATCTTACTATATATGCTATGATTTAAGGGATTATATGTCTTTTGTGCATATTGGATGTAATATGGGGGGGCACCATACTGCTGAGACTTTTGGGAAGAGTTGGTTCTCAGGGAATTTCCTTTTTTTGTACAACAACCAGACAAATTTCATGATGGCTTGGAAATAATAATAATAATAATAATAATAATAATAATAATAATAATAATAATAATAATAATAATAATAATAATAATAAACATACCTTTCAACTGAAGTAGAAGAAAAGAGAGCTGGCTTTACACATGAGCATGGATGTCTAGAAAAAGTTTTGCCTTTCTTTGACAAACAAGTAAAAAGTGCATACAAAAATCATAGTATTGAAATACTTTTAGAGCTGAATTTTTTCTCAGGATRTATAGGATATTTTTCATTTATAAAATTTCTTTCCTTAGATTTGCAACATGAAAGTAGAAGCAGGAACAGGRAACTGTGAATACCTGGTTTATGCTTTGAGATCAGGGTGGTGAAGTTAGTGTAAGGGTTGTTAAGGAACATTTTTTCTCCTCCCTAAATTACAAGGAGAAAAATAGGAACACGAGCACACAAAGAACAAGATGTGGAATAAGAGTCCTCTATAACTCCTTTCCCTCCTTTCCCCCAGGACAAAAGTCAAAACCACTTTAGAGGAAATTATATTTATATAAAATAAGGTGAGTCTTTTTCCCTGCTACCATCTAATTTCCAATGAATAAGAATTACTTTCAAGCTATGTCAGACGGGGTTTTAGTTGAATTTACCCTGAGCTATACAAGCCTTAGAAAGTGAAACCTTTTTTCCATGGATGAGCCTGTTCATGGCTTGCATATCACAGTTTGCCTTATTACATCTCATGGATTGAAGCCTAAGGCTCTTTGAGTTGCCCAAAACTGAAGGACCCTTACAAGCTCTGACAACCAACAACCTGCATTAACAAATGATGTGGATATTTCATTTGAAGTGGGAAGAATAAAGAACATTGCTTTAAGTCAGTGAGGAAAATGAAAGACTTAATATAGGTTGAGTATAAAAGATGAGTCCAAACCTGATTGCTTTCTGTAGAATAATTAAAAGGAGGTGCTCTATAAAAGGTATTCTTTGACAARTTCCTTCTTCAAGTGTTTTTCATTTATTTTCTCCATTTCTTCTGTTCTTTTGGCACACACCCATCCACTGACTGCTACCCTCATTAGCAGTTAAATCAGTGTAGTCTGACCAAGACACATTTCCTGATAAACAGATTTGGGAGACTTAGACYCAGCTTTTCATGGTGGCCACTTGGAAAAGTGATGTTCTGGTTTTCACACATGATATTTATATAGTGGGAGATGTTCAGAAACTCTGGCTGTTGAGACACATGACTTTCACAGAAGTTTTCAAGCACTTGAACTCTCTGGCAATTTTTCACACAAGCTGAACCCCCCATTCACTTATTTCCATTGGCTGCAGTTACTATATGTGAAAATTGCAATGAGATTTTGTTAAGTCCAGCTATAATCCTGTAGGTCTCATGATGCAAAACCTGAACCATGTCTTCAGTGACATTTAAAAGTTATATTAGCCATCCCYGCAATAATAATGTACTAAATTCTCCTGGAGAAAGCAGGGGGCTGTAATGTAGGGTTTTTTAAAATACAGAAAATTTTGAGGAATGAGATGTATTAATCATCGAAATGGACCAACACACAAGAAGTAGAAGATGAATAATGTGYACCTCAGGTTCAGTTCATATACCATGAACTATGAAATGTGGTCAGTGGTTGGTATTATCTGAAAATTATTTTGATAAAATGATACTTTCTATAAGGAAAATAGCTACACAGTAGGAAACATATATTACTCTTATTTTAAGGGATCCTATGATTGTGTTTTATATCAGCTCTTTAATCACTCCTGCTGAAATAAGCTCTACTCTGCTAGTGTACCAGAGCTACAAGTCACTGGAGATGGGRAAGGGTTTCTGATTTTTAAGTGAAGAGGCAGAGCTGTCTATAATGGTACAAGGCAGTTCTTCACAGCCCTGTGCCACAGAACTTCACTTTGTCTTGAGGAGGAGTTGATAAACTGCCAGAGACACAGCTAATGTCTGCAGCTCAGTCCCTTCAGAAAGGGAGAGTTTTTGGGACAAGACCTTGTCAGGCAGAAGCAGATGTCCTTGTATTTCAGCTATTGTGGCCCAGGACCGGGAGAACATTGGGTAACAGGTGTATCTCATGATTACAGATTCCTCTGAACACTTATTTTGATGGATCATTTAAACCCCTGGGTTTTTTTAATTGAACAAGGTTTTTAAAATACATTTTGAAATACAAAGATATAGAAGTGTCAAGGATGATATTCAAAAGCACCCAGGTGCTAAATTCCTATCAAATATGGCAAGTTTTAATCATAGAATGATGGARTGGTTTGGGTTGGAAAGGACCTTAAACATCATCTAGGTTCAGAACTCCTGCCATGAGCAGGGAATCAAACATCAATCTGATTTTTTAGGCTCCTAAGAACTGGGAAAATTCTGATTTTTTGGGTTAGGCTGTGCACCAACTGAAGACAACAACAGCATGGATCCAGGACTGTGTCCTCCTGGTTTAATCACAACCAGGTAGCAGCAGACTGAAGAAGTCTAGCAGCAAAAAGCAGTGTTCAAGTTTCAGTCGTGTAATTCCTGTGGGTTTTAATGAATTATGAACATTTATCCTGGTTTGTAGTGCAGGRAGAACCCAAATATCCAACAGTAAAATGCATTGTCCTGAGCTCATTCTCCATCATACCCAAAAAATAGCTCCACACTCCAGCATCTCACAGACCTGGTCTGGTGTTCTCTATGGTGCAGCTGTTTCTCATCTCCTGTTCCCTGCTTTTGGAAAACCTTGTGCATCTTCCTTCTACAAATCTTTTTTCTGTTCATGTCTTTGATATCACTGGCTACTGTGGCTTCTGGTAGGGGTGTCTTCTATGGATGAGCATTGGATCAAATGGGTTTTTTCATGGGATTACCTATAGGGTTATTTTGTTTTTACTTAAAGATTGACGATCTGGAAGAAAATAGAGCAGAAATCCCTTGATACATTTAGGTATGGACCTGAGTCTARGATTAAGAGCTTTTCTTCTGCCTAGATCTGGCTGATTTTTTCACTAGATGTAAAATATGGATATTAATACAGTTTACATTTTACTTTTATTTTCCCCAGTTGAAATGTCATAGCAGTGAAAATGTTGTGACTTGTTTATTATTCAGGATTATTTTGCCAAGTGAATAGGAAAAGCTTTTAGGCACTAACTTGGTTTTGTGTTTAGATCACATAATCAGTCACCTCAATTATCAACAGCAAAAATGTCTCTTTCTTTAAAGAGACATTTTGATATTTATCAGTTCCTATTGTGTAGTATTATTTCCTATTCTACACTGCAGTTTAAAGGTCAGTGATGAAGTCATTTGGGATTTAGTCATTCTAAAGCTCTAGTACTTTAATTTGACAACAGTGATTAGGAGTTTGCAGTTGTTGGAAACCATGAGAAAAACAATTTAGCTATTGGTCTATTTCCATGTTCAGAACAGAGTTTCAGTCCTTTAATTGGATTTTATTCTTCCCTGTTGGATTTTGAGTGGCAAGATTAATTTTCAAGAGTTCTGAAAATTCAGAAAATATATTGGTGGGAGTTTTCCAAAATATTTTGTGAGCTGATGAAACAATGTAATATTCTATACTCCTGCTTCTTTTTAGATATGGATAGAGGTACTTTCCAGGCAAAATAATAGTCTTGGGGAGAAAAAACACCAAACCACTGAAAAATGGGAATGCAGGCTATTTCAATTATCTCCTTACATTCTCAGTGATGCTCATAGAAGGCACATGCCTAAATTCCAGGTTTTTGTATTAAACTTGTTTTTCTTTTTTTCTCCTAGAAATAACCTCTAAACAATTCATAATTATTCCATAGGAAAACATAAGTAAAGACAGCACAGGTTAAGGTACAAAATGTGATGGGAGAAGGACTAACAGGGATGGRATTTAGACCAAATTTTGTTGCAGGAAGCCACATGTATGGGGGATTTGCTATTAAATTCCTGCCATTGTTGAATTATCACATTGTACCTTAGTCTCTTCAGCCAGCAAATGAAGAGTGTTATGGTTTTTTGCATAGCTAAAAAAATGGTGTCAATTTGATGCACAAAGCTCATCTTGACTGACAGTCATTGAAGGGAAGGTATGATAAAAGAAATCTCTTATGTATTTAGAWATTGCTGATAGGTTTAATGCTATCAAACATTAAATGTATCACCTATAATTTGGGAGTAAATAGTAAAAAATATTGCTTTTAGAATTGTAGGTTACAGCAATTCCATTTTCTTTTACAGTGGGGAAAAAGAATATTCCTGAATTCTGAAGACCTAAGAGAATACATGTTTTCTTTCCAGGCTTTTTATAATAACAGATCTTCATGAGCTGAATCTTACCAGAGTGGGAGAAGTGACTTCACTGCAGTSTCTAAGTACCCTCACAAGGAGAAAATGAAGGTACTGAAGAACCCTTTAACCAATCTAAGAAAAGCCCTGGAAGAATCAATTGCTGGAAACTGAAAACAGATGAATTTAGATAAAATATAGTATTTTTTTAGCTGCCTACAGGACTAAATGTTGGGATATGTTTCTGGAACAGAGATCCTCCATTTCCCAAGATTTTCCATCCAGGGTTAAAGATCTTTTGAGCATCACTGTTTTAGCTGAATTATTTCTTAGACAATTACAAGGTGTTTGGTTTAGTAGTTGAATAAAATGTAACAGCAAGGATGGTCAAGCCATGTACTGAACCCTTCCAGTCTGAGGTACTGTGGATCTTGGGGGGAATTCTCATATAGCTGGGCAGATGAAAGCTCTTGTGCTGCTAAGGAYGCAGCTTGATTTAAACCATCTTTCGATTGTGTCTTACACAGGTATCAGGCCATGCTGCTGCCACATGTTGGCCCCAAGCAAACATTTCTATTGTACAAGCAACTGYGTTTGTGTTCTGTACAATAAAACCYCCTTCYCCCCTACTTCTATTCCCAAGGTTTTCTCTGTCTTAAGTTTCATTTAGAGGATTTTCCCTCACTGTACTCCRAACTGTCCACCCATGGTACTGCTGATCTCTGCCCTACCCAGTCACCCCAGCTCAGTGGTGGGACTTTCAGAAGCTGCCTTCAGATTCCTTCCATTGTATATTTTCCAAAAACGCCTTGGCAAAACTTCTGGATCTCTCATTCAGCATGGACCAAAGTCCAGAGTCCTACCTCACCTTTCTTCAAGTCTCAGCTATTCATGAAACTATCCCASGTAAGGATAAATAGTGCTAAGATTGGTAAACTTGCCCCAGTTTCTGTGCCCTCCATTCTGCTGCATTTCTGATCTCTTGTCATTACCTATTTYTATGGTATTAGCAGCTTCTATGTTTTTTTGCTGATTGGGGAATGAACTGCATGCAACCAACAGCAGCCTGGTTTTTTCTCATCAGCCAAACATGGGTGAATAAGTGAATCTGTGAGTGAGTTTGAAATTATTTCCCAAACATTTTTATTTCCTACTGTATTGCTRGATTTTAAATTACTCAAATGATCATAAAGGATTGCTATAATGCCATGATTAAGAGAAAATTAGAAAATTTATTTTTCTTCACCTTGTTCACCTATCACTTTAGATAGCTCAGCAGAGCTTGTTAACTCAATCATGTTTCCATGCTACTCTTGTTACTTTGGAGGYGCTGGAATGCCATGCCCTGGGATAAGAGCAGGCAGCCCTTAGGCTCCTCAATTCCTTTAGCAACCACCTGATATCGTCCTGCACTCTTCTGAGAGGCTCATGGCAAAAAGCCATGGACCATTTGCTAGGTGAGGTATGGCAGAAACAAAACTCTTCATTCTCTCCACATGAGGTGGTAAAGGAGAAAGAAGAATGATATAATTCACCAAAATGTTTAATTATGCTAGTGAGAACAGATATGCCATCCCTTTGTGCCATGGGAGGAGAATGGTGTCTGTGAGGCAGCACTGTCCACATGTGCCAGCTCTGCCCTTGATCTAATTTGTGCTGGTCTGCACTCAGAGTCCCTTTCTTGGCTTTAATGATGCTCCCTGAATGAAGAGTAAGAGCTGAGTTCAACCCAGTTCTCTGCCTATAAAAGTAACTTTCTGCCTAGGTCTTATAAGTACAGATATTTTCTGCTTGAAAAGCATTATGCATGCAATTCTTTTTGCCTCCCTTCTGTCATTTACAAACAAGTGTCTAGCAGGAAATTATTGTCAAGGATCTATTCCCAGATTGAGACACAGACACAGCACTCTGCCTACAATTGTACCACCCATTCTGTTTGCCTTATGGTTGTCAATGCCTTTCACATCAGTTCATTTTCTCTCTTCCAACAGAAGGCATTAGCATATTCAAAGCATCTCCTTTCATTTTTTCATAGGGGTGACCTTAGCAAAACCTCCAGCCCTGAATAGGAAGCAGCACTGAAAGAGCACGTTGAACAACTAGGGATAATTGCAACAGATACTATAGATGCTTCAATTCACTGTTTAGAGCTACTTAGTTGCCTTCAAATGCTTGTTTTCTAACAGCACAATAGGTTTGATTCTCTTCTACTGATGGKCTTACATTGATAAACCATAACTGAATACAATTATCAATTTACTGAATGTGAGTGAGAAGCAGAGGTTCAGTATATTTAAAACAGAGGATTTTTTTTCATTGGTAAAGCTAAAATGGGTCTCTTATGTGACATGATTTATAGCAGCAGGTCTGATAACCACCCAGGTCCAGTCTATTGCTCATAGAATGGATAGATTATTATCTTCTTTTATTAAATTCATGCATGGCTTGCTGTTGAAGCTGTATATTAAAAGGAAAGCAAATACAGTATAGCTGTATCCTGCTATCAATTCAATGAATAGACTTCCCACCATGGCCGATCAATGGGGAATTTGGTGTGAAATCAATGTCCAGCTCTGGCCCCTGGCAGCCAGTTCTCCTGAGAACAGTATATCCATGTTAATGTCACATTCAAATAAGAGCAAATACCCATTACCCTGGAAATCAGTGAACCCTTTACTGTTGATTTAAAGGTGGGGTGGTTGTGGGGAGTGAGGCCTTGACACTTTAAGTAGAGTTTAAAAGGCTTTTATTCTCTTTATTGTTAAAGGTATGACAACTTCAGGTTTGCAATTTGACAGAGAGCTGGAAACAGCTGCATCACAGATCTGTTCCTCTGTGAAGTCAGGCAAAAGAAATCAGCTTTCTACCCTGTTAGTAATTTTCCATTATCTGCTTTACTTACTGACTGTAAAAGGTTCTTCTTTTTTTAGATCCATACATCCAATAACACCTATGCTAATACCACTTTTTATTAGGAGCTGGGGGGGGMTTGGCAATGTCTGCACATCAATATTTCCTTCCTTTTTTTTTTTTCTGACCACATGCACCCAAAGTTTCAGCCCTCCATTTATTTTGATAAGTTGCATCAGTGACAGATACATTACATCACTCAGGGCCATTCATTTCCTGCCCTGAGCAGCAAGGCAGATAGGGCTGCAGGGAGGCAGCTCTCAGTCAGCTGGAATATCTTCCCCACATCTTCTGTTCCAAGTGACACCTTGGGCAGAATTGTAGAGATGACATTCTTGAGACTGTAAGAGTACAGGTKGCAGGAATATTGGAGAAGCTGACACATCAGCAGGGAAAACCCAGCTTTCTGGGCTTTTGGCTGTAACATTAAATAGATTTCTTAAGCTTCCAATATTAGCTTAGTTACGTATTYGTGGTCTTGCCATTATTTCTTACCTCTCTGTTATTCAAAGCATTGTTGTGTGGGTTTAGTTGATTTTGGTCCTGTAGATTTTAAATGTTCTGTGTTAGACTATATTTAAACAGCAGTAATCACAGGGCTCTGATCAGTGACTTGGAAATATGGAAACTTCACAGAGGGAAAAAGGGGTAGAGACACAATGTTAAACTGTTGCCTGGAGAGTGTTTAAAATAGCTAGGAATCAGTTTTATTGGGAAAAGCTTGAAACCCTGGTGATTTTATTTAGCATTCCAGGTAACAGAGGAGAAAGCAGTGAAGTTTTAATTACCCTAATTTAAAAATTCAGAAAACATTCCAYATATTGTGCTTTCTTTTTTTAGTACTGATAGCTTAAAGAACATGCCSAGCATATTCTCCACCTGTTTTTCTCCCTCTGTTTCTTGATGTGCAAAGGCTTAGGAAAGTTGTCACTGAAGCTGGGTGCACTCTTAAGTTTCTTTATTGCATCTCTGCTTACCTCTGCATGTAGAAGCAGTAGGGATAAAAAGAGCAGAGGGAATGGTCCAGGCAAAAGAGGATAGAGAAGGAAGAAAAGCAGAAACACAGAATAGAAAGCAGGCTTTGAGTGAAGAACCTCTTCAAACAGTAGAAAGGACAACAGTGAAATGGTCAGAGGAAAATACAATGCAGGTCTCCAATGAACATAATTGAGACCTTGGGTCCAGAGCAGGTGAACAATGCAATGTCCAGTGCCTTTGACACCCCCATCCTCACCGCTGCTGCAGTGCCCTGCTAATGAGACCCGTTTTGGGGTGCAACAGGAGAGCCTTTCACAGCCTCACACAGGCACCCTTTGACCCTGCTGATCATTAGGTGCTGCTGGCCTGATGGYGGGGCCATGACAACAGTGGGCAGCTGCTCCTCCCCTGCCTCAAGGCCCCTGACATGAGAAACCCCAGGTGACTCTCCGCTCTTATTTGATGTCTGTGCTCAACAATTCAGGGACACTGAGAGCATGGATGTGGCAAAGTGAGTGATCTTTTGAGCCATCAGGTGTGGTCCTCTGCTATTGAGGTGTTGCTTCTTTCTCAGGCTGAACAAGGAGCAGCTCAAAACCACTGGTTTTCCTCCTCCTGCTCCAAACAGAAAGCTTTTCCAGAACTGAAATCTTCTGAAAATTATCAAGTCCACCCTGAGGACATTTCTGGTTAGTCTCTGCTCATTAATTCTTGTGACAACATTTTCCTTTAGCTTAATTACCTCATCTTCCTCCTCTGACATTTACCTCACTAATACGTTTACAGAGAACAAATTATCTTTCCTCTCAGGCTTTCTTTGGCTGGACTGACCAGCACACACTTTTTTAGTTTCAGCTCCTAATTTAGACTCTCTGCTCTCTGGAGAATTGCCTTTTTTTTGTCTAAGACTGAAGAATGCTGTATGTAGGTCTCACTGGTACTTTACATGGTAGCACCATGTCTTCTGGAAATATTGTCCTTTATACAGGCTTTATATGTCCTACCCTTTTGTGGCTGACATAGTAAATCTCAGTTCCAGCTACAGCCTTTTTAACTTCTATTTTGGGGTGGTTTTTTTGTTGTTTTTGTTGTGAGTAACAAGAATATTTTGTTTTCCTTKGCATTTCCAGCTCTGACTCAGACTTGCTTTGGCAGTTACCACTTCCTCTCTAGTGGGGTCAAATCAACACTACAGATTGTTGTTCTTGTGCCTTTTTTAGTTGATTTTTAAGTACATAAGAAATAGATCTGAGCTGTAGTTTATCTCACCTGAGGCTGTTTCTCCAGAGCAGAGGTTGAAGATTCTGCTGGGGTGAGCCCTGGCGCCTGTAACGTTCTTCATTCTGCCCCCAGCTTCTCCTCTTCCAGATTTATTCTGTAAGGGATATTAGGAAGTATGACCTTGCCTAGATGTTTTTGTATTCACTCAGGGACCTGCCTGTGGTCCATAAATTCTTCTAATCTCTCTCTGACTGTTGTGACCATGCTGACACCTCTGTGTCCACATCCTCTTTGGTAGCAGGTTTGATGAGTTCCCTGCCACAGTGCAAAGATCCCCTCGCTGTCCTCCTCTTCTGTACTGATTCCCTGATGTTTTYCCTGAATGTCCCCTTGCCCTCATTCTGCAGCATCAGTGAACAGAGTCTGCACTTGCCTCACCCTCCCCTTCATTACTGAAWTCCTCGATTATGCCCCACTCAGCCTTTCCCTGCACGAGTTCTGAGTCCCAGCCTTTTCCTCCTCTCCCTTGACCATTTGTCTGCCTGTTTCCTTTTTCCTCATTTCATCACATCCTTCCGGAGACTCAGGTCTGCACCAGTTGCATCACCTCACACTTGGTATGAGGGGTCACCCTGGCTCTCTGTAGCAGTAAAATTATTTCCTTTGTCTTTTAGTCAATGATGGCCACAATTTGCTTGTTATTTTTGGCTGCTGCAGTTCACTGAGGTGATGATTTTGAAGATTTATCCTAAACTGATTCATGCTGTCTTTGCTTGCCTGTTGCAGGTAGACAACATATTTCATGTGCTCCCTGAGCTTGTGAATTTTTGAACCCACCTATATAATTAGTTTAGGTCACTGTTTTCCCTTTTATCCTCCTCAGCATTAAGTGGAAMATAAGAACTTGGCAGCCTTATTTGGCTCAGCTGCCCATTGACTTAAAATGAATTATACCTCACAGCTAATCCATGTGCCATTGTTATTTCCAGAGGAGAAAGTACAGCACCAGCCCACCTGGGTGTCTGGTGTTTAGTGCATTTCGGYTCTCTCAGAATTCAGCATCAAACTGTTTCTTGGGCAAAGTTAAAAGGTACTAAAGACAACCTCAAAACAAGCAAATGTGTATCAGGAGGACAAGTACAAATTACAGAGTAAAAAAGCCAGAGCTCCAGCCTAACAGGAGCATGCAATGAGCAGAGTTCACCACAACGAATTTTGGAATACCCAGGGTAAGGTAGTTACCCTGAAGATGAGGAGTAAACCCAAGCAGAATACTGATATTTCTATAAATTGTGAAGCCAATTCTGTATGACCTGGTCTGTACCATCCTCTTTACTGTGAATAGGTCAACTGACTTTAAATGCACACAGAGAAGGTCTTGCAGGACTCAGTTCAAYTGTTGGTTATATAGAGCAGATTTTATTTACTTTAGGATGGAGTAACAAGCCTGTAACAGAGATCAAAATTAATTTCCTTGTATGTGTGCAAATTAGGCATTTCAGCAACAAGCTTTGCTAACTGTGCTAAGCAGAACAAATGATGGTGGGAGCAGAGATMTTTTWCTTGTATCTCTTCAGTGCTTCTTTAGAAAATGATTATACAAGCCCTAGTCTTTGACCCTTGTGCTGAAGTGGCAACTTTTAATTACAATAAATTGGCCTGCATGAAGAAGGGTAAAGCAGTTGCTTAGTGTAACATGTTATCATCTTCCTGCTGTTTTGCTATTAGGAGTCCAATTTTGCCAGAAATAAAGAACACCAATTGTTCTCATATTAATGAAAAACAAACACACCACACAATAAAAAAATCTAATTATAATTATTTAACTTAAACCCACAGGTGCAGCAAAATCAAGCCTAAAATTCTGAAAATTATTTCCAGACTTCAGTCTTCCCTAGAGCCAGTTTAATGTCCTTGGATTTATGCCAGACATAGGCTCTTCTTCAGTAAGTCTTTGTTGTGCAGCACAAACAGATTAAATCTGCAAGCACAAGCCTCGTTATTATAACAATAATCAATAGTGCSCTTGCCCTTCCTACCTTTTGAAACATAAATCTTATTTCCTTGTGTCACAAAATGAACCACAGAAACTTCACTGGCATACTTGTAATGTTGCAGGACAGGAGTATTATTTATTATTACTAGATTTGAGTTCCTGCATATCAAACTTTTCAGAAAGAAAAAAATATCAAAGCAGAAAAGATCTTTCAAGATCTTCTTCAAAAGAACCTACCTGTTTTCTTGGTATTTATGTCTCATTGAGAGATCTTCAAGTTGTTAAATTTGGTCAGTTTGGTCCTTATGKGCACTTGAACAATTTCCACCCATTGCTGCAGACAGGGTGAGATCTTTGGAGCTGCTCCCTATTCCTGCATCCTTACAGGGAAACCTGGACCCCAGTACTCACTTTTTGACCCTCAGTTTTTGACTGCCCCTTTCCTGGCCTTCCTACTGTTTGCTTACATTTGGGTTGAAGTTCCCTTTGACTTTTGGGCACCAATGACCAAAGCTGCTGTTATCATATTTCAAGAGTCCCATACCTYCTCGGTRTTCTYTTGGGGGCAGCTCTTCACAGCATTGACTTCTTCATCAGCAGATCATTCCTTCTTAATCARGACCCCCTCCAGRCTCTCCCTGGCTGGCCAACCCACCCCCTTTTATCCCAGTTATCTTGACTAGCCACAGCTGCAGCCCACTGAAGGACATCACAGCTGCAGCCCATCAAGAGTAACCRGGACTTACTGGGGCAAGGCCATCTATAGAATACATACCACACAAAGCTGTTGTTAGGAGCAGTGGAAGAGGACGCAGCTGGAAGGAGAGCTTGGTAGAGGTGTATCAGCTGGAGCTGCATGAACTCCTGATCTGTGGGCTCTGAGTATGGGATCAGCTGGATCTGGACAGTGGGAACACAGCTGGAGCGGTTCAGGGGATCAATAAACAATCCTGCAATGAAAACAATGAAGGGAGGAGATCTGAGGAATAGGAGGAGCTGGAGAGTGACTGGGAACAAGATCRTCCAGAAGGTCAGACACATAAACTGATACTGGTGTGAGAGACCCTCTGAAGGAACAGGAGGAAAAGGCAGAACTCAGACAAAAGCCTTTATTGAGATGCTAAAGAAATCGTTCCAGTGGGAACCAAGTTAATTCCTGACTACTTTTCTAGGYAGGATGGACATATATTGAGAAGGGTTGCTAAATTTGTGATCATGTAATCTATGGCCAAATAAAAGAAATCAGCACCAAGAAAGAAAGWCAGTGGAAATGACAGAAATACAAAGCAAAAAGGAAACTCAAGATATCTTCCCCAGCTTCCTTCCTGAGGCAGCACCAGACACAACAGATTGCCTCAGGTAGCTGCTGCCATCTCTGTAGCCTGACTAGGCAGCTGAAGGGAAAGTTTAATGGTCCTCATAAAAAGGAMTAAATTCTTTAAAGTATAACATAGAAGGCAAGGAAAAGAAAAATGTGTCCAAGGGGGAAGAAGATTTAAAGCCGATGGAAAACCAGGCATCCATGTTGAATCAAAGCTTGAAGAAATGTACATAAGGAGTTAATTCTTAGCTGCTCCAAGAAGCCGTTGAGGAGAAACTAAGGTTTAGGACAACCATCACATTTGTCCTTATAGGGAGATACTAGGGGAAGCAGAATGCAAAATATTTTCTACTTTTGCTGCAATGTGGCATTCTCTTATTTGTTTTTTYGGTTTTTTATTTTCTTCCTGTTTTCATTTTTTAGGTGGGTGTTCTTAGKTTTTTAATCATAACTTTTAAAGCAAAAGGAAGTCATTAATACTGAGCTCCAGCAGGTCAGGGATCTTCTGCTCACACTGTTACATGGATTTCTTACGAAATATCTCAAACTAAAGGCCTTGCTTAGTACAGGCAAGTGGAGTATCCCAAYTTTCTTGAAGCTGTGCTAGTTTGCACCAAGGAGGGGCTATGGTCAACTTTACATCTGGATACTGCAAGCCAACACTAAAGCTGAAGAGCAGTTTGTGAATAGCAGCTTGTGGCTTTTGTATTTTCCAACTGTGCTATTGTTTCAGTAGATGGAAACTTGCRAAATAATTCCCTTGTGCAATATTCTAAATTAGTATAAGGAATGTATTATTTTGCTGGAATCCTTTATTTCTGCCATTTCTCTGARCAGACAATAAGCAGTTTCTTGAGAAGAAATGATAAAGCATGGTTTCCTGCAGCTTTATGATGAATTCTCTGCTGTTTTTCAGATGATCACCTAGAGAAAAACACTTTGTTGTAGGAAAATACCAAAAGCTGTTTTCACTTCAGTGCTCTCTACCGTTTAGTAGGAATTTAACTATTATTTCTGTCATTTCTTCAGTGAATGCATGAAAGGGATCTTTCTTTATCTGTCTACCTTTTCTCATCATACCTGTGAAAGCACATTCTTGAAGTCATTACCCTTTAGGCAAATTTGCTCAAATTTTGAGTCTGATAGGTTCAAAGTGAGGAAAAGACAAATTCTTACACACACAKAGAGATGACATAATTAAATAAGCCTTCATTCTTATAGAAATCATATTAAAGTAATTCAGCAATTTTTGCCATTTCTCGTATTAGAAGATTTTTCTACATGTTTGTTGAACTTCTGGAACTTTGTTACACACTGTGTTAGAGATGAAAAAAATCCCTCATCAGAACACTCCTGTACATTTACTCCTGTACATTTTTCCTTGTAATGGAAGGAAGTTTTTTTCTGTTTGTGATCAGTCCTGAATAGGCTAAATAAAGGTGGTGAGCCACAGTCTGCAGCCTGGCAGGTAGGGCAGTGCTAAACAGTGTCTGACTTGTACCAARTGCAACCAAGCAAATGGAGAAGAGRGGTCCAGGAACAGAGCATGGGTACATGAATATTCACAGCAACAAAAGGATGCCTCAGAATGATTTATAAAACAGGTCTGGGACACAAGGGAACAACCTTGGAGTGCCCAGTCTCTTCTGCTGTGAAAGGGAGCATGCAGGAAGTGGTGCTGATGTGGAGTATACATGGAGAAAAGGGGTGGGAGGAGAAAATTGTTCCATGTGCCTTCATGTAGCCCAATAAAGCTGGAACTTGAATGGATACACAGTGCACACACAAATAGAGGATGCACAGAGCACACTCAAATAGGGGATGCAGAGTGTGCACACACAAATAGGGGATGCACAGTGCACACACAAATAGGGGATGCACAGGGCACACACAAATAAGAGGATACACAGTGCACACTCAAATAGGGGATGCACAGGGCACACACAAATAAGAGGATACACAGTGCACACTCAAATAGGGGATGCACAGTGCACACTCAAATAGGGGATACACAGTGCACACACAAATAGGGGATACACAGTGCACACACAAATAGGGGATGCACAGTGCACACACAAATAGGGGATACATAGTGCACACACAAATAGGGGATGCACAGTGCACACACAAATAGGGGATAGACAGTGCACACACAAATAGAGGATGCACAGTGCACACACAAATAGGGGATGCACAGTGCACACACAAGCAATTGATGCACAATCCACACACAAATAGAGGATACACAGTGCACACACAAATAGAGGATACACAGTGCACACACAAATAGGGGATACACAGTGCACACACAAGCAATTGATGCACAATGCACACACAAATAGGGGATACACAGTGCACACACAAGCAATTGATGCACAATGCACACACAAATAATGCTCTCTTGAGACCATTTAGCACAAGGGCTCTGTGCACAGGCAGCAGAGCACACAGGCTACACAAAGCTCTGGGTTTCTAAATGTGCTCTGCTCTGCTGCATAAAGAGTTACGGGAAGAAAAGTCTTCAGCAGCCCCTGGCACTGCTCAGGGCTGTTTTTCTCTGTCCTGCCAATGGCCTGTGGTTTCTAAGATTGCCCCAAGTAGTTCTCATAGTGCTGTTTCTCCTTTCCCTGAAGTCCAAGGCCAAGCAAATACACAAAATCCCATAGATATTTAGAGGAGAAATTCATTTTAATGTGCCTTGAAATCATGTGGAGGATGTAACACTACTCAGCAGAAATAGAAACTTGTGGCAAGGTTTCTGATCACTTACTATCTTGTGAAGATACATTACTGCCAGGCATTTGTGGATTAAAAATCAAACCATTCATGTTACTTTAATGTAGTTTGATGTATGTTAATAATGTATACRTGCTTAATTCAATGGGAACAGTACCATGTCTAAACTTAGGGAACATTAAATATGTGCATGTTATTAATTTCTGGTGCCAGGGAACAAAGAACTAGCTATTTTTTCTAATTTTTTTACCTATCTCTAGTATGTAATTTCTCTTGGTACATTTTATAATGAATTTTATCGGGTTTCAGTTCTTTATTCCATTGCATTTTGATCTTATTATTGCCTCCTCTTATGAGATGCTCTGACATTTTTGAGTTTTTTGTTCTATATAAAACCAACTCAGTTTTGTAAAGCCATAGCTCTCCTGTTGGCAGAATGCCATGCTTATTTAGCCTGTAACTATAATCTAAGTGAAAACCAAGGCTTCAAACAGCTTACATTGCACCCTTTCTTTCTTACCAGCTTTGTCTTCTGCTTCTTAATTCCTTAAACAATTCACACTTATGTTGACTGCTGCCATGTTTGAGCACTGTGTTTGGGACAGCCAGGGTTAATTGAAGCCAAAATGCTGATTTAGAAGTTTTGACCAGACTAAATCAGCTGAAATGGGTTTGGCTTACAGCTGCTGAAGATCTGGTTCCCTGGATCCAGAAGTGGAAGGGATAAAAGAAATGGTTGAAGGAAAACTCTTTTTAAAGTCTGCTCATCAGASCATTGATTCCCCTCCTGCACAAACCTGTTTCCTTTCTTTGCAAGGAGCATGGATGATTGTTACAGACATCTTTTGTGAAAATCCTTTTCTTTAGGATTTTTCCTTCTGAGAAGCTGAGAGGCCTCAGAAACAAAATGTAACCAATGGTTATCTGCTGCTGTGGAATGCAACAGGTAGATCTGTGATTGGTCTCATGTGGTTGTTTGGATTTGGTGACCAGTCACTGCCTCTCTCTCTCTCTGTCTGAGCCAGCTGCCTTTGTGATGATTCTTTCTATTCTATTCTTAGCTAGCCTTCTGAGAGGAAACCTTTCCTTCTATTCTTTTTGGTTAGTTATAATGTAATATATATATATCATAAAATAATAAATCAAGCCTTCTGAACATGGAGTCAACATTCTCGTCTCTYCCCTCACCTGAAAACCCCAGTGACCACTGTCACAGATGATCTTAGCAAAACTTCACTTTCAGGCAGTTCAAGTTTAGTGAGAYGAAATGTAWGCCCAAAGTAAGATGGGCCTGGTCCACCAGGACTTTTGCTATCATTTCTCAGTCATGAAGTCATGAAGGTCTGATTTTATTCTTATTGCTTGTACCTGAGACTGAGTGGGAAATTAAACAAGTCTGGAACTTGTTGCAGGAAATATTTAGCACTTTGTGACATTAGGCTCAAATGGGTATGGATTTGTTTTACTAAACCCAGATTTGGAATTGGTGAAGGACCATTAAAGAATGTTCATTAGTTGGGATCTATGGATCTAAACACACCACTGAGTGTTTGTGAGCCCACTCAAGAGAAACAGCTTGGCTGTGCTTGAAGTTATTGTGGATTGAGTTTAAACCAGGTTACAGCCAGTAAAGTGATTGATGGGCATCTGCATATTCCTTCTGACTCTCAGGCCTCCTTGCTGTTGTGTGAGAAGCAGATCAGAGGCATCAAYGCAGGTTACTGTGTTTCTTACTAAAGGTGTCTTTGACACACAGTCCTTCCTTGTCAGGGGTGTTTCTAGCAAATGTAAATTAAAAACCTGCCTCTTCAAGCAGAATGTGCTGTGCATAAAATGCATTTGGCAAATACTTTCAGCACTGCAATAATCCATTTCATGATTTAAAAGCCTTGTAAACATGTCAAAATGGTTGGTTGGTTCTACCATCTTTGTGCCATCTATTGCACTGAATAAATAAAGGAAAATGCAATTTATTCAGTGCTTTGGAAGCACAACATTTCTCTCACTGATGTGTGACAACTATTATCATATTTATTGTCAGCATTACACTCCTAAGCATGCAGGTGATGCATTGTGAGTATTTCATACTGATAAAGCCATCAATATCTTCCTGCTGGACCTTATTTGCTCAGTGGAATCTGCAGCGTGAGCTGGGATGATGGGAGGTAACTGATGAGACATTCAAACAAAACAAAATAAGGATAAAGGAGGAAATGACATGTTATCTGATAGGATCTTAAGTGGAAAACAAACAAACAAAGAAACAAAAGTTTTTTGGGGTTTTTGAGTTGGTGGCCAAAACTAAAGTTTGCAAGTCCTCCGTCTTTACTGCCACTTGGGAACTCAGCAGCCTCCAGAAGGACAAGATCAGGGCAGAAACAACACCATGTAATTCCAAATAGGCTATAAAAATATCTCACTGCATCTAATATAAACCATTTAACACCTCATCATTCTGACTTATTTACATTTTCAGAGGCACCACTGAAAGGAAATGAAATTAAAAAAGGCCTCCCTCCCAGGGTAGAGTCTAGGGGAGGAAGCAGCTCTGCAAAGTCCCAGGGGTTTACTGAGTCATTGTTCTCTGAGACACAGAGGAAGGAGCTCTGCTTTTGCAGCCTGTCAGCTTCATAGTAAATGTTTGTACAGGATCTTTGATCTCTTATTTATACATATTTCTCCAGGACAGGGAAGCAAGCAGAAAGAGAAATTCTATTTATATAAATCTTTCTATATCCCAGAGGTCAAGAAAACAGCATTTCAAACAAAGTGGGGGAATTTATCTTTGCCTCTTAGTTTTGCAGGAGAGATGCATATTTTAGATCATGCCTCCGGATGAGGCTCAGGTATATCAATGCGTGACTGAGCGTGTTTAGTAGGTGGCACTGCCATAATTTCTCTGGATGGGCTCACGTGTATGTGACACTGGGGATATGTTTTGGGCTTGTCTCCAGAGTCTCCTGGTTGTCTCAGCTCTCTTTAAGCAAGTTCCACCTGGTTTTTTCACCTGGCGAGGATATGAGGTAATGAACATAATTTTATGATAGGTAAATATAAAAATGTACTCTGTTTTTTTTTAAGATGRCTGTAGATCTCAGAGAAGCTCTTAGTAAGTGTTGTTTGCTCTTTTAAATGATATTGGAAATGTCTATATTGATGTGCATTATCTTTTTTATTTTCAGAGTATCAGATCTTCCCTCAAATTTTGAGTTCAAATGCTGCTTATTAAAAAGTTAACAAATGCTGGATTAGTTTTTCTTACAAAGACTCTTCATGTTTTCTTGCAAGCTGGATGCTTTAGTAAGACTCTTACTTATTTGAAAAATATTTTTAATAAAAATAAGAAAGAAAAATGTTTGGATGCAATTCCTTTAAGGCTGCCTAGCTTGTAGTGGAAATAGCTCATGGACATGACACAATATTCTATCCAAACAGTTATGATCACATGATGATAATTGAAGTGTCATGTATACAAATATATAATAATTAGCAATTAATACGGTGAAAAATTTGCAGTTAGAACAAAATGGACTAGAATTGCTAAAGACCATAAAAAGACAATATCACATGATCACACAATGCCTTTGTTTTTAGACAATAAAATAAACCATGGAGAGCATATTTCTATCATTTCTGTGAAATCAAGTAGGTTAATCATTTATGATTTTTATGCTTCAAAGCTTATGTGTGCTACATGCTGTAGCGAGATCTAAACCATTATTCTAAAGCCCAATGTACCATGCACGCTCCCTGCTGCTGCAGCATCARCCTCATCAGATTGGGTTTGTCTAAAAGATATTTTAAATATATTATAGGATGAAAGGTGCTGCTTGATTATGCAAAACCAGCAKAAGAATGCTAGTCAGCAAAGGTACATAGCTCTTGGCATTTATTTCCTCTGAGAGCTCAGATAATCAAACCTGGGAATACACACTCAGAGATGTGATRCAAACCAGGTATTCCAGACACAGTGTCACCAAGGTTCTGGGGAGATGAAACATGAAGCTGCACTAAACATTTCCACTGCAATTGCTCATCTGAAGCAACCACTAGTTATTACATGCACCCCTGTCTCTGGCTTAGTAACAAGACCAGGAAAAATTTCACAAAGGTGGAGGAGGAGAATGGAAATTGTGGTAATGCATCAAACATAAACAAAACRTGTGGAATAAGTGGAAATATTGGAAAAACATACAGCACTCTCCTGCATTTAGCTGGAGAATTCAGAGGAGTTTCCTTCACTCAACTGACAGCCAGGAATTGCCTGTAGGTGGGCATTGGTCTGTGACTCAAACTGAGCCAAACGCTGTTCCCACTGAAGTGGCTCATGAGCCACCGAATCACACTCCCACATCTGTGTACCTGCCATCTCAATGATTCCTGACCAATGTCTGCATAACATTTTATGGAGGTTCCATGCTGGAAATTTCTTGGCTKTTGGGAAAACTATTCCATCATAAAAGTCTTCCCATCGACTTGACTAAGGTTTGATCAAAACACGAGGKGGAGTTTCATTCTCATCAGCTCCACACTCACTGTAGGTACCAGCAAAAGAAGGACTTTTTCTTGGATGGGGGTGTGAGAGAGAGAGAGAAAGGGAAGCTGGAATCAAGCAWAAACCATCTTGAAATCAAGTAAAAGCAGGTAGCCACTGTTCAGGAGCCACCTTGCCACTGGAGCAACCTCCACACAGAACAGAACTGCATACAGTGACACWCAGATGCCATAAATAATAATGGATCTTAAAAACATAATTTTCTATCAGGAGTTTGCATGCTTGCAAAAGCTCATAAATAACTGGTGTTTATTCTCCACACGGCACTTTTGCAGTAGCTGATAATGGCTGAGTAAATGGTGGATGGGATGAATTCCTCCACTGATTTCAAATAAACCTTATGAGTTGGAGCAATAAAGAATGTTAAACAGTGTGCACAAAATAACATGCTGTTAGATTCCATATATGCTGCCTCAGTGAACACTAAAGCATTTTAATCTTGGTTCCAGCATAGTAAATAGCAAGATAATAACCTAAGGAAGAATACTCTTCTTTAAAAGTCTTTCAAGTGCTTGTGCATACTACTGCCCTGTGCTTGAGACTCTTGGCAGATGCTTCAGTCACTTTATTTCTGTGTCACTACAGTGAAATTGGCCTGAAGTTCAGATGAACATGTTAATTTGTGCTGAAATGTATTAGAGTAACTTGAATCCTGGGTGGGTGAGCACAGTTGCAAGTGGAGCTCACACTACACTCAGTTTCAGTTATGAACAAGTGATAAAGGGGCCCATGTCAGCARCAAGTAGAATTTTTTGTTGTCATTCATGCATCTTGTTTTTACAAGAAACTCCCCTGCCCCAGATACTCTTGCAGGAGCAACCCATAGACAAAATTACTCCAAAGCAGTAAACAGCCATAACCAATATCCTGGGGGAAAAAAAATTGCCCACTAAAAATGCCCATGGAACAGCTAACTCCTGCAATCACAGATTGGTTTGGGTTGGAGTGCACCTCAACTATCATCTAGTTCCAATCCCTGCTGCCATGGGCAGGGGCAAATTTCTCCAAACCAGGTTGCTCAAGTCTTCATTCTACCTTGCTTCAAGCAGCTGCAGGGATAGGGCATCCACAGCTTCTCTGGGCAGCCCATGGCAGTGCCTCACCACTGTCACAGTAATTACCTGAGAAATTGCGCTGGCAATCGAGCCAGTGTATGCCCTTCTTCCTGGTACATCCCTTTACATAAATCACCATCAGGAAAATGAAGGGCCTCATCTCCCCTGGTGGCTTCCCACATGCAACCCCAAAATTACAGCCCAGGAAATTTGTAGGAGTTGAAAAGCTGGATGGAAGTTCCTCAATCTGATAAGCAAGCAGCTGTGAGCACTGTACCTGCTGCAGCCAGGAGGGAGTTCCTCATCCTTCATGTACCAATGCACACTCAGCTCTCATGCCTGTGTCCTGTAGAGGGGAATGATAAAGGAGGAGTTTTTTGCCCCCTGGGCTCCACTGGTAGCTCTGACTCAGCAGGGATTGGGTCCTGTACATAAAAAGTGAAATGGAAACCATTTGGACCATTGTACACAAAACCCATGGATGGTGTTTGCAACTCAAAGTAAAGCTGCTGTGGGCTGTAGTTTTTAACAGAGGGAGAGAAGAGGGAGGTGAGGTGTTTAAGTCATTAAGTACTACTGGCTCCAGAGGTTGTAATATTACAAATTGAAGTGGAGTAGTGGCACTATTAGCCTTGTAATATGATGTGAGTGAGGTTCAAAGAACTGAGAGTGTTCTCTGCGTCTTTGCCATTCTCATTAGCACAAGTTCTTGAAGGCACTTTTGTTAATAAAGGAGAAATAGTGGTAGATGCATAAGGCTAATGACCATAGAAGTGAATGAACCAAAACCCTTGTCGAGTCAAAAGTACATGGTAAATACATTAATATCCAAGCAGAGTGAAATGCTTCAAAGCAGTAGGTAGTTAAGTAGGTAAGGAGCAGTGAAAAGAGCATCTTGAAAATGCAGGGGATGTGCCATCCCCTACAAAATCTGTGAAGTCTTCTACATCACTGAGTTTATTGCAGGTTCTGAGATCAGCTGGGCTTTACAGCAGTATGGTTTGGCAGTGGATTTAAAAATAACTAAAAGACAACTATGTGAGCTTTGTGCAGCACACTCRGTGAGTGCACTGACCTGCTGTGACACACATTGAAACCTGTTCCCCTCTTTGACTTCATTATGCTGAGGGGATGCAGTGTGTTCCTGGGCCTGAACTGAGATGTGTGGTGGCCCCTTGCTCACTGGAGTGGTGAAGGGTTGCCCTCTGTAGGGAAGGAAAATTATAATTCAGGTACCTTCTGTTTACATCAGGTTTCTTTTGCKGGTGTCTGGGTGGAGCCTGGCAGGGGCTGAGCTTGGGAATCCTTGGAGTGTGTTTTCTAGGATCCACCTGGGAGGGCGAATGGGGGCACAGCTGGTGAAAAATTATTCCAGTGTCCTAGATTTCTCTTAATGGTCGTCCATAATAAATGAGGAATGTTTTTATTAATTTAAGGTGCAGGATAAATTTGTAGATTGAAGATGTTTGCAGAGGCATGACAAGATCTTCAGTCAGAATAGCGTGACTTGACAAAAGTCTGGACCTTGGATTTAAGTGTCAAGCATTATAGTGAAGATTAGGTTTCAACTTCTGCAATGCTACATCCTACTTTAAAGGAGGTTGTATCAAAAGAAATGGTCTTTTCAGCTCAACTATCTCTCTTTTTTTCTGTGATATTTGGCTAGCACAGGGTTTCAGTGATCCCCTTTCATGATAGCTCTTTGAGCAAACCAGTCTGTGGGAGCAATGTCTCTAATCCCCAACAGTAAGATGACCCTAAATGTTTTAACCACATTCATGTGTTGCCAGCAATTTTTATGCTATTGATACAGATGGTATGGATAAGACTCTCTTTATCCTTCCTTTAGAGCTGAAACCTGTGCTGGTATCCACAGTATTTGAATAGTCTGGTTTTAATAGAAACATGAAAACACCATATGGAGCCAGACACCCATTTCCTTTCCTTAGTGTGTTTGGTGAGTTTGAGTTTACTTTAACATGACATCTTATAAATCATGTATCATGTAGTGACCATATAAGGTTACCTTTTATTGAAAGGATATTGGTGTTGAGAGCTTGCTGTGCTTGGGTATTTATTAAGGAAATGAAAGATCTCTAGAACATATGATATATCTTGTGTTACTAAACATTATTAGTTTACCAATAGAAAAGTGTTTCTTTCTCTCGCCCCTCTGAGCCTTCAAGATAAAACACTGAAATAAAATTTGCCCTTGGATTAAAGTCTGATACAGTGTACATCCTGTTGGAGTCACAGACTATTTGACAGTGTGTTCTGAAATCACTCCCAGGTTCATGTTTTATGCAGGAAGGAAACATACCTGTGGAGATAGCCTCAGGCAGTGGTAATTAAAATATGACCGTGTGCCACATGACCTTAAGGCATATTACTGCTTCAACCCTTCACCTCACAGTTGTTAAAATACTGGGCTTGGCTTATTAACAAAGCCCCATCTCTGTGTAAGAAACGTGCTGGGCAAAACAAGTCTGTTGTCTTCCCCTGTGTGGGAAGGAAGCAGTAAGTGCAGCCCAGTTAGTTCATGACAATGTAATATATGTACATTTTCTGCCATGGCAGCTGCAAAATGCCTGTGCAGGTCTTGCTGCATAATGAATCCATCAGTTTCAGGGAGAAAGCACAAATATAAAGGTAGTAGCAGARTGGAAACTCCAAGTACTGGTTCCTAGGTACCAGGTCTCCTAGACCCCACAATTTTTCTGAGCTCTCACAACAATTAAATCTAAAGAATGTGTCTTGGCCTTTTCTGTGTGTGAGAGGCTGTTAAGCAGAGAGATCCACTATTTCAGGAAGAAAATCCTGATTATCTCCTGGGAGAACATGCTGCCTTGCAGGGAAAGGGGCCACTTTCATGTGTGACCCTCTTATCACCATGAAGCCATTTAGACACAGATCTCTCAACCTGTGTCTCACCAGTGTGTGTAAAATGTAGAGTGACAAGGCTTTTGCAACGTGTTGGAATTGACTGTAACACTACAGCAACACTTGATTTCCTCCACCTTTGTTTTAAGAAAACAGGARTTCCAAGCACTTCTCACAGACACTAAACTCATCACAAAAGGTGAAAAAAAGACAACACAAAATAAGGATTTTTTGGATACCACTSAAAAATTGTTCTTTTCTAGATCACTGTTTTGTACAAATAATCCTTGTGGYAACGCCTAATGCTCAGGTGTTATTAAATAATATCTTTTAAAATGGGAAGTAAAAGCTAGAACTCCCCAGGTGTGTATCCCAACCATASAAAGCCACAATGTCAGGCACCAAGCACAGACTTTTCAAAACACCCAAAGACTTACAGAACTTGGTATTTATTATTTATTTATTATTTATTTATCCCATTGGCAGGGATTTAGGCAGATTTTTCCCTGATTCCTCAYGCAGCTCAGTGGATGCTCCTGAGGAATGGTCCTGGTGGACCCCTGGGTGGGGCAGGAGTTGGTGCTGGTGGTGGTACCTGAGGTTTGTCCTGCTGGGTCTGTGGGGTGTGCACAGTGTCAGTGCTGGGTGTGGGGCTCCTTGTGTGAGCTGTGCACACAGAGCACGTTTGCTTGTGGATGGGGCTGCTCTGGAACAGTCCTGCTTTGATTCCACATCTATACACACATGCCACAGCACACTACACCCGTAGAGAGTGTAAATGGACTTGACACTGCAGAAGGATAAGCAGAGACAAAAGTGACAGCAGAATAAATAAATCATCTGCCACCACAGCCTCTCTAGACAAATCCTTAATGTTTGCAGACTCTGAGGCCAGCAAATAAGGGGCATTCAGAAGTACAAAGCATGGTTAATGACCCTATTACAAATACTGACTGTGCTTTCCTTACATTCCTGTTTGTTTGCTTTGTCTTCTYTGTTTTCTTGCTATTTCATGGAAGCTCATCCTGTTTCATTTACTTTTGATTTCCTAMAAATAGCTGTGCTCTGTTTTAGGCATTCATGTTTAAAGTCATGTTTACTTCCAAGGCAGAGGGACTCCAGATATTCTTAGTTTGCTTCTGGCAAAAGGGTACTTCAGACATCTGCTTTGTTCTTGTCCCATGCAGAGAGGAGCTCCCAGGCATTACCTCAGACCACTGAATGTCCTGCTTGAAGCTCACACCTTTCTGACACTGCTTTCCTCATCAGTTTTTACCTTTGCTTTCTTTCCTTCACCTTGCAAGGACTGCAGCCTGTGTAGGGGCTCTGTTGTTAGACACAGAGGAGCTACAAGTCCACTCACTTCTTCTGGGACATCCTTTAAACATTGCTTCCCCATCTGCACCTTATTCAAGCATGGATAAAGCATGGATTTTCCCTATGATTTTTGAGCTTTTAAAACATCCCAATAGAGGTAGCTTCCTCTGACTGTAAACTTTGACAGGGAATGCCATGCTCTTAGCAGCTGATGTAATTATAGACTTTTGTGTCTGGGAAGATGCTAAGTGATTGTAAGCGCAGGGCCCRACTTAGCCTTGATGCAATTGTCACACTTTTTGCTTTAAAATCACTTTTGGAAATGAATTCAGACTTCATTTGGGCTGAAAACAAGTGAAGCCATTTCCTGCAGAAGCTGAATTAAATGACACGAGGCTTCTTCAATCAGTCTAATTWTTAAACACCCATTAGAACCAGTGGCCAGTGGAGTGCAATGGCCAAAGGTTATGGTCTAGAGCCACGATTAAGTCTGGCCTGACATAAAGGTGTGTAAACCATAACTCAGGATTTCACAGTTAAATAAATGTACATTGGCTGAGGATCAAGCCTCCTTCTTCCTAGAATTACAGAATGGCTTGTGTTGGAAGGGACCTTAAAAATCATCTCATTCCAACACCCYTGCCATGGGCAGGGACACTTTCCACCAAACAAAGTGGGGCCTCAGGGCCCCATCCAACCTGTSTTGAATTCTTCCAGAGCTGGAGCATCCACAACTCCCCTGGGCAACCTGTTCCAGTATTTCATCACTATCACAGGAAAGAAATTCTACTTAATATCTAATCTAAATCTGCCCTCTTTTAGTTTAAAACCATTATCCCTTGTCCTTGTTCTTTTTTTGCCATAACTGCCACATCTGAAACATWGCAGATAACTCTAAAAAAATTTAAAAAGCAAAAGTATCAATCCCTGCACCTCATTCTATCCATTGGATTTACTAAATCTGTCATTCCAGCAGTATGATTTCCTGTTTGCCCATGTAAGACAACAAGATCCCACAGTCCATGGGAAACAAAGTGTTAAATGTGCAAAATTTTTTTCCTTTTAGTTCTCATATTCTAATAGAGCAAAAGGGCAGTGAAGAGAAGATTGAAAAATAGGAGCCAATCCTTAAACCAGAGTTGTGATCAGCAGAGCATAAGCAGTGGTTTAGAGTAAATTTTATAGAATTACAGGCAAAAATTCCTTTCAGATATGCATCACAGATTAAACAGAAAACAAAAAAGCACACAATRAGTGGAGAGTTATATTTTCCCAGGGAAAATATATTACCATAGCTTAAAATGACAAAATATCATAAAGATTTCCACTTCATGGTATATTATTTTATATTAGAAAACTTTTAAAGTGCTTTGGGCTGAGTTCAGAAGGGAAATATTTGGATTCATTATTTGATACCACTTTATGCCCTGTGGTAGTAAAGCAGGGCTTGCATTGTCCCCTCGGGGCTGCTCTGAACCAATGTGGCTTGTGTGAACCCCATGAAGTGCTGGGGTACAGGCTTTGACAAAGGCTGCTCATTCAGACCTTACTTTCTCTGAAGCTCAAACTCGAGTGCATAGCTTAGTTTCACTCCAGACAGAAAGTACTTGGTGGCTTTTATTTCTCTCCACCAGGTTTTGCTCATCAGAATGAGCAAGAGGACTCATTCCCCTAAAACACCATAGTGAACCCAAGTGAAAAAGAATGAAACCCAGGCATTTATATGAAAATGTATTATGGAATCTGCTCASTGATGCAAAAAGAAAATTAAAACCCTAGTTGATAACTTGAATTGCTTTACTGGTATGACATTTTAGTGCAATAATTATTCTTTTCCTTGAAACCACACTTTCGTAGGAAGATTTTAATTAGAAAGTTTTTCTTTCTCTCTGTTGTACTCATGGTATAGAAAGGAAACCCCTCAGGGTCTCTTCCATCAACTTATAGATAAAGTACTTTCTGCTTTACATAAAATATGGATGTCTGAAAATAGGCAAAGTTTGTCATTTTTCTCTGATTAGCTGATGAGGTAACATGCAACTTGTCTGCATCATCTCTGCCTTCATTTTTGTCATAGGGTATTTAAATGTTATTGTGAGAAGCAGTGGGCACAGGAATAGGACTAAAATAACTTAAAGTGCCCTTCAAGACTAGTCTGGAGTTATATTTGTCGTTTTTAAGACATATGACAATTTAGAAACATTTTGGAGACACGCAGAGCTCAGAAGATTGATCTAACCTGTATTTCTGATGCAACCAATTGTTTTCTATAAACATAAACTCCTTCTTCTAGAATATGAATCAAAGAACCTGCCAGTGTGTTGTAGTCACTTAACTATTAGAAGAGACTTCTGGGAYGTTAGTCCTTGTGGCAATAAAATCTCCTTAGGGAGTGAAAGTAAGTTTATGGCCCATTACTAGATTTAAGTGTTTTCAGACCTARCTCTGGGTTTAGGGGACTTTTTTCCTCCCTTACAGTTTAATTTATCAAACATGACTGGATTGTGGTATTCATAGAATTCATGCCATTATACAAAAGTGGATTGGAAGGAAATCTCCAGAGGTCATCTAGTCCATTCCTACTCTAGAACAGCATCAGGTTGGACGTGGATGTTCTCTCAGTGGTGCAGACTCCACAGCATCCCCAAGGAACCCATTCCATTATAACACTAGATTTTTTAAATGAATGTCTACAATCAAACTCTCTTCCTAAATCATAAACCATTTGTTTCTTGTCCTCTTCACAGTGATCACAGGGAAGAGACTCTTTACAAACATCACGTACAAAAACCATTGCTGTGTTTTAATCTTTCTTTCTCTAGACCGTGCAGACCCAGCTCTTTCTGCCGGATGCCCAGATTATTCATTGTTTCTGTTGCTCATATTTGGACCTCATTAGCCTAAATGTTCCTTCAAGTTAAGTGGCCAAAACCTAGTTGGATGAAATGACCTGAGGGCTTACACATGTTGAGTAAAGGGAAAAAAAATTTCTTCAGTTTTCATGTTTATCTTCTGACTAGCTGTAATAATACACAGATTCTTAGCTAGAAAGCTGTAGTACCAAATCAATTATTCCTAACTTCAACTGCTGGGTCATTGTATAGTATAATGGTGGCTTTGCTTGATTTGCATCCTGTTTTCCCAGTTCTGGAGTACTAGTCTTTTCCTGGAGCAGACAATGTGCAGTTTGATAGCACCCCAATCCCTTCTGGTTCATTCCCAATGAATGGTACCAGGCTGGGAGAGACCTCTGTGGAACCCCCTTGATGCAGCCCTTGACAGTGAACCATGAATAATTATTCTCTTCCAAATGGTTTTCTAATCTGTYTTGCACTCACTTTCTAGTAGGTTTYCCCTAGTCCACATTTTTTTCTCTTRTTTATCAGAATGTTATATGAGACRGTGTCAGGAAAGTTACTGTACTCAAGATATATCACATCTACTGCTTCTTCCATGTCTGCAAGGTCTATTACCCTGTGGGGGAAGGAAATTGCATTGGTGTGACAYAATTTGYTCKTGACAAATCCATGCTGGCTGTTACTCATCTCCTCCTTATCTTCTGGATCCTTATAAATAGTTTCTTTGATTATTTGTTTCAGCATTTAAAGTAATATCATTAAAAGAGTTGTCAGTTAAGTCCCATTTTCCTGCACATTCATTACTGAAACTGCAGTAAAATGTGAATTTTGTCTTTTTGCCCTTAACCTAATAATGCTAAAAATAAAGCTGCAGGTCTATTTGGAAAGACTGTGCTGGTATGAAATCCATGGTCTGGTTCCAACCTCTTTTACTGAACACATTTCTCTTTTATATTTCTCCTTTTTGTTTTAATAGGGAAATTAAATCAGGGAAATAGAAACCCCAGAAGCTTCATTTTCTCTTTCAGGTCCAGCTGCAGCAGCCAGGTTTTGCCCTGTGGGAAGAGTGTGCAAGACTCTTTCACCTGGCAGGTGGGACTGAAGGGACTTGCTCCATTGTCCCCTCCTGGCAGAGGTGGCACCACCCTGCACTCCTGATAGGAAAACACTCTCCAGCAGGGAGAAAAAACAATTGTTTCTGATGGGGGAGCTGGCAGCATGGTTTCAGGAGCAGGGCTACTGGGAACCAGAAGAGGAGGGAAAACTAAGGCCCTAAATCACACAAAGCCCTTAAATCACTTCATTCTCTTTACAGCACAGCTAGGAATGGAACAGATGAGATTTCATCTGGCAGAGTTATTCTTTCTAACCCTGCTTTTCTMCAGTTATCTAACAAGATACATACAAACTGTAAGGCTTATAAGAACTCTTTGTATTCAATAACCATCTCCAGTTAATATTTACTGTACGGTGTGGCAGGCAGAACAGAGTGACCTTCCCACTGCCCCCTCTGCCCTCAGCCTGCCCTCGGAAGGAGGCAGGCATGGAGTGTCCCCTGACGAAGAAGAACTTTTCTCCAGTCCCCAGCCAACTTCAAAAGCTGCTTGCTGTGATCTGAGGTTAATATCAAATACAGAGTGCAACCCTTGGCAATAAATCTCTGCCAACAGRTCTTAATCAAGTACAGAAATGTTCTACCTTTTTTCCACACTAAAAAAAAAAAAAAAAAAAGGAAAAAACCCCCAAACATAAAAAAAACCCCCAAAACAAAACAAAAAACCCAAAGAAACCCAAAACAAAACAAAAACCCAAAAAACCACCCACCGGAGAAAAACCCCAAGTGAAAAAACTCAGTGAAGAAACAAACCCAACAAATATAGGCAACATAGCAATTCTGTAATGCACAACTTCATTGGGTTTTGGGGACTTTTATTGGGAGCTACCCTACACACAAACTATTAAATTTATTATACTGGGATGCCTYCCAGCATTTCATGTTGATGTGCATCAAGCCAATTACATGCAATCTTTGGTATAGGGCATATTAGGTTTTTTGAACACAAACAGTAGCAGAAGAGTAAATGTAAATAAGAAGGTAATCCATGTGGTCTACTCCACAGCCTGGCAAAGTAAATGAAAGTTTCTCTCCACTGCCACTCCCATACAGTCCCCAAACCACCCCTGCTCCCAAATTAGATTCTAGATTGTGCAAGGTTTAAGGTGTGTGCCTGGGCAAAAGGAGAGTATGGAGCATCCTGCATTGCTGTGTGTCTGAAACTTTCTATTATTTAGCAGAAATCATTAACCATTCCTTTGTTAGACCATGCTCACTGTGAAAGGAAATTCAAGCAAATTCAATGCTGTATCCAGTGTTTGTTACACAAGGCAACTACAGCTGTTTGTGCAGATGCCATTGTACAAGATGCAGATGCCATTGAACTGCTAAGGTTAAAGCTATAGCCAGTTGTAAAAATTAGAAGATACTATATCCAGTGTTTCTCTTACACTGTAATTTGTCTGACTAATTTAAAAAATTCCTATGCTGTTCTTGCTACTCTTTGTAAATTTTATCATGATTTTCCTCCAAGGTTTTGCAGATGACAGGAAGCAGAGCTATTTCTCTGTTCAGATACCTGAGGTGTCCTATGATCAGACTGTGAGCAGAAAAGAATGTTGGAGATGTATCATCTATTGCAAATTTTGCAAAAATTACCTTCAAGTACAGGAGATCATATGTGTGTTTTTTTTATGTTTATGTTCAGGTGCTGGTTTGTATCTTCTAGTGATAATGAGTTTCCTGGTTTTCTCTGGAAAAATAAGTCAGGCCATATTTGGGGCATAGATGGATCCCAATGAGAGTTTTGCATGAATGTCAATGTAAAACAATAAACAGATACAATACATGGCTGTTTTGGCATGTTTGTTGTTCTGCTGGGTTTCTCYATCTATGTTTAAGTGGGACACAGCAGCACTTCTCCGACTCACATCTTGTTGCTGTGCTGGAAATCCAAGGAATGGGATAGTGTCCATATTGCTTTTTGATAAACATTGATTTCAGTAGCTTGTTGTTTAGAAAGGTCTTTACAGACAGCCCCTTGCAGCTGCTAAGGGGTTTCCCCTGGCATAAACAGGTTTTTGTGGCTTAAGTCTTGCTCCATGAGCTGCAAAGAATCAGTTCTTGAAGAAAAACATTCTTTGAAAGCAAGCTGCTGTGAGCAAATTTCTGTTTGAAAGTATTTGGTGTGTCATGTTTTAAGAAGTTGTGGCCTGCACATCCCTAGTGAGGAGATAACTGGGTCACTATCACCATCTAAACATGACCTAACTGTACCTGACAGGGACTTACATCTCTCTCTCYCCCTGTCTTTGCTGTCTGAAATACATTTGCATCTGGCCCAGAAGCCCTGGTACAGCACAGCCCATGAGCAATCAGAGAGGTGAGGCAGATCCTCTTGTGGGATCATCAGCACTGTTGTGCCCAGGTTCCATCTGGGCCTCTTGGGAGCCAAAACCCAGTGACTGCCAAAAGCTGTGAGGTTGCAGTAGGAAAAGACCATCCTTAACTTGCCTGGTCTTTTTCTTGCTTCCTTAGTCATTGGCCTCTGTGGCCAGTGGAAAGGAGCTCTCTCCTTGAGCCCTCCTCTCACTCAGGGGAGTGGAGTTCTCACTGGAACACAAATCACCCAATTTATGAGCTCACTCTTCCCTTCCTCCAAGTATTTCCGTGAGGAATTCATGACCTTGCCTGCATGCTTGCAGGAAGAAAGYGTTCCTTGGGCTAAAATGCATAGCTAAACTAAACAAATTTTAAATTGGACTTAGTCATAGTAGAGATTTTTTTTGCCAAGCTCATCATGTTCTGTTTCACATGCAAATCTCACCTCTCATTTGATGAAACACCAGTTTCTTTAACCTTCTTTTTAAGTAGGTATTTTCTCTCATTTCCTGTATATATGCCATACCTGACCAGAGTTCCTTGTTATTACTAATGAAACATAATCATGATCATAGTAATAACCATCTTCATTTACACAGCACCACTGGCCAAGCCTCCCAAACAGCCAGGGAAGGAATTAGGTCTTCTCATTAGGAGTCTAACAAACTGAAGGCATGACAGGACATTATAATAACCATGATATCACCAGGCTGGAAAGTGAAGAGGTAAGCAGTGTATGGTGATTAGTTCTGGAGAGCTCATCAAGGGGCATTTTTCAGGTTCTCCCCAGGAGAAGAGAGAGGCCATGGGGAAACATTGTCTGGCACGCTTGTGGGTGGGCCTTCAACACAGAGGGTAGGTAAATGGCCAGCACTCCTGAATTTCTGTAGAAGCTAGATACAGAACTGCTCTTTGAACTCCTTTCAGGCTGTTTGGGTGATTAACGAACACAGCCACTGCTCTGGCAGGTAAATTCAAGAGCACGTGAAACAGTTCTATTTATTTGTTTGGATTTTTTATTGTGCCCAGATAGGCTCAGTGTCCAGAAATGACAGTGCAGAGGCTTTGTGCAGGGAATATGACTCCTTTTCTCTGCTTTCACTCCCTCCTCTGCTCAGGCTGACCTCTTTGTTCCTACCTGACATCTTGTGTACCCTTTGGTTGTTCAGTGATTACATTGCAGGCTTTACACAGACAGCCCAACCTTTGTTACCATCATTAAAAAGAAATTCCCATGCTGTTTTCTGCGATGCTTTAAGGCTATTTGCAAATTAAAGCCAGTGGAGAATGCAACAGGCTGCTTGCTCAGCAGCCTTAGTGGCAGGAAGCAAAGTGGAGGCCTCTTCTGCCATGTCTGTAAAAACAAATTTGCCTGGGGTGTGAGGCTGGGAGCCAGTCCACTTCCAGATTTCCATGGGGTCTGTGTCTCTTCCTTCCCTGCTCTGGCAGCTCTGGTGGTGCTGCTTCATCCCCTCTGGGCACATGCAGCCGTGGGACAGGAGCTGTGGAGGCAATTAGGGATGACACAGTAAATGAATAATGGGAATATGCTGCACCAAGGTTGGGGTCAGCTTCCCTTCTGCTCCTCAAAAGGGACCTTTTCCACTACCCAGAGAAATAACTGCAGAACTTCTGTCTTTCTTGCTCAAAGTCATCCCCAACCTCTCCGTTCTTCCTGTGCCTTCCTGAACCCATCCCTTTCCTAGAAATGCTGGCTCCCAGTTTTGCTCCCTGCCAGCATTTTGCTTGTCCGCACATTTTCCTCTAGCTAGAGCCAAACTTATTACTCAATCAAAACTCAGCAGGAGTTCTGTTGAATTATTTTAAACTCACTGGGGCAAAAGCTGTGCCTTCCTATTCAACATTGAGATACCATGCATATTGATTGTGGCTGAGACAGAATAAATGAATACATTCATATTGATTGCATTTGTTCTTACTCACTATTAGACTCACTGCAGGGCCCTGGTAGATTTATGGTTTCCTTTTATGACTATTAGCAATAAATCCTTTTTTTTCCTCTCCTTCTTCTCTTTCTTTAAGTAAGCTCATTTTCTCAGAATGAATTTGAATGAAAAGAGTGGTTTGTACAATGACTTGTAGGAAAGTTCCTCGAGCTGCCTTTAATTTCCCACTCACTTTGAAAAATCTCTTCTTGTCACATGTGAAATCCAAACATTCTTCCCACATGTAGTTCAGATGCTCTGGCCCCCCTAACAAAAGTTTTGTGCACCAGTGTGCTTATTCTAATGAGCATGCAATTTCTTCCCTAATGTAATTATGGCAGATATTACGACCGGGGACCAGACATGCAGAGAAATGCTACTCTTCCAACCTGGGAAACCACTGAAAATTTGCATAATTCCAGGTACATATTGGAAAATTCAGAATTTTAAGCAATATGAGCTTGCTTATTATTTTATTTTCCAGGGCTCTATTCCATATCACATCTTTACTGCAGGGAACGGCATTGTGAAGCTTAGGCATACTGTGCAGACTTAATTTCCAGCCCTTTGGAGAGTGAGATTTTGGTTCATGAGCAGTAATTGAACAATCCAAGTGTATTGTATCTGTACTGCAATATTAAATTGATAGCACAGAGCTCTGAGCCCTAAGCAAGGCTGACATTTCTGTCTGTCAGCCACACACAACAGATTTGAACAGGATTGGCAAACTGGGGGGAGGAAGAAAAGGGTGAGAAGGGTGACCTCCCAGAGCAGAAAGGAGGCAGATGGACTGACWCCAAAAATAGAATGAAAGAGATGCAGTTTGTGGGACTGAGCAATAGCTTCAGAGAAAGAAACAGAAATATTACAGAGTGTAAATATTGATGGGTGAACACAAATGAAAAAAAACCAAAAACAAACAGGAATGGACAAGATGAAAGTTCATACACAKTATCATGTAAAAGAGATCATGCTGTTGACATCTGCTAGGCTCAGGAGGAGTSTCCCACAGAAAGATGGTAAAAATCCCCTCACTCAACACATTTAAAAATAGACTAAACAAACCTCAGTGATCCAGACTCTCACCCCTTTACTCACATGGGCTGTAACTCACTCCAGCAGTCATTCTTCCAAAGCCTGGGAACACTTGCAGAGTTAGAGGGTCTGAGCTGGATGCAAGGCAGAAATCCAGTCCTGGGTGYCCCAGCAGACATGGATTCAATGAATTACCAGCTCTTTTCATGACCAGAGCACTGCCTGGGCACATTGGCTGGCTGCAGCCAATCCCTTCCTGCACAGGCATGAACTCTACACAAAAAGTTAAAGCAAGGCTTATATTAAAAGGCTAGATCAGGACTTGGAGGCTGCATTCAGCAAAATACAGGCATGCTCTGTCTCACTTCATCCAACTCAGCTGAGCTCTGACAAATGCATGCACTCACTTTCCTCCCTGCACAGCTCAGAGTGATGACAGTATCTTTATGATCTTCAAGAGGAAGCTCCCATTTGCTGATAAACATCTCCTCTCTGAATGTACTTAGTAAAAAGACACATTCTTTTGTATACATTTAATTACAGGAGAACAGATTTTGTCCAAATAATTAGGTAATTTAAACTGTGCAGTCTTTCTCAGAGAACTATATTTAACCTTCATTTGAATTAATTTACACATCACAGTGCCCCTAAAGCAGTTCTGTAAGCCAAAACACTGATCAAATATTTTTTAAATGTCAAATGTTACTTAGTTGTGGATAGCGCTGAATTTGTTTTTAGAGATAACTTCTTTTGATCTGCTGCTATTTTTTGTCTTTCCCATTGTCATGTTCCTCTTCATCAGAGGTTTTATCCATACAACACTGGAGTTTGTAGGCAACTGGAGAATTCAAAGAAGATACGTGGGGGAGCCCTTCARAAGTTTCATAGTATTAAACAAGATACACATTAGTGACTTGTCACTCCAGCAATTGGAAGRAAAAAAAGACATTTTTGAATTCAAGTATTATTAAAGGATTACAAAAGATTTGCATGAAGTAAGAGGAGTGCTGTAAGGGATGAGCTTACATCACTGATGTAAAACTGCATAGTTTTATTTGCTTTAATGCACCATGTGCCCATTCTGATTACTGATTTACACAGCTCAGGATCTGGCTCTATCTATCTAAAAAAAAAATTACATATATATATATATATCTACATATCTATGAATCTTGCACTACAGGGACATAGATAATTTTTCTCCTGATTTTCTCTTTCCTATTGTCTTGGACCTGTAAATTTTACACATTATGTTCACAAGCAGTGCAGGAAAAGTAAACAGCAAGAGATGGAGTCTCCCAGTTTGAATGAATTATAACACTAACTAGGGTAGGTCTGACCTACATTAAACTACTTCACTAGAACAAGATTTCCATGAAGTAGCTTATACTTCAAGGTTGTCTCTAAGGTTGATTGTTAGATTTAAAAAAAAAGGAAGGTTTCTAAATGATCACCAGAGTGTTATCAGTCTCTTTGGAACAAGCAAAAGCTGAGAGAGCTCCAGAGCTCAGCCATAAAAACAATAGAGCTGTAAGAATTCTCCTGTAGCAGCATCTCCCACTGGGTGACAGCAGTTGAAAGTACTTAGGATGATTATGATTAATTTCATTAGTACTTGATTCACTTTAATACTTTTCTCCTTCTATTTCTGAATGCAGATAATTTTTCCCTCCAAGTAAATCCAGGGTGACAGTTTAATAGGCTCAGACATGCTTAGATCCAAAATGAGACTGTAATATTAATATACTATTGACCAGTTATGGATTAAGCAAACGGAGGGCACACTTAAGTAAATGATTTCAGAGGGACAAGTTAATGTGCTAAGTGGTTCACAGGCAATGATTAAAAATATTTTTCATTTACTTGGAAATTAATAGGTTTCTTTAATTAATCTAATAAAGTCAGCCTATGGTATATTACAAATTTGTTGTATGCTTGAAAGGAAAATGACAACTTGGTGAATCTGGAAATCCCAGGGTTGCTTACAAAGGAAAGGAATCAGTCATAGATAAAGCCAGCCTTACAGATGGCCAGAATTTCCAACAGGACATCATCTTCCACAAGTATTGTTGCATTTATTCATTGTGTGAAGAGCATTATGAATGTAGAAATTAAAAAGTAAACATCATCAAAATCCTATCTATAAATTCACAATTCATCTAAGTGTCTTTGGGGATTATTAGCACCTAGCCACAACTGTATCTAGTCAAATGAGCTTTTTTCCCTCCATCAGACTTGCATCTTTCAAATCCAATTGAAAAAGCAATTTAAAAAATTGACTGCAACAAAATTTTTGCAAGAAAAGCAGCCTATATGCCAAGAAGTGTTAAAGTGTCACAGAAGGAAAAGAGGCAACGGGATGATGAAATCAGCTAAAAACTTTGCACGAGTTTGATTTGCCCAGAAGATGCTCAGATAATATGGTTGTCTGAGATGTATTAATAGCCCATCACCGCCAAGTTTATGCTGGAAAGATTAATTTAAAAGATAGAGCCTCATTAATAGTCTTATGGTGGTTTGTATTGCAAAAGCACTGAGAGACTCCATCTGTTGAATATTTTACACGTGTTAACATGGGATCATCCTGGCCCCAGAGCCTCATAAACTCAGAAAATGGCTCTATTTGTGCCCTGGGTGGTGATTAGGGAGTCACACACAACTTGCTCAGAGACCACTGCTCTGAATTTGCAGTAGATGATGGAGAGACCAAAGTTCAGGGTCTCACACTGAACTCTCTGTTGGGTGTTTGCCTCACCGAGCCCAGCTGCAATTCCTYGTGGAAAGCTGCACAATTTCCAGAGCAAAGGTAGGGCTAGCCAAATCAAAACAGAAGGATTTGTTATCTTTTGACCCCTTTTCTCCCCATCCTATCATGCAATCATTCTCACTTTAATGATGTTTTCTCATCTGAGAGGGCTACCATTGTAAAATTCTGAAAATCAGAAGCTCTTTGGTTTAAGCACTTCAAGGCTCAACAAAAGGACAAAATAGGGGCCAAAGATTTCACCTCCTTCATCTCTCCACTTTTATGTTATCCTAATTACTCCAAGATAGGAACATTTCTCTCTGGTTTTCCCAGTTTTCACACACATATACCCAGGAAGGAGATGCTTCTTTTGTCTGTCCCAGCTGTTCCTCAGTGAACCACATGAGTTAAGGAAAATGGGTATCTTTCCCCAACATTTCCACTTCCCTGGCAGAAGCTGCCACACCCTCAGGGACCTGGCAGCAATGAGGAGTGTCTGGCAGAAGGATGCACTGGTGTGTACAATACAGATTTGTTGCAGGAGGGAAAGAAAAGAAGAAATGGATGTTTGCCTCAGGTCTCCATGTTAGAAGCTCTTGCAGAACTAAGCTCTAGCTGTTCTTTATACTCATCCCTCTTGCCCCAGGAACATTTGCTTTGGAAAGCTTTCAAAGTTTTCCTTCCAAGCTAGTTTGGAGGGAAAAAAAAAAAAAATATTGCTACCAGAGTTGAGAAAATCGTTTTGGACTCATTCCATTCACCATGTACGTGGATGTGTCTGTGTGTGTGTTTGTGTGGTAGGCGGGGAGGGAGGAGAGGGAAGTGCTTTCAACTTGCCGATGGGTTTTCCAGTGGGTGGAAAAGGCATTTGAAATCCATGGAGCCAGGTTGGGTTACAGCTGCTGAGGAGCTGGGGCAGGCAGCTGCAGTGCTGTGCAGGGCTGTGGTTTGGAGAAACCTGAACAGAGCTGTACAGAAGGAAAAGCTGAAAGAGATGTTTGGTAGCCGGACCTGTTTCTTTCATGTGTGAAGGACAGCTGTGCAGCTGCGAGGAGCAGTGCCTGGATGCCTGCAAATTCATGGGATATGTGCATTTTCTCTCTCTTTTGTGGGTCAGATCAGAGTSATTGCCTTCTCTGAATGTTTGCGGTGAGTTTTATCTGAGGCGTGTCTGCTCCTTTGCATTTGCAGCTGAGGGTGGCAAATAAAATGGCAAAATATTGCTGCAGGCAGTTCTGTCACCAAGTCTGGACTGAGGCAGCCTGTGAGAGCCCTTGAAAGCCACTCTTCTGAAACAGACCACAGGTAGACAAGGTTTGCTGCAGGCAGACTTTGCAAGTGTGCCTTCCCTTTTGGAAAAAGAAAGAATCACAGTATGTTATTTCCTTTGTGTCTGAAATAAAATGAAATTGGGCAGCTTTGCATTCCTGTGTGTACAAACAGGGTGGCAGTGAAAAGGGATTACCATTAAAGTTAGCTTCCTGGTAGTGATTCTCCAAGTCTTTTACTCCAAATGGTTGCCTCCTGARCACATTGAGGTTGAAAGACATCACTTGATTGCCAGAAGCATGGAAGTCAATAAATCAGGGGCATGCAAAAGACTCATGAAGGGTAGACAACTCAATTTTCTGGAATGGAGAAAATTCTGGATTAGAGTCCTAATKAGAGCTGTGGGACTCAAGCAAAAAAAAAAAGTTAAACCTGTGTTAAATACCATTTCTCATTCCTTGTCATCCCATTTGCCTCTCCTGAAAGCCATAATAAGGAGAGAGAAAAGGTGAGACTGCAGGTTTTGTTCACAGCTCTGCTACTGAGGTACCTATGGATTTCAACAAACCTTTATATCTAAGAGAAACTTTCCATAAAATTGGTATCTCTCTAAGATAGGGCTCTCCCTTTTCAGTACGATATTTATCTAGCATAATTTCTGCATAACTATTCTTAGATACATCATGTCTTTAGAATAGTTATGCTTCATTAAAGATGTCATGGAGCTTACTATTGTCTTATAAAAGAAGCATGCAGACAATGAAAGCTGCGAATTTGGTGTAATTTACTTCAGGTGATGATTTGGCCTTAACCATAAACCCTATAGCCTTTGTTCAGATTTGGTCAAAAAGAAAATATATGGCTTTTTCAGCTCCATCTGACATGGAAAGTCTCTCAGCTCCTCATCAGCCCAGGAATCCAGGCTTTAGTAATGCCTGGGATTTGATTATGCTCATATGACTTGTTTCTGAGAGGAGCTGGTAAACTTTGTTTTGCTTCAGTTATTGGTTTCTGAGGCTATGAAAGGTCAGGATAAACCATCCATAAATGCAGCAGCGATTAAAACCTCACTTAGCYTATTGCACAGTATGTAATTGTTCATCCAATGTCACATAATAAAATCTGATGGAGATWACTGCATGGTGATCCTTTCATTTAAAGGAACAGTCATGCATTACACCTACTGCTACTTACATGCACATCAGTGMTGTTTCTGTTAACATAATAGCTGTRCATTAACTAGGRGGTAYATTAACCTGAATGGTGTCGTGGTCTGTCACTCTGCTACTGCTAACTTTGTCTTCTAGTTCTCATCAGGACAAAAAGGAAGAGCAAATAGTCTGCCTGATGATGATATCCTTAAAAGATGGCTGATGACACTGCCTTTGTGTCTTACAGGTTCTCTTATTTGTGAGCAATGCTGAGAAATGTCATCCAAGCATTTAGAGCTCCCATTTTCCTAACAGCTCAGCTTTCTATTACTGCCAAAAAATAGGAGCCAATTTTCCAAAGAGCTCCATATAGAGAGTGCTCCTGACGTAGCATTGGCTCGAAAATGTGGCTATGGCAATTGTGTGAGGAGCTATGCTGAATGGATTTAGAAAAGCTGGGTGTGCCCAGAGCACTGCTAAAAGTCTGCCACTGTGATACCCCAGCGCTATCCCCTCTAAAGCAGGTGGCACTGCTGTACAGCTCATTGCCCCTCCATGCCCTGCGTGCTTCCAGTAAAACCTGGCACTGTATTTGCTCTCCACACACCCTCTGGAAGTGCCTGCCCTCTCCCAGGTGAACGGGAATCCAGCTTCCCTAAGCCTCGAATTGCTRTACAGATTATCACAGCCATCATCTCTCTCTCCTCTTGTGTCTTTAGCRAGACAGTCTGCAAATGCAGAAGCTAAACACTGCAGAAAGAAATCTGCCTCTTTTTGTTCCCTGGACTCCTGACTTAYTCTGCCTCTCTGCCAAAGCTACTTACCAGGATGGCAGCTGATAAATACAGGACAGGCTGCTTTTCTCTCCTCACTGTACCCTGAGCCTGTTAACGTATCCTTTGCTACTGAAACCCCTTGCTTTAGAGAAATGCTCTTAAATAGTCAGAACTAAGGCAGCTGCTACTGTGTGYCCCCCTTTTAAAAGTTCATTCCCAYTGCTTGCTTTGCTCTTACCACTTGTGCTGCCAAAAACTGCAGTGCAGGGTACWCCAGGGAAAGGAAGCCAAAAGGGAAGCTGCCAGCACTGCCAAAGCAGCTCTCAGCCAGCAGAGAAGYTGCTGTCCTGGCTGGGGTTTGCAGCAGGGAAGCTGTTGTGTCAAACCCTATCTTATGATATTAGTAAGAGGCTGATGACTTGTGGGGCAAGGGAGTTTTGTGTCTAAAGTCTGACTTGGTTTGCTTGAAGCACTGTCCTCCTCAGTGTGTGCCATCTTTTATTCAGTATTCCCCTGGAGACCTCTGCCTACAGCCTCCTTTCCTCCCTCCTCACAGCTGTGTACCAAGCCTGATATTCTGTGTAGTCTGGAAGAAGACCTTTTGTCGTCCCCAATCAAACCCAATGAACCAGCAGATCTGTAACTAAACAGGTCAGAACCCAAGATACCATTAAAAAAATGTGAAAATGTTCTGCAAAGTCTATTGTAGGTTATTTCTGCTGTACTCAGGAGTAAATATAAGTACTGGCACCTTGGCCAAGAGGATGGTGCCTACCTCCTATCTGTGTTTGGTAGGAGTTACAGAAACACAGCCTTCTCAGTTCCAAAATCCCCTACCCTGCAGGCCTCAGTTCAACTAAGCATTCTCAAAACACGCCTACCTCTCTGCTACAGACAGCTGACAATTCAAAACCAACTTTTCATAATATGCTGATGCTAGGAAACTTTGCAGGAGGTTAGAAAACAGTTATGGCGCTCCTTAAAGTGCAAGCAATGGAAAGTACAACTCTGGACAAGTCAGTAAGGCTGTCATAAGGGGGAGAAGAGACTTCTKCCTTGGTCCTAGTCTCTAGAAAATTTTGGGAGCAAGAGCTGGAAGTCAGCCCCCCCTCTGCTTGCCCTAGCCTCAGGTGCTGGGCTTGGGTTTTCTCTGGCTCATCATCCTGTGCCAGGGCTTAATCACAGGGCAGGCAACATTGCCAAATATCCACTCTGCTTCCTGTACCCCAAAACTCCTGACTTGGATGTTTAAACAGGAGGAAGATTAAAGGATTTAAATCATAGAGACATCCAAACCTCAGCTCTGGGCAAGGTCTTTCTGCCTGYGAGAAGTGTAGTGCCTTGCATACACTTCAGCTGACCTGGCTAATGTTTCCYTGTTAATCCCATTTCTCTTGGCATTTTATCATGAAGCCCAGGCTCCTACCTTAGTTTTAACCCAGGGTTACTGTTTCATGCTCTCTCTTTGCCTTCAGTACCCCTTGACGAGTGCTGAGGTGAGCAGCAGCTGTGCACAGAGCACGGGGGCAGCAGCTAGCACTGCTATGGAAGGTAGGGCCCATGGCAAAGAGCAGCAGAGCATCTTTGAACTACAGGTGGAGCCCGAAGGAAAGGCAGACCTGGAGCGGAAACAAAACCTGCAGTGGGGAACACACCACAGGAAAAGAACCTGCAAGATCTAATTAAGCTTAGGGGCCACAGAGARATTTGAAGGAAGAATGGGCATCTGGGGAGAGGGAGAGTTGAAAAGAAAGAAGATCAAGAAAATTGTCAATTATCAGGAAGAGGCCTTGGCTCATTAGGTCAATTGCAACTGTGGAGTTTAAACATCCCTTTCCATCACAAAAACAGAGGAAAACAGATCAGAGAGCYTACTATTTTGGCAGCACCTGCTGTCTCTGAAGAGGCAGATTCTGTCAAAAYATCAGTCTCTTATCCTCTTTCTTTTGTTATTCTGATGGATTGAACTAAATCTGGGGTTTCACACAGGGTGCCCTTGCCAGGATTCTCTGCTTGACCATTTCATGCCTGGGCTTGYAATCACATTTTTTACCAAATTCCTCATTGCATAACCTGGCAAATTCCCTTTTCTTCCACAATTGAGCTAAAGGATATGTATGAACAACATTTCTAAATTTCAAAGTTGACACGAGCAAAAGAGATTGGCAGAATGTACAAAGCTGGCAGCAAACAACCTCATACCCCAAACCCTCTTCAGTACAGGGGTGTGTTCAGGACCTGCATTCAGTGTGGGCATGGGGGAGCCTCTCTGTTAGGGGATGTGTCCTTATGTGACTGACCTGARGCTGCACAAGGAGCCCAGGCAGGGCTGATGTTGGACAGGGCTTCCCCAGACTGCCTGAGCTGAGCTCCTCCYTTGGTGTTTGCTCCCCAGGCTCGAAAAGGACGCTGGAAACATGGGCTACTTTTCCAAAGTAGTGTAATTGCTGAAAGCTTGAGTTAGAACCTTCTCAAATCCATGACTTTAAGCATTTAATACCAGATTTTGTTTTTATAATGYACAGCAGCAGACAGCTGTTTTTTCTTCTGCAAATGGGGACTCAGCTGGAGTAGGTAAACAGGCTATAGTGCAATACTTGACCTAAAATACTCCTTTCTGTTTAGCTGGGCTACACCCTCAGAATGACCATTTATGTAATTCAGAAATTTCCTGATGTTTGAATTTGCCTTGAAAAAACCTGGAAGGGGAGGGGGAGAGGATGGGCTGGCATCACTGTAATTAACAAAAGTAAAAAAATATATTATTTTCTGTTGTTCTGAAAAGAATAAGAAATTCCTCGTCCTTTTTAGGTACAAAAGAAATCCCACATACTTAGTCTGAGACACTGTGGTATCATTTGAAACAGTGGATACTGAAGCAGATGTAATATTTGCACTAGGCTGTGAAATAAATAGGCATTTGAAACCGTGTTAGGATGTGAATTTCCATAGTGCCTTGAGGGATGTAATTTTTGCATTATGTGAGCAGTTTGGCTGAGAAGACCACGCAGTGAAGCTGAACAGCTGTATCCTGCCCACACATTGTGAAGTGAGGGAGAGGCTGGAAGCCCCAGGGAATCCTTGTAAGACACCGTGTCCCTGAAGTTTCTCAACAAAGAAGTTGTGTGGGGATGTGCTGTCTAGAAAGGAGCTTAAAGGGACTGTTCCCCTCCCTGCACCATGCAACGTAGCATAAACAGCAGATTCTGTCTGCATGCTTTTGTTTATTTATTTTGATATAAAATACCGCCTGTTGCTTTGAAGTCCTGGGAATGATGGGTTTCACTCCTATTTCATATCCAGCTTGGGYTTTACTGCTTAAGGTGTGACACCAGGCCAAGAGGCAGCAACTGGTTGATGCAGCTGTGCAGGGGCACCAGGTCCCTCCTGTCCTTCCTTGGGTGAGCTGAGGGAGCCAGCTCCCCAAGCTGACCTCCTGTTGACTTTTCTTCTTAGTGGAAACCTCATGAAATGGGAAGAAAAGTTTTACCGACCCTGGCACCTCCTAGGGCTTGGGATAGATTTGTCATTGTGCATCTGGCAGCTGATTCGTGTTTCAGACTCTGAGGAGACCCCACTGCACTCCTTGTGTGCTGTTTGTGTAATTGGAGGATCATTTTTWAACTCAGTGATAAACTTCCTGCCACTTGCAAAAGCTACTTCTCTGTGGAAGAAACAACCACAACAGCAAAAAACAACAAAAGACAAGATTCTCTGAATTTTTTCTCTGAATTATTTAGAGTTGCCAAAGGTGTTGAGACAGGAGCTAATTAAAAAAAAAAACCTATCTGCAATGCAATGCCATAAAAGAACAATAAAATTCAAATCTCATTTGTTCCACTTCATGTTCCTCGTACGCATAAACCTCTATAAAAGGCAGCATTTGTGTTCACATTGTATGCTGAAAAGATATCACACAACGACTAATTCAATTGACATTTTTAACTGTTCATTGTACCATATATTTCCATTTACTAGATTCTTTAAGCCCTTTTAAGTGCAGCATGTATGGAAGAGGGTAAAATAAGATAGAGCCATTTACTTCCATAATAAGATTGGTGGTGGGAATGACAGGGCACTGAGCCRTCAATTTGAGCACCAGCCATACCTGCAGGATTTAAAATAGTATCTGAAGCTTTTCTACCAGCCAGTGATTGTATTTATGTTGTGCTAGTGGATTTSTGTTGCAAAGGAAAGTATGATGGAGTATTATCTCATTTGAACCAGCAATTTAGAGATCACTCATCTGTTATGATTTGGAATGAGATATATTATAACATCAACAATGTCCACAACTAATAAAAACATATTTAGCTTCTGTGACAAAACATAGGTTTTCATTTAATTTTCAGTTGGAGGTGCTCAAGGGTGGTTTTAATATGCCAAGATGCTTACCTAATGCAAATAAGAGTTCTGGGTTCCTTCTTAGCTGTTGGGTTTTTTTTTTTTTTTGCTGTTTTTTTGGGGTTGGGGGTTTTTTTTTACACTTATAGCTACAAGGCAATCTTTTCTTCTGACTTGTTCCACATGGCAAATTCACAATGAAATCAATAGGAATGATTGGTTTTTAGATCCACTGTAGGATTGGCTACAAGCATACAAATGAAGCTGGAGAACAAAGTCACCTGCGCTCTCTTACAAGGGTGAGATGCAAACACACAAGGCTCAGAAGTGGCCTCACTSTCTCCTTTTCTCTTTCTCTGTTGCCCCCAGGCAAAAAGAGGAAACACTTCCAGCAGTACCTGCAGCTCGGGGCCAGCCCAGGTTTTGCAGCCGGGTGTGCTAGCAAGGAACAAAAGCTTTTCAAAGAAACCTTTTGTCACCCTTGGAAGAAGAGGAGGCTTTATAGTRAATGCAGTGATTTTATGGGCAGAACAAAAATGCTGAAACGTCTTCTGTGGTGAAAATAAAAAGTGATTATTTCTGGGTTTATATTTACTTTTTATAAAACCTAATAATGAGGACATCTTTCCCAGCCGCTGAGTTTTTAAAAATCTTTATCTATCCTCCCAAAGCAGGAGGCATGTTTAGAAAACAAACAAGCAACCCAGAAAGTAAATTTGAAAGATGCTCGCGCTCCTCTGCTTAAGCCTGAGGTGAGCAGTGTAAGTTTGGTGAGGAAATAGAAACACCCGGAGCGTCTCTGCAGTGGTGGGGAGGCGCAGGAGGGAAGAGCCCGTGTCCCATGGACCCATCTGTGCAGCGGGCAGCGGCTGGGGCGGCTTCCTATACAGGAGCTTTGGGAAGACAGGAGCGTTGGGAAGCGCTGAACTCGCTCCCCATGCCYGCCAGGGATGGAGCCTCCAGGGATGGAGCCGCAGGTTGCAGCCGGACCAGCCTGCAGCGCTGGTT
>JACDOX010000015.1:8454381-8511939 GCA_014549065.1 Cardinalis cardinalis
GTGCTCTGCAAGGAGACAGGAGCTGTGTGCTCGAAAGGGACAGGGACAGCGGCAGCAGCCGGCCCGGGGCGCTTGCGGGCGGTGCTCCGCAAAACGCGCCCAAAAGCCAGGCTGGGGAGAGCGGAACCCACTGCCGGGGAGAACGGAACCGAGGTGCTGTGTGTTAAAAATWGGTTAGAAACTGCTGTAAAATAGTTGCTACTTGTTAGGCATGTACTGTTGGTTTGGTTGTTACATTGTAAAAGGGGTTTAAAGGGTAGTTTAAGGAATACGGGACTCAACGTACCATAACCCACCTGAGTGTACCCGAGCTAGCCTGGACAGAACTGTAATGGGCCAATCCAGAGCCTTAAACCTTCATGCAAATGAAGGATSTGGGACGGTGTTCTCAGGGGTCTTAGCATGAGGGAAGAGATGAGGATCTGACTCCATGTTTCAAATGGCTGATTTATTATTTTATGATATATATTATATTAAAACTATACTAAAAGAATAGAAGAAAGGATTTCATCAGAAGGCTGGCTAAGAATAGAAAAGGAAGAAAGACAACAAAAGCTTGTGTCCTGGATAGAGTGTCCGAGCCAGCTGACTGTGATTGGCCATTAATTAGAAACAACTCCATGAGACCAATCACAGATGCACCCGTTGCATTCCACAGCAGCAGATAACCATTGTTTACATTTTGTTCCTGAGGCCTCTCAGCTTCTCGTGAGAAAAAATCCTAAGGAAAGGATTTTTCAGAAAATATCATGGCTACAAGGATCCAAACAGAAACCAATCCAAAGGGACAAAAAACAGGATAAAAAGGGGCGTCTGGCCCGCTGAATCCATGCCGCTCCCCCGGGAACATCGGGGCGGTCGCTGCCGAGCAGCCCCAGCGCCGGCGCTGCCGCMCCCCCGGCGGGAGCGCTCCKGCTCGGCCCGCGGGCCTCCAGGCTTTAGGTCTTTCTTTTTATTATAACAAACGCTGAAATCACTTTAGTACCGGGAGTGTGGTCCCGTTTTTAACACTGTGTGTCCATGACAGGGAAGGTGACCCCTCTGGTCCTCTCACAGCCGGTGGGGACAGCCCTGCAGAGCTGACCCTGCTGCAGGGTCTGGCCATAAAACAACAGCGTGTCCAAGCAAAATCTGCTCACTTCTCCTGGAGAATTGGCTGGCAGAGCTGTGACTGTCTCTGCTTTTTCTTAGATACTTTGGGAATGACCTTACTCTTTGCTGCCTGCCTGGCAGAACAGGTCTCTGCATTTATTACTGAACCTGAATTATATTAAACCTAATCTAGGTGATCCTAATAGCCTTTTCTGGCCTTAGAATCTGTGAAATGTATTAATCTCTGCTAGATGAAATAATATTTTCTGGCCTAATATATTAATGACTCTTTATTTAAATATTTTAATACCTAAACCTGGCAGTCTCTGTCACTTTGATTTCATTTTATCTTTCCCATAATAATAAAAAATAAAATGTATATTCAATCTACACAGAAAACCGCCCTTAGGAATTTTTCTCTCTCCCCCTTTTTCCTTCACCCTCCTGGGACTCACCAGCTCAGCTGGCCATGATTTTTGATAGCTGATAGCTTGTTGGATTCTATTAGCTAGCACCACAGGCCTTTGAACCTCTGTGTGCATAAACTAGCTTCTCAGCCACTTGCTTAGCTTCTCAAGATTATTTCTGGGACAAGGTGAATCACTCCTTCTCAAAGATGCAGCTGTTGGCCAAAGCATATTCCATTAAATTTACTTAGCACTAAGCCATTACTACTGTTCTTGGCAAGTCTCTTTCCTTCTAAATCAATGATATTTGACTTGTACAGTGCAACCACGAGGAATGAACAAGCACATTTGCAATCCCCACTACCAGTGAAACCACCACAAGGTAAACACACATAAATGTACACAAACACACACAGGCACACACACACTGATTCTTGCCAAAACAAAGGAAGCTGATCCTGAGTTGAATATAAAATCAGACTGAAAACAGTTTTAGCTTCATTAATTCTGGCCTCTTGCTTACTGGGATTTGCCAGTCTCTGGCAGACCCAGATGATCTGAAACGCTGAGCTCCTGTTTCCAAAGTCCAGAAATAAGCAGAAAATAAAAACAATAGTGCCTGAAAACCTGTTTTTGTTGTGTTTCCAGTTTAGCTTTAGCAATGCTTAGAGAGCTGAATGTCAGGAGTAAATAGCCCACATTTTGGGGTGCCTTTTTGATCCTCCCACTTCTGCAAGTGATACACTTTGGCATCCCAGCCCAAGCTGATCAGAGGACAACAAGCAGTTCTTGAGGTTTGGAGACCTGATTTCTTTCCACATTAGAGCAAAGAAAAATAAAATAGAGGTGAGTTGGAGGAGGGCTGTGAATATGTCTGAGTGATCTGAAAGGATCAGATGAAGGAAGGAAAGTGGGTGGGAGGGAAAAGCACCTGGACCATGTTCTGCCCTACCAAGTGCAGGTGGCCTCACATTTGATCCTGGAGGAGAAGCCACACCCTGGCCTGCTGACCAGTGCTCAGTCCACTCTGGGCTTGGCCACTTTCCAAGGGATGCTTTGGTGGTAACATTTCACCAGACATAATTCCAGTTCCCACAGTGTGTGTGATGGAAACCACTATAAAACTTTCTGAGCTTGCTACCTCTGGGGATTTTTTCCCTTTCTTTCTGTGTAATCCACCCTTCTGCTATCCTGAGTGATTCACTGTCATGCAGAGCTAAGAGGTGATATTTTTCAGAAGGCATTACAATGATACACCACTCAGCAGAGAATGACAAGCACTTTGATCTCACTCTTGTTCTTGGAACCATGGTGCTTCTCTTTTTTGCCCCTTTAGTCAATCATAACTATCCATGGGATTGTGTACACTGAAGCAGGATTCCAGATCTTCTCAACTTTTGTGCTCATGCTAACAGCTACCACACACTAATACATTGTTTGCATATGTAATGAATGGGTTTTTTATGTTACATGGAATTACTTCAAATTACTTACAAATTACTTCAGCAGGGCTGATTAAATATTGCTCTTCCTTCCTTCCAAGTTCTAATTCTTCTCCTGCTAGTGGCTCAGCTGTAACTGAGTGTGCAGGTTCTGATTCCCACAGACAGGAGAGCTTTGAGCTCAGGTCCTCTGCATTGCATTTAGCTGGTGTTTTAACCTGAAAGATAGAGAACACGAAGAGGATGGTATTTCCTTCTGGTCTCCACAGATAAATCCCTCTGTCCCCAATATATTTAAAACATATTTAGATTCAGTGACAAAACATAAACAGCACCACCCAACTGCCTTTGGTATTTCTCTTTCTCTTTGTCATCTGAATCTCCACATCCATTTTGGGAGGAGGTCTAAGATGGTGAATGAGAAGTGGGTGGGTGGCTAAAATCTTAAACTGTTCCTTGTTTCTCACTATGTGTATATTGTTTTTGTCCTGTTCTCCATGCATAGCAGACCAGCTGAGGCTGGGGAGGGAGAGGGACTGGTGGGAGGGAGGGCTCTCTTTCTGTCTGAGAAGTTGCATTTACCCTTTTCAGGAAATGAAACAAAAGAGAATAAGGCCAAGAGGGTCTCATTGGCATGTACCTGATTGTAACCTGCAAGCACAGCAATGGGGCTGACTGATCTCAAATCCAGTTACATGTCTCCCCAGAAATCTAGAAGACTGAAGAAAATACAATTAGTTACCAACAGAAATAGCAGCAGGCAGATTATCATTTGACAAACAATGATTTCATGCTCTGTTGAAGCAAAAGAGAAGAAAAAAAGGGAAGTGAAAGCATGAGGGGGAAGAATAAAAATGGCAGGTTAAGATTGAGGAAATGCTATAAATTAGCAAAATATTGATCAAAAGCATTAGTTATTGGCAGACTTAAGGAAGCCACTGCTACTTTGATGCTAGAACACTCTGTTTTAGGGAGCAGCATGATAGCTAAGCTTTTCCAGATGTCAGGGAGTTCCCATGCTTTATATTTCTGAGGAGACACAGGGGTTGGTCACTACTTTTTTCTGTCTTTCACCATCAGTTGGTGGCAGATAGACCAGGGTTTTACAGAAGCTGCCCCCCAGGCTGGTGTGGTGTGAGCCTCACATCCCAGGGAGGAAAAGCCCCCAGCCCCAAGCTGGTGCTGTCCTCTTGGCAGGAGCAAACCAAGCCAAGGCAGATTCAGACTCGGCACAAACATCAGCCCTTTCTGCCATACCTTGGCCTTGGGCTCAGGGGATTTTGGCTCTGGCAGCTCACTGAGAGGGAGCAGGATGGCTGAGAAACCCTTTTGAAAGCTGAAAGTTAAAACCTGATAGTGGAAGTCCTGTTATTCTTGCCTGACTTGTGGTTTGTGAATGGCTCAATGTCCCATCAAGCCCTTTTCACTCCAGCTCAAAATAGCATGGGCGAGTCTGCTGATAGTTTTGATAGCAGCAATTTTCAAAGCCTCAGCCACAATACAAACTAAGGGCCTGATCCAGAGATAATTGAAGTGTTTCCCTGAATTGAATCTGAGCCTAAAAAGGCAGAGCCAGAAAGGGAAAAATAAACTTTACAGAAGTGAATAGAAATATACTTGAAAATGAATTCTGGAGGCAGCTCAGTCCAGCTGCGTGGCTTTTCCTGCCTTTGGCAATGTGGCTGCAGGCACTGAGAGCACCAAGGCTGAGCATTATTATGGGATGAGAGGCTTTCTCTAAGCTGCCCCATCTCCTAATCAGAGGTGAGCCCCATCAGCAGCCATGGTGAGCCCCATCAGCCATGCTCCAGGCACGTTCCCACTGCCCCATTATCAGGACAGGTGGCCGTGAGATGGAGCCATGCTCAGGGAGCAGAAATCTGTTTTGGTTCCCTTGTAAAATTGCTGCCCCTCTGCCTGCATGCTTGCTTAATGGTTTTTTTCCCCCTCCATCAGGAGCAGGTACAGCAGTGAGCAAACTTTGAGATTGCTGCTAACCCACATAGATTGCCTGCTTATTTTTCCCACCAGCTCAGAAAGTTGATTAACTTTAGATGGACTAAGGCTGATTCAAAGCCTGCTGAAATCTGTAATAAATCACTAAAATGAAAATATAATTTCACTTATAACAATGACAAAATACCCTTTGACATCTGTAGACAGGTCAAAATTCCACTTCAAGTAAATGCATGCTGAACCACAGTTAATGAGGGAACATATATATCAGCAGTTAAAAAAGAAACAAACCAAAAAACAACAAGGAGGGTGAAAAACATTTTTGTAAAAAAATTAAGCAGATGCCAATTGTTCCTGCATTTTATTTGTAGTCTGTATGCAGGATAACTTTCCTAACTTAACACAACAGAGAATCCCAGTGCATTTTATGACCTGGAAAATTAAGTTTGCATATCATCAGCATCGAAGGACCTGATTTTAGGATGCCATGGAAAACACTCAACCCAGCTGTTATATTTCTGCAACTGTTCTGTGAGACCTCTGAATGTTCTCTGCACCCAACACAGCGTAGGTTTGCAATGTTGAAGATGCACAATTTGTGAGAAGGCTGGGGGAGTGTACATGTGAATGTGTGTGTGGGGACACCTTTGTCCCATTTGCACTTCCATTTATACAGCAGATGATGAATCACATTGTATAATTACATAGATAGAAAGTTATTTGATGTTTAATTTTGCCTAGACGAATGTTAGTTGCTTCCTAAGCAGTATTTTCTCCCTATCAGTGTCTTCCTAATAGCTGTGGATTTTTAATTACTGATAATTAGTATTTACATGGAGCCTTTAGCAAACAATTCCTGAAGTACTTGTAGTAATTACATATGTAAATTGTAATGAAAGAAAAATATTTGCAGCTTGACAAAAGCAAAGCTGGGGAAGTAGGCAGAAAGCAGAGGTCAAGTTTTGATGTTTAAAAATGAGGCAAAGGTAGGATAAAGTTCTGTGTTTTTCTACACTGTCGGATAAAACAGAACCAATCAATCAGGAATTTCTGTGTGAATTTTTTTTTTTTTTTTGTGAGAACAGAAATGAGAATAACTTCTGTTGATTCTGATCTATTGATGCTGACAGAAAGAGTGGAGAAGTACATATGTGATGCCTTTTCTTAGGTGGCCTTAGCAGTCCTGGAGAAGGGTTGAAGGAAGTGTCTTGCTGAGACACTGGACTCTGCGTGATGCTGTCAGAGAGCAGATGGGCTTATAAAACAGGAGACAGATGAAACAGAACTGAGAAATTTCTGCAAATCTCTCAGTTAAGAATCCCTGGGCAATGCTGAGCTCCCAAAGTCTTTTCTCAGATTTTGGACAGGGCTGCATGTCAGAAATATCAATCACAGACACTGTTCAGATGGATAAAGGGAGAYAACAGACTTAGAGCACATGTGTGGAAAGAGATACAACCCTCTTTCTGTGYTGCCTGCATAATTCTTGCCTATCACATCTGGCTCTTTCTTCAGCCACAGCTCTGAGACTCAGACCCACAGCAGCATCTGTGACCCCTAAATCTCTGCATGCCTCTTGGAGCTGTGATTGTTTCTGTTACTGASCCCTTCTGGGCTCACACAAGCAGGCTAATTTTTTTCTTGTTAGAAAGGGAAATTAGGTTTCATTACTTATTGCAGAGATAAAAGCTGAAGTTTTTTCTCCTTGTGAATGTTTTAGGAACCTGCTGAGCTGATCAGCTCTGTTGTCTGATGAGCACTCTGCAGTGACATGAAGAGTAGATGAATTAAAGGCTTTGTCTGCTGCTTGTTCTTATTCTCTCTCTTTTTAACATCCTAAAAGTCCACTAGGGACAAGCAAATAACAGTCCAGCCCAGTTCTCCCWAGCCACACTTGCCTTGTCAAAAACTGCCCAGGAGCAACCCATCTGCCCCCCCTCCACAGATCATCTATTCCATTAGTATAAATTATTAAAATGAAATATTTTACAAGTGGCTACAGACCTATTCTGAATTAATCCCTTTATTCCATTATGAGACAATAAACCTTTACATTTCTGAGAGCTCTWGTCAGACATTCTGCTTCACTCAGGAATAAATGTATTCAAAGGTTGGGAGGCTCTTCCTCTATCCCACTACATTCATATTAATCAGGCTGGCCAGCATGTAACTCTGCAGATAGCAATCATCAGATGTTCCTTCCCAGAGAAATTTGGTTTACAGCTCCACAGGCAGCACAGATCACATTAGGCTTAGGCCCTGGTCTTCTTTGAGGAGGTCTAAGTGCTCTGGGAGGGCAAGCTGGACCCACAGCTGAACTGTGCATAACTTCACAGAAAATAATTTGTTGTTGCCTGATAGGTGCCTGTTACATCTGTAGTGGGAGCTGATTAATCCAAAAGGCATGCCAGGCTTATCAAAACTGTGATCAGAGGCAGGCTAATCTCTCTGGCAAAAGCATGGAGGACTGAGACTGAGCTAAAGCTGTGCCTCTGGCTTCCCCATGCCATGAGATTCCTTTCTTCCATTGTTATATTCAGATGGCCAGTATTGATTGCTGCTGTAAAGAACCAGGAAAGTGATGAACCAGCTGTGTTTCATTTTATATCTCTAGGTGAAACGTTTTTCAGACATTTTAGGCAAGTATTCTTATTTGCTTTTGGGACACAGCGTAGCAACATCTGTACAAGCAGGATCTTCTTAGAGCTAAAAGAGGAAGATACGGATTTAGAAAGAAATTTGAGTAAAGTCTAAATTGGGGCTTTTARAGTGCATGTTTTCAGTGAAGTCTCATGCTGGGAGTGAGCGCTCTGTGTGGATACTTGCTTGGAATGGATCCAGTGGCAGGGTCCAGACTCATCAGGGATAAAGGRCCTCCCAACCAAGTCTTCAAAGCAGTTTCACAAAATCAAAGGCTTTCAAATTTAAGTGAAAGAGACTCAGACATATTATCCAGTTGCCCATACAGCTTTAACTTCATGCTTATTTTGAGATGATACACGCTTTCATTAGGACTATTTTATTCAGAAGAAAAATTGTGGGAGCCCAGAAATCTGACATTTCCTAATATTTGAGTGCCRTCTAAATTAGTTTTCTTTTGCAGTTCTGAGTATATGTCACTCTATATAATTATTCCAGCTTTTTTTAAGCAATGGGAGACTACCACTGGTAACAATGTGCATATAGAAGCTGATGAAGTATGAGCTGAATAATTCTTTTTCTCTGTTRAGTACAAAGGAGGTACAGGAAGACTGGATCATCAGACTGCCCCTTTTCCTAGACTTTAAATCCTATCACGTCAACACTATGGTGAAAAAGCTTCATAGTTCTGCTACTGTGCACACCTAGATGTATCACAGCTTGGATGAAAGGAAAGTTTGGGCACCTGCCTCCTACTCAGATTRTACTGAGGGTTGTTAGATTATGCTGAGGGTTGCTGAGTTGCCCTAGGACTAACACAAGCCATAACCAAGCCCTATCATGTCACCTGCTGGGGTTTGCTGATGACAGCACGGGTGTGACTTGGCTAMAGTCATTTCTGGAGTACATCTGCCTGCTCAACCATCTTCCTGCAGGCTGTGCTGYTCAGTTCTTTCCCTCCTACCCACCTGTGAGCTGCCCTGCATGTGTGGGGCAGGGAGAAGAGAGAAGACACCTGGAAGTCTTATTTGCAGACCTGAGACAACAAAGGTATGGAAAGGGAACACAAGATTTTAAATTCCTTCTTTCCATAATTTTTTCKGCCCTGGGTCACCAGGGCCTCACTCCACTTGGTTTGGCCACTGGGATGTGGCATCAGACTTCACCCAAAGCACTGTCTCCTGTTCTCCTGCTCTTTATCACTGACACCACTACAGACCCTGATGTAGCTTTATCTTTCTRCACCAGGGATCAGTACTGAGCCTTGGGCTAAGATTTCCAAAGCCAGCTAATGAGTGTCTTAATTTGGGAAAGTGTGGAGGAACAATAAAGGCAAATGCACCCCAGAAAATGCTGAATAGAGCATTACTCTAGAAGATGTGAAGGAGGAGCACCTTGAGCACCTTGTCAATGTGCATCATGTCATCCTGATGTATAAGAAATTATTTTATTGACTTAAACAGAATAAATCTATTTGCCATTTTCACCCTTGTCCCAGCAGTTATTTACCACTGTTTGTCAGCTGCTAGCAAAATAAAAGCATATGCAAACACATAATGCTCAGTGGCATCTTGTCAGCCTGCCATCCTTGAATGGCTGTTCATCTTACAGCATTTTACCTTTCTGTGGCAAAAAGAAAACCTTCCTGGACCTGACACCTAAAACAAACAGTACATGAAAAGATGGAGAACAAGTTCTCCATTCCTCCAAAGTGTGCCTTACACTCTTACTGACCTAATTTTTAGAGACTTGATAGGTTTTTAATGTAGCACCTGATGTCAAAAGAGAGTTTATAGAAAGTATTTTCATTAACAAGCTCTTAATTCTATTCCCTTTCAGCAGATCCCTGCTCTTAAGGCTCTCTTCATCATAAATTTTCTCCAGTCAGCCTATTCAGCTTCCAAGCAGTGACAGTCTTTCTTTTTCTCAGATTAAAGTATTGATAATCAAATCAGCATTTAGATAATAGAGCCCTTAATGTTCTGAGCACTTTTAGACAGCTGAAGCAAACTTTGCCATCACAAGCCATGATTCCTTACAGCAGCAAACAATACATCTGGGTTTGAATTAAAATGAGGCCCRTCTGATGTGGGGTGGGAATGTAGGCAGTCAGCTAATTGAAATTTCCCCCCATAGAAGGGAAACAAGGCATTTTTTAACCAAGAGAATGTAATTAAAAAAAAAAAAAAAAAAGGAGGGGAAAACTCTGAGAGGGTGTTGGTTGTACGTTCATTTTCCATGAATGGCTTGTCTCTTGTCATATTTACACACAAGTGAAACCCAAATGCATGTCAGCAATTGAAGAGTAATCAGCAGAGTAATGCACCTCCTTTATACTGAGGCCCATAAATCTCACTCTGTGCCATTATTGGTGTAAATGGAACAGATGTATTGATTATTTGCACCTTTGTTCCGACTGGAATATTTACTGCAGTCCTCTAGCTGCTACCAAAAAAATGTATGTGATAAATTAAGATTGCAGTTCTGTTCTATCTAGCAAGTGATTGCTTCTGTGGAAAACAGAAATAACTATCMGAGCTATAAACAGATTATTATGGATGAGTCAAAATTACATTTAACTCATTTTTACTAGCCTGACTATAAAAAAACTTCTTGGATAAGAATTATTCCCCAATAGAACTAGTTTATTCCTGATAAGACAGGCATTGCCAATTAGTGTTTACTAGGATTTAGTCTATGAAGATGAAGAGATGCTTAAATTAAGTGCATTGAAGTAAATTTACAGTAATTCCTTTTACTAACAGAAATACCATATATATAGACACATATATAGGTACCTCTGCATGTGTAATTATACATGAAAAATGAAAATTTTATTTCTTTACCCATATGTGTATGCATATCAATTASCAGGATGTTTCCTATGTGATGCACTGCATTTACATGAGGATTGGAAGCAGAGCAATTCCTGACAGCACACCAAAAACTGAACTTGCAACTTAAGGTTGGAGTAGAGGATCTTGTCTCTTCTWCCAGGGCAGAAATTGGGAAGATAAGGAGGTGAAGCAGTGCTAGAGGGCTGTGGAGAAGCTCTAATGATATTTACCTAAGTGCACTGCTGCTTCTCTGTGTGCTGGGAGAGTGGAGRGAGGAGCAGGTGAATATTTCCTCTTGGAGCAGTGGCTCCGTGGCTGCTTTGCCACCTCCAGCACTGAGGCACCCCCAGATCACTTGGCCTCTTCCCACAATTAGTCCAGATGCAGGAAACCTGTTAGTCTTTCATCTGTATCAACTGCTTCTGGCATTGCCAATTCATTACAGTTTCAAACAGACCWAACATTTGAAACAAATATGCCATTGCACACGTTCTCCTTTTTGCTACTCTTTGTCCTAAATTTATCTTGAATATTCTGAGTGATACCCTCAGACCTTCCAGGATCAGAAATAAAATGATAAGCAGAGGAGCTTCCTAATAGTGAAACAACTGCTTCTACTTGGCCTTGGGAGCRTGCACAAGGTGGTCATGGTCAGAACAGCAAGTGTTTTGTACAAAGTCTGGCTGTGCTGCAAAAAAGTAGAAATAAATAAATCTCACTAAACTAATACCACAAAATCAAAGCTGTTTTTCCAAATGAAGCCATAGATTTGTCAAAGCCTGGTTCTTGGGAAGACAGAGGCAGAGGATACAGGTATTCTCCATCTCACCTCAGTGAACTGGAATTTATGTTACATTCCTGTCTGTGTGCAAGTAAGACAAACAAACCTCACATATGCCTGATCACACCAGGTRACCACCAGCAGCATCTGTATTGCTGATATTTTGATATCTGCTCTGAATACAGGATCATAATTTCAACATGGACTTTGAAAGTATCTAAAGGCAGATGTCAAAGGAAAAGGGGATTAAAATGTGCATTGATTTTGTCAAATAGGAGCTCATCCCACAATAATCAATGACTTTCTCTGTTAAAATAATATTGTAGATCTTGTCTGTCTTGAGCCAGGGAAGGGTATTGGTTGTACTATCATGTGGGAAATACAGATTAACAAACATGATGGGATTCACAGGGAAATAAAAAGAAATGGTAGGACCTGGCTTCCAGGGAGAGAGAAACAGAGAGGGTTAAAGGGGAAATATAAGGCTGAAGAAGATTCATTAGCAGAGTTCCTCAAGGATAAGGTCTGGAGCTAATTCTGCTCACTATTTTTATTAATGAGCTTGGCAGGACTATTAGGAAATTAACTAATATCAAACCAACTTACTGGTGCCAAGGTGCTGGGAGGCACTCTCAGGGGAGAGGAGGAGTGAACTGACACGCAGAAACTGGACTGGCCTCAGAACTACATTCAAGGGCTTGAAATCAAGGTCATGCATAAGGGAATAGTAATTCTGCTGCACATTAGGAGTTCATAATTTGGAAATGACTGTGGGGCAAAAATAAAAGAGTGCAGAATATTACCATGATACAGCAGTAGAGTGGTCAAATTCACTCTAAATACATAAAGGGCAAAAGTGTTTCTAAAAGTGAGAGGGAGGCACAAGCAGAGCTGTGYGAAGTCCTCGTGCATTGTGTGCTCACCATCAGGAGAGATGATTTCTGGCTGCTGGAGGGACAGGGAAGGCAGGCAGCAGGGCTGGGAAAAACACCACCTACTTCATAAGAGGAGACCAAAACACCTGGATTGTTTATCTTAGTGACACAAAGAACGGTGGTGGCTGCTGTGCAGATGCWTTTGTGGGTTCAGCATGAGGAGGGAAAACCTCTTTTCAAGGTGAAGGAGCTTCGTGGTATAGGCCACATGGGAACACGCTTTGGGATCAGAAGATTGTATCTGAMCAACTCAGCAAACAGATTTTGAAACAGATTCATGATTACAGACAGAAAAAACCCCTGAGGTTTTCAAAGGGTCACATGATGTGAAATAGGTGGGGACTACATCCCTGAGGTCCTTTTCAGTCTCCCTTTCTGTGCTCTGCCAGGTCTGTATATAAAAAAATGCATTCCTTTCCAGGAGTCATCCTTCAGGAATATTTATATTTAACRCCACAAATCTAGAAAATACTTGCCTTGGAATCTATTTTAAGGCAAAGAACTGGGTCTACTTCTAAGTTTTTCAGCCAAAAGATGGTCTTGAAAGACAAGTCTGAAAAACATATCTTGGACAGAGCAAGGAAGAGCGTCTGTGTCAGCAGTCTTGTGTCTTTTCTCTGAGCTCCTGTCATGCTCAGATTGCTAACAGAAGCAATGAACACAGGCTTCCTGAGTTAAATCTAATCCCTCTTCTCTGTTAAGAGAGAAGGATATACCAGCTTTGAAACTCTTCTAACCACTCTGAAGACCACTTGTTTTAAAGCTCCCTTGAAATAGGGGAATGCCACTGAAACCACTTCATCTTTCCCCATGGAAGGCTGTTAAAATGGGATCCATGAGCTCCATGAGCAGTTGAAGTTACTTGTTTGCAATTGCATGTACATCAGAGGTCAAATAAAAGGGATTCTTTCCACTGCCTCATAACTATAAACTCTCTGAAAATTGGCTCCTACTTTGGTTCCCCAGCAGTAACAGCTATGAATATTGCAATGTCTCTATTTAGACATACATTGATGTGTAAAAGGTAAACACTACTTGCCAGTATATATCTCTGGTGTAGTGTCCAGGAATAAAACCAGAAAACTGCCAGACACACAAAGAATGCCAGGATGCTGCTAATGCCACWCATCCAAAGCCAACCAACTGTTAAATGCTGACATAAAACCAGGCCCAAAAAGTAATAGAAATGTTATCTATTCCCTACCAGCCAGAAATCCCAATGTGCATGAGCTAACAATGTGGGAAATGTAAGCCACATTATCGGTCCCATTTAGAAGTTATTATGATGCTCTTTCCCTCACTGTACAGACAGCCAAGTTGCAATAGCTCTGGCTAGTGAGCAGACTGCATCACTCACCATAATTATCCATCACCCCTCAGTAAACAGAGAGATATGCTGTAGGCAAGGCTGGTAGCACAGCCTATTAATGCTGCCTGCCTTCCTCTTGTTAGAGCCTGCTTTTGGATACTCACAGCTTTACCACTGTTTAATCCTTCCCACTGAAAATTCCCAGGCCTTGAGTTTCACATACAGAAAGTGTGGGGGAATATCACAGTTGAGATGGCCATGATACACAGAGTATCATCATACAATATCAGAAAGCTTCAACCCATCCAGAGTAACACCACAGCCCTTCAGGTATCTGCCCATCCAGAGTAACACCACAGCACTTCAGAAGGCCTCAGGTGTCTGCCCATACAGGGTAACATCACATCACTCCAGAAGCCTGCAAGCATTGTGTTCTTYAGSCCAACCTTTTATACSCCCCATGGTTCATGCATTGTAYCTGYGAGCCCTCTGATCCCTYTGTGGTCGGTCAGTGCCCCTGGGCACTCCATGGCTCATTGCTGTCAGTGCTGCTCRCCTGCTGCTCACAGCTGTGCCCACTGGGGATGAGGCTTGGCCCAACTCCGCTCCCAATTATCACAAACTGTGTGCCTACAGGGGAAGAAAAAGGCCAATTTTGAGCAGTTCAGCTTCCTGAACACTGAACACACTGAAGCCAGGGCTCTGCAGAGGGTGGGGTGAGGGAGTGATGAGGAGAGATGAGGCAGGATTGAGGCCTGTCCCATGGTGTGCTGTGCTCCCTGTTCTTGTCCTTTCAMCCTCACCTTTGTGCTATTCAGGCCTGTCTGTAGGGTAAGTAGGTTAAATATAGGTTAAATATGGCTTTGGGATCCTAAGATGTGTGAGAATGCAGRGAAGCAGGGAACAGCCAGGGGGAGGGGTGTCAAGGTTGAGCACTCCTCACAGCCGGGAGTGAGCCATGGCAGCCACAGTGATTCAGGGATGCTGGGGGAGAGCTGGGTGGTTGTGCAGCCTCTCCTTACCCACCAGCACCACACAGGAGCCCAGCCTGAGCGTGGGCATAGAAATGATCAGAAAAAAGTTTGCTATCTTGATTTAGGAAGATCTTCTGCCAACTTGTGTTGAAAGGACCAGAGCCTTCCAGTCTGAACTCAAAGCAAAGCAAATGAGTGAAAACTCCAAGATCTGCAAGCTGTTAAAGTGTGCCCTGCATTTAATGCTTTCTTTTCCCTTCTTATTTGGATCCTGAGCATTACTGTTGTATCATAATAAATGTTTGAATGATACTATAAATATTGATCTGGAAGGAAGCTGATAAAAATGAAGCATTGTTATGAGCATGTCGTGGGGGTTTCAGAGTGAATGTATTGACTGATGTGCTTCACGGATTCAAATTACTGATATGCACTGGTTAGTTTTCAGGGGTTTGTAATCATATCTTTGAAGCATAACAAATCAATTGGATACATAAAAGACTTCTAGAGGGAAAAAAAATCACAAGGATACATTTGAACAAAACACATAAGCCCATGTAGAATTTTTCAGAATCAGACACATCTAGGAGAGACAAGAACACTGCATGTCTGATCTCTGGACCATTGTGACTGTGATGAAATCTTTATCTGACCAAGTTCTCAGTAAGAAACAACCTGAAAAGGGAAGARAAGTTTTGTGGCCAGAGAGCAAATAAAAAGAAGCAAGAGTTTGATGGAAAGATTGAAAGAAAACTGGAAAAAAGAGCTGATAATGTGCAGCGCTGGGAAAGATGGAAATAACTGAGAATGGTCCTGTCAGAAACTCTTTGAGCTCTTTCCTTGGATTTTACACTGGAAACAAGCAAAATAATTCCATGGGGTTGTCTCCAGCTGTCCTGACTAATCAGTTTTACAAGGAAAACAGGCATTAATTTGCTATTTCTATCAGCAGCAAATTGCAGGGTCAGTGTCTGAAAATGAAAAATCCTGGCTGCAAAAAGCAAGATTGTGCTCAGCTGAAAATCATTGCAATAATGAATGCACTTTAACACATCTGTTACATCCTCTGGCTAAGAAAAATATTGCTTACAAGTAGGATGTTTAATCTGGCCCACTCCTGTGACTTTCAAAGACTGGGACCATCTATTTAAAGGCACCACAGTCCTCATTAAAAGCATTCACTTCTCAGGACTGGTATGTGTGTATCAGTTGCCATCAGTGGGTGTCCTTTGGTGTGGAGTGAGTAGGAGTAGTGGGAATTAACTACTTGGTCCTTTCTGATTTTGAGTATTGTGCAGTCATTATCTTGGATGGGAGARACTTTGGAATTTCCCTGAAGCCAGGTTTTTATCAGTTTCATTGCTGAGTAAAAATACTATTTCCCAGTAAGGAAATGACTTCTGGACTTCAGGCTTACATTGCAGTTCAGACAAAATGCAAGGGCTGTGAAAGGGCTGGGTTTTTGTTTGGGGGATATGACAGTTGCAATATCTACTTGGTTTTACCATTATCCTTTAATTGTGTGAGACCAGTGTCCAGGGAGCCCTGCTTCAATCAGTGCACAAACACAGTACATCTAAGCTGTATGCAAAGAACTGTCCCTGCCCAAGCTTAAATAAAGGAGTAAAAAGGAGTGTTGCTCAGAGCAAAAAATCCAGTACTGCCCTAAGTGCTTGTGAATCCTCCAGCAGCTGTTGCCATGCTATGAGGGGCAGCCTGGAAAGGTGTGTGTGTGTCTGGGCAGGCTCTCTGTKCTCACTACACACTAATCTCACCTCCAGGCTCTCTGTCTCTTTTTAATGCCTGCTGTATTTGTTATAAGAAGAGCAAGGGCTGGTCTGGTTCACTTTCTGGTGGGGGCTACAGAGCCTTTTTCATGTCCTTTCTGTCTCCACTGAGAGATTGGCCCCTTGCTAGGAATCCTGTCCCATTTTTGCCCTGCTCCTCCCGCAGCAATGCATCAAAACATTTGCATTATGGATATTTTAGGAAGTGCATTGTTTATACTTTATGATTTTTAAGTAAATTTCAGCTAAAGCAGATAAAACTTTTTTTTCCCCTTAAATTTTGGGAAAAATTATTAAAGAACATCTCTTATTACTATTGGAAAGGCTCAATCCCTTCTTCCAGCATCCTTCCTTTACTCTTGTACCTAAAAAGAGAGCACCAACTTACCAGCTTGTGCATAAAGGTAACTTGGACAATGTGTTGTCAGCATGTGTGTAGCTTTATTTTTATCCATACATTTCTGTGGCAGGTCAGCCCAAATTAGTTTCCTACAGAAGCCTGGAGAGATCCCCACTAATTGGATCATTCATGCAATTGGTTCTTTTGTGACAAAGCTCTCTCTGAATACCTCAATGGCAGTCATGGAGGGCAAAGGTAAAGCATCTATGAGGTGTGACATRTGTTGATGGATGTCTCAGGAATCTCCAGTGATCACATTTGAAAGCATGTTTTCACCCAACACAATGTTTATAATTCACACAGACTGTTTCCTGCTAAAATAATAATAATAATATAAAGTATAAATRACATTATGGTATTTGCAACAAGAACAAAAAGTAAAAAGTAGCAAAAAGGAGAAATGTTTCTGGATACAGTTTATGAAAGGAGTAATCAGAGTAAATTGGCAGTGTTATGAAATCCTCATTATTTGGGATCTTCAAACCTAGATTGGTTAAAACATAAAAAGTTCCTGTTGGAAACGTGTCTGCCCTAGTAGAGAGTTGAACTATTTGACCTAAGAGGCTGTTTTGATCTCTATCTTCCACAATTATACAAAAATAGTATAACTCATTTGAATCTTTCTTYGTCCTGACGAGTGTATCTGCTTCCCTTCAGCCACAGGAAGCCTAAATCAGGTGGTTTTCCTAACTTTTAAATTAACTATCATGGAACTTGGAGGCAAACCAACTCTAGCTGATATGAAAGGTAGAAACTGTTGCAAGGAAAAGAGAAAGATTAGCTATTTAAATGACAATGGAGAATGACAAAGAGGGATGCTGACAGGACTATGACTTGATTAAGATGGAGCTTTTCATTAATTTTTGTAGAGCAACTCTAATTGTTACAAAAACTATATTCAGCACTTTTCTATCATTTTAATTCTATTTCAAATGGATTTAATTTAATTTTCTCAATGACTAAGTTTTGGATTTAAACACATTAATGAGTGGTCCAGTTTTTCCAAAGGGGAGCAGGGCTCTGCCCCCTGAGATCTGGACTGACATTCATTTGTATGTTTGAAAGCCTCTGCACATATGTTCCATGTATAATTTCATCCTTTTCTATACATTAACTTCTAAAAGCCCTGTGTGGGTTGAAATTGTTATAATACCTATTTTGTATTGCCACTTCTTATTGGTGTTCATTGTTTCCCCAGCCAAGCCTTGCAGAAATAACAGCAACTACAAAATTCTCCACAGTACTTAAGAAAATGCCAGATGATGTCACAGTTAAATTTCTTCATGAAGTGCCAACATGAACCTTACTAGTAACTAAACTTGAGCTGCTAAGTTAAATTTGTAGAAATTCAGACCTCTCTTTGTAAGAGTTCATAGTTATCTGAGCATAATAAAACTTTGTGTAAAAGTCTCTCTGAGGCATTATGGCCATTTGTTCAGGGTTCAGGACTCCTGAGATTGGTCTCTAAGCTAAACCTYATTTTGAAGGAAGAAGCATGCATTCTTAGTCCACCATCCCTCCAAAATATAACAAATGTACAGAAAGTCAAGACTCTGGCTGGCAAAAGRTGCATGTGCTTTGCCAGCTCCCTTTGGTAACCTGCCCCACCTGATTATCTGCCTCTGAATACAAGGTACTGAAGAGGAGAATCCCTTTCCCCATCCCAGCAGTTACAGACTTCTGAATTTTTTTTTGTGTTATGCAGAATACCTCAGCAGAGCTCTRCTTCTCTATTGCTTCCAGTGACAGTGGAAGGACAGTGTGTTCTGCCAGTGTAATTTCAGTGCATGTGAATCATTGCATCTTTCCTTGCAGTGAAGAAACTGTCCACAGTTCTATATTAGTAGGTGGGAGTATTGGGTAGAGAAGAGGTTCCTATGTAAGTTTATTCTCTCTATACTTAGAATTTTTAATTAAAAAAATAGAATATCTTCAATTTTCTACATAGCCTTTTTCCACTATTCCTTCACGGAGTATTGACCTRAAAATCGGTTGCCACAAATATCTGATAATGAGAGTTTGAACTGTTTGTTCTGATAGGTCACACCATTTCTATCCTATTGATTCCATATGTGTACTGGAGGAGCACATGCAAGGAAGAGAATTTTAATGGCCAAAGACCCCGAAGCTCTGAGGAAAGTAAGGAAGTAAGACAGGGTTTGGGAATGGTGCTTCACTCACTATGCTTTCCTTTTTGGTTTGCACAGCAGGAAATAAAAATCAGGTGACGTAAAGACTTATTGGCTGACAAGCATGGCCATGGAATTTGARTCCCTTGTATTCCGTTATATAATACATATATTACATTCCCTCATATCACTAGCACWTAGCAAGTAATCACCTATGCATGAGCAGCTATAATTTACTGTGCTTGGGCTTGTCATTGTCTGGACTTTGCTGAAGAATCCTAGAAGCTGTATTATGAAGAAATGCTAATTGTCATGGTTCCCTTTCCCAAAATGTACTGAGATCATTGCTACATTCTGAGGGCTGCAGATTTCTTTCATGGCTGTGGAAACAAATTCTTTGTCTCTGTGCTGGTTTCTGTATAAGGGAGCCCAGTCAGCCTCTTGTTTGGCTCATTTCCTCACTCCATTTCCACAGGAGTAACCTTCCAGTAGATGCAGTGCTTTTCCAGGACCAGACCCACAATCTGGGGTCCGGATGAAACAGAAAATTTGGGAGAATGTTGGCTGGGTCCTCTTTATGACAGGAGGAACGAGCTGGGTGTCAGCACAATGAACTCCCAGAACTGAGCATTTTTAGTTGTTTGGTATTCAAAGCATCACTGGGAGCTTAGAGGGCATCAACAGTTGGCTGGGATCTCCCACTTCAAAGCCTTCCCAAAGCCCAGCAAGGGGCTGGAAGGTATTGCCCATGCTCAGGACATTCATACCCCATAGCTGCAGGAACTGGAGCAGTTTCATCACAAAGCTGTGAGGGTTTGCAGCACTGAGAGCAATGTCCCTGGCACTGACAGCAGCCTTGCATCTACTGGGTAGTATTTCTCATTTTCCATGTCGACCCTCTTTGTGAGGGTGACTGTGTGAGCACATCTTTAACAATGCCCTGCCTGCAGAAAGCAGTCAAGACAAAGAAATTACCCATTAAAACCAAGCAAATCCCCAGACAAAGAGTATGGGCTTGTTCCAGGAGTAATTTTGAGGTGCTCCTTCTCTTTCCTCAGAAATTTTGAAATGGTCACTTGGGTCAGGCAAAGAGTGAAAAAAACAAACTGATAACACAGTGGACAGTCCTTTCCTGCTAAGAGAATGCACTGCCAGTTTTTGGCTGCTCTTTTCTTCATCCTCTTAAAGCTGCAAATTGCACCTCATTTTACAATCTGTGCTGTGATGTGAAAGAGATATTAGACATTGTTGCTCAGAAAAGGTTGGGGTAAAGTGGCCTTGGCCTGTGCTTTTCTGCCTACAGCATTTTAAGGCATCTCAGGAAAAGCATGGTGGGTATTATTTAGTCTCATTTTCTCAAGGCCACTTAAACACTGTTTTGAAAGGGAGGATGGACACAATGACACCCAGAATCCTATTTTAAGATGTCCATTAGTGCCCTGGAATGTGTGGAGCGAGGAGTGTCTGGATTCCCTGGCAGCCCTGGCTGTATGAGGTACGGCTCAGCTCCCACCTTGCTGGCTCGGGAGTGCCCCACATAATTCACTGAACTCAAGGAACACAGCAGGCAAATTGCAATGCAGCAGCAGGAGCAGGGGGCCCAAATGGCCATGCTCAGATTGAGATACTTTTTAGAAATTACAGTAAATGGGGGCTYTCAGGCACTGGGTGATGGGGAATGGAGAAGGGACCTAGGTGTGTGTGACACTGACACATGATGAGCTACTTGTTTTTAATATTTTCTCCTGTGCTGAAATCACTTTCTTCTGCAAAGCCACTTGAATGAATTGATTTACTTGTATGGTACAGACCATAATTGCTTACAGCACATAATGTGCACTCAGATAGGTAAAACAAGCAATATAACCCAATGGGTGCCTTAATGAGATGTCCAAGKCAGGCATTTGGACACTCAAATTGGCACTTAGGTGCGTAAAATTCACATTTACATGTCTAAGTGGCAATTTGGAGCATCCAGATTAGGGATTAAGTTTCCCATGTTTGAAAACTGAAACCCTGTCTCTTTACTCTTGCCATTGTTATCTGCTGGCTGTGGAGCTGCAGTCAGCACAGGCAGAGTGCTGGGGGATTAAATGAAAGAGCACATGCAAAGTTGTGCATTATTACAGCAAGGGATGCAATTATTGTTTGTGGGCTTGACGAGCTGCCTGAGGAGAACACGTGCTTGTTTTAATGTGAGTATTTTGGGCACCTCCAATATGAGCTAAATGTAACTAGCTGGGGAATGCTGGGACTAAAGTAGAAATGGAAAATTGGTGCTTGTGTGGGTGTGCCTTCCTACACYGCCTATATTTAACCAGCTGAAATGCTGCTTCAGTGCTGAAGTAACAGCAGTATTGGCACAGTCCTGTTCACAGCACTGAAAAATGAGTTTCTCAGGGGAAGCAAAGGACATYWTCTCTTCATTATGGGACTGGTAGATACCATCAGCATTGTTAAACCCCCTTATTGTACCCAAACAGTAAATTCTCAGTTTTATGGCTGTCATGTGAAGATCAGGCTCACACCCCAATGCAACTCCTGACTCATCAGTGTCATCAGCATCAGGCCAGGGGGTTGTTTGCACTGCAAGGAAGCAGAAGAAAKCACGATTGAGATTATGATATGTTTGATAAGTGTGAGAAAGCAAGTGACAGAGTTACAGGCAGAGGCTCACCCATAGATTAGTGACCTTAAATTAAATGATAAAATATGCCTGGAATAAAAAGGAATCTTGCTGGGAACTTCTCCAAGCTCCAGCCCATATGTTACTGGCTAATAATTTTTCACCTTCATCTGCCAGAGTAATTAGACAAAAGTGAAACAGTACTCTGCTTATTTYTCTTGCTACTGTTTCATATTACCCACTAAGAAATGGTGGGCTATTTTAAGATTACCCCAAATATAGAGGCCCACTGGGAGTAGCTCTTTGGTAATCTGGTGATTGGTTTAACTCACCAGTTACAAACAATACAATAGATTTTATTAGGGCTTTTTTGTTTGTTCTTTAATAGGGAAAAAATTATAAAAATATACAACATATATAATTGAATTTAGCTCCTGTTACAAATGAAATAATGGATTTGTGCTGTCTCATACRGACTGTAAATCTGTGTAATTCTACTGAATCTACTCCAGTGTAAAGTTGGAGCACAGAATAAAGTCCAAAATGCTTATTGCCAATTTAATAGAAATTGGCATTCACAATCTTGGTAGAAACAGTGCTTCAAACCAATGCATTCTCACCTACATTAAACACAGGCATGGATGTAAGCAGCAGGTTATTCCATTATAGCCTTGGGCTTCTCAGCAGAACAGATGAAGTCTGTGGACTGAAGCACGCAAAATGATTGTGGGCTGGTGCCCAAAATGATTGTGGACTGGTCCCTTTCAGARACTGGATAAGACTTAAATTTGCACTCCTTTTTTTTTTTTTTTAATTTAGGATGAAAGAAAGCTCTTCCTCCTTTATATTCAAATTTGAAAGAAAGTACTTGAGAAGTTTGGAAAGGGTGCAAAGAATTTGCTGGTGTTACTTGGCACGACCACCGCCCCCCCTCCTTGGAAACCTAAGGTGGACTCAGACCTGTCTTATGATACCTGAATCCAAAATCCATGATATTTGTGAGCAGGTCAGACTGGCTTTTGGACTCCAGCTCATTACAGTTGATGGTGAGAAAGAGGGGTTGCCTTTCTGGAAGTTTTGGGTTAAACAAGCACCCTCCATCCTTTATATATCCGGATCTTAGACATCACACAAACCCAGATGGTGCTGTCAGCGTCACTGTCTGAATAGTTTAGAAATTTTTAGAAGTTTCTTCTCTCTCTTGTGTGCATCTAATACCAGCTTTCTTTGCCAAACAGCAGCATCTGAGAGGATACAGGATAGATACTGGGACATAGTGCACCAAAAAGCAAAACACTCTGCAGACCTGCTCTGGAGAAGGCCAGGCACTTYTCTCCTCACCGTGGACAGGGAAATAGGCTGAGGTATCTTTGTCCACAGAACAACTCCTTGAAGACAAAATTGTAAGTCAAATAAGGAATAGGAAGCACGGATGGCAATGGCAGGTTTGGCTTAGTTGTGGATAAAGTTAGTATTTTGGGCTGGATGAGTAAATGCAAAAAGAAGTTAGCACAGCTGCAATCCCAAGGGACTTTGGGGGTAGAAAATAAAGGGAAAAATGAACTGTGACTGAGACATGATGGGGAAGCTTTGGAGCAGATTTGTCAGCCAAGAGCTGACATAGTTCTACTGTGAGGCCACAAGAGGAAGGATGATGATGTCTGCACATACCAGCCCATCACACAATTTGTCTTTTAATCAAATATGGGACTACAAAAAAGGGTGAAACATCAGCAATGTATTGMATGTTTTATTTACATTGTCTGTAAATCTTAGACAGAAAAATGGAGAACTTTCCCAGAAAATATTGACCACACRATTTCTGAAGCTGGAATGCCCCAATTCACAAAAGTCTGCAGCTTATAGCTATGGTTAAAGTCTTGTTCTAGTTATAGTGAAGTTGGTGCGTTAGGAATTTGAGCAAGCAAGTGGAATTTGAGCAAGCTGAACGTGTGTCAGCTGTTCTGAATCCTGGAAAGAGTCTGCTAGGAAGTTGAAACTGAGTATCTGTTCATTAACATTCAGGAGTAATAACAGTAATTAAAAAACTATAGCTCACTGAAAAAAAAAGAGCAACAATTGCAAAACAAAAATTTTTTTGATTATCGCATTTGTAAACAATAAATGTCAACAACATCCTAGACCCTTGTCAAAAGCTGCTTAGATAATGCAAATGTAGCCTTTATCTTCCCCTGCCCTTTATTAAAACAACTGTATAGACTTTGTTGAGAAACAAGACAATTAAATGTAAATTATGTCATCTCCTGGCATTCATTCACTTTAATGAGTCTAGCCAATCACCCAGTGTAAACAGTAATAGCTGCAAAGCAGTAATATTCCAAATCATATTAGCAGACAACAAAGAGAAAAGGGTGACCTTTGTTTTTAACTAATGGTGCAGCCCCAGCGTGCTGTMTGTAAAAGTTCTGATTAAATTTAAAGCATCAGTGTTTATTGCAGAAGCCCTAATGAGGTGACCATTTGTGGTGGAAGGTGATGAGTTTAGAGGTGAACAAGTTGCTTGTTCAGAAAGAAGAAAGCCAAGAAGGCAAAACTGTGAAATCAGTTCCCCTCATCTCTGTTCCTTCTCCCTGTGATGGTTTTGCTCTCTTCCCACTGCCATAAAAGGACCTGTTCAATCTTGGGCCATTTTCTGYTGAATACTCGGCAACAGTGGAGCTCAGTACCCCTCTTCTATCCTCAAACTGCCTCTCTGCACCCAGGCATTGCTGTGTCCTTAATGTGTTTTTTTGCACATTTCCAGACCCTTTTATTTAATTGTGGAAATAAGRTACTGACTTCTCACCTCGCTCTTCTATATTTTAGTTTACTCCACAGAGCATCCTGTTCTGAGTGTTTTCAGCATTTGATGCAGGATACATGGCTTCTCATGACATTCAGTGAAGAGTGAGTCCTTAATAGAAATCAGACAAATTCAACACTTCCACTTACACCTACAAATTTAAAGACTCTTATGAGTCATTGACAAAAATTAAATGGTTTTTTTTGTGATCTTTCTCTGTGTTTAGTTGATATTACTCAGCTGGTCCTGCCTCTGGATATGTAGACCATCTTCAAAGAGCAAATGACTAGTAAATCTAGACAGAGATTTACCACACAAAAACACTTACTCATTTTTAGAAATCATTCCCATACTGACCACTGAAAAGAAATTTCCCTTTGAAGCAATTGMATATAACTTTGCAGACAATATTGCAACAGAAAGGGAAGAATAATTTTCTGAATGCTTGGCTGAAATGRGTGCTCAGCATGTTCATCAGGGACAAAACCACTGCTAGTAAAGCCAAAAAAGTTAAAGATTGATTGAGCTGAGGGTTGGATCTCTGCTTTCAGTCAGACTGGCCTCAGAATTCAAAGGCCAAAGCTCTTGCTTTGTCTTTTTTTTTTTGCCATGGAATATTTTTATATATTGCTGCATGGTGATGCCAAACTCCATCCCACAGTGGGGGCACTGAAAAAAAGTGACAATTTGGTGGCATTTTATTCTCATAGACAAGTGCACAGTGATGTACCTTACCTGACAGCCCAAGAYATTGAAGTGATTTTGCTTAGGACTGCAATTAGGGCAAGAAAGAATCAGGAGAATTTAGTCACCGAAATTAAGTCCTCTGTTGTGATCCAGGTTTCAGTGTGGCCTTAGACACCTTAATTTGCCATTCCTGGGCTTTGTCCTAGTTTRTGGTGCAAAGATAAAGCATTTATGGTTGATCAGCAATCAGGAAAGGGACTGAATGCTCCTGCTGGTGCAGTAGAGGTACCAGAAAACTTCTCTGTTTTCCTTCCTTCCTTGGCAGGAAAGAGAGCAGGGATTGAAATGAGTTCATGGTGCTGTGTCTTGTTCAGTGACTGCAAAGTGCCGAACCCTCAGGAGAGGTTTAGTTCCCCTGAATTAGTCCTTGGTCACATGAGTCAGGGTGAGGATGGGGTTAGCAGTCTCTGCTGTGTGRACTAAGAAATAGGAAACACTTTCCCTCAGTCAGAGATTTTGATTTAATTTATTTTCTTTTTTTTTTCCTTCCTGACATGTGTGCTCTGTAGATACACGAAAAGCATGTAATTTATTGCATGCATGAGAGCTGATTATCCAATTCAAAATCCCTTGCAATTGCTATTGGGCTGTGCTCAGCCTGTCTGTGGAAGGTGTCTCTGTTATCTACATTTAAGAGAGAGAAAAGGGAGCAATTCATGTCACCACTGCCCAGGGCTGCCARAGCTCAGCCTTCTTCCCACTCCTCACAGCACTGGGGCTACCTAAATTAAGTATATAGCATTTTAGTATATATTAAGTATATAGCATTATATAKATACATTATATACATTATATAAATACATATGCATATGAACGTATAAATATAGATACACACATAAATAAAATATTTCAGTATATACATAGTTACGCACATATAGATCTAAAAAAATTCTGAGACCTGGGTTCCACAACTTTTCTAACAATTTTAGAGACACCTGTCACTATCAGAGAAATCCTGAACTTATTTAAGCTGTGCTGTAACACTAAGCCTTGATTCATGAGGCCACTCACACCCCCAGGGTCAGAGACTGATGCCAACGTGTTCAAGACCTCCAATATCTCTGCTGAGTGTGCACTGAGGATCAGGCCWAAACCTTTCCAAAGGTGAGCTGTGGATAAATGTGAAGCCTGGAGCTGTCAATTCAGTCTTTTCATCTCTAGAATAATCACCTCTTCCARACACAGGACTCTGGGTAGGGTTTGCAATCGTTCCCTTGTAGCTGTTGATCTATTCTGCTATTTTACAGCAAGTAAATTTTCCTCTCAGTGGGTGAACTGCACGATGAACCATAGGCAAACTTCTGAAAAACTGCAAACACTTACACTTTACTGCAAATGTAACCATAACAATTCAAAGTACTAATTTTCTACCTCATATAATATGTGTAAGTATGCTTTAGTAACACTCACGGGAAACATAATTTAACAGTGCCTCTGTCTTCCTTACCTCAAGATGGGAAATTTCTCTCACATACTTAACAGAAGGCCGGCTGTCTGAGCTTCCCATGTGTTTATCTGCTTGGGTTTTCCAGGAACATCTTGAGCAGAGTTTGTTTTTCTTTAACCCTTCCCTAGCGATGTGTCAGCTTCACTCAGCTTAAGAAAATATGATATTTTGGTTCTCAAGCTCTCCTGGGTTAAAAAGAAAGAGAGGAATGAAAAAATATAGTCTGGGCTCTCACATGAGAAGATTTTTTGAGGAAAAATGAGGTGTTTGTCAATAGGAGAGAAGCTTATCCCACATCAGGGACTACTCAGCACACGACGAAAAAWCAGCAGCTGACTGTCTGCTTCCATGTGGTAGATAAAATTTGTATTATTCATACTTGTATTAAACATAATTCCAGGTTCACACATATAGGAACACAAAGACTCTAAGAAGCTTTCATTTTTAAAATGAGAAACATGAAGCATGAGAAAAAGGAATTATTCCTATTGCAATTTATAGTTGAGTATGTAAAACAGACATTGACTAGTGGCATTTAGGATTGTCAGTGATTTTTGTCATTAWAATCACTAGCAGGTCATGAACAAGTGATTTTATGAGCTAATTCAGATCCAAAAGAAAGAGTAAAACTCAATGGTCTAARTCATGTTCTGCTCAGACAGTGAAGTCTGCATCACAGCACACACCAAATTTTTATGCTCCTGAGTCCAAGAGTTGATGTCCTTGTTACACACAGCCAGCAGTGCTCAAGAAAGGTGAAATCTGTGGATAAAGACGATGTCTTCTGTTTTAAATTCAAAGAAGTGACATTTAAAGATAAGACCCAGAAGGGCAGGAAGCTGGAAAATCAGCACATCAAAGCTCTTCCTACGCTCTGTTTCCATCAGTGCTCTGTATCAGGTGCTTAGGGAAATATGTATGAGTGAGGCAGGTGTACACCGGTGTGTTCCTGGTGCAACCATCCCGTTCACAGCTTCCAGCACATTAGTGGTGCCATCTCTTTGCTCAGTACCTCCTCATTGATGAATTTATCTTAATGCACTTTAAATTCATGCAAACTTTTGTCAGCTCCATCGATCAGTGTCAGTGAGTGTCATGGTGTATTCCATGTATGGCAGAGGACCTCCACCACATTTGCACATGGGACAATTTCATCAAGTAAATGTATTTTTTCCTACTGCTTTCTCCTTGCCTATCATGAAGTTCTGTGAGTACCTACTAACCAGTGAAAAATGTCTGAAATCCAGTGTTTCTTCAGGATTTGGATGTCTACACCTAGGCATTAATTCAGTATCTATGTAAAACTGGGGTGTATAACCCACTCCCTTTAGGTGCCAAGTTGGTTTTTTTTTTTTGGTGAATAGATAACTCTTCTTTACAGGACTGTCACAGAAAGCGGAAGGGATATTTAACATTTYATTTAATGCCTGCTGTTCCAGAAGTTGCCAAAAAGTGAGATATACATTTTCTGTCTTTGACTTTTTCAGAAATTTTTTGAATCTGGGATTCAAATGTGCTTCTCCTGTCCTGATGAGGTGCCCCAAACACCASACAATGGGCAGTTATGACAAAGTTCAAACCTTTTACAGCAGAGCTGTGAAGGAGAGAAGGTGGGGCAGCAGTTCCCTGCACTCTGCTGACAGTCACTTGCTGTGGCTGGACAGTGTGAACCTATGGAGTGATGTGGATGCCAGAGGGAACAAAGTGAGATTAGAGAGTGTGCAGCTGGGAGATCGGACCTTGTCTCTGCTCCAGTGTTGTGCATGTATTTCCCCAATAAAAGGTATTTTGAGCAGGCACCAGGGAGTTAAGGAGGAATAACCTTCTGCTGGCAGTGGGGTCTAGGCAGGAATTGTGAGAACTGTCCTTTTTGGCAGCTAAATCCCTCCTAAGTTTTGCTAAGAGCACTGAAATGTCATCAAGGACCAGAGCCTGAATCTTGGGGTGTGTCACTTCCCCGGGAAACCAGTCAGTCCTGCTGGGGTGATTAAGAGGTGGCAGGACACAGCCCTGGGCAGGAGCTTCCCTGTCCTGAGTGCTCCAGYTGAACCAGCCAGGTACCAGCTGTCCACGGAGACTTCATCCTTGTCATCAGAGCTGGCAGGCAGGACACAGAAATTCCAAACTCTAATCCCTTAGAATGTGAGCTGCTGGAGTGCTACTGCAAACTTTGTAAGAGATGGAGATTCACAATATATTGACTCTCTGAGCTTCACCTTTCTTAATTACGGCTGTAATGCCCCTAGCATTCATTCCTGCATTCATTCCCTGGACAAGCTTTGCTAACAGAACTGCACTTTCTATAGGCATGAAAATATTTCTAATATGAACTGTTTCTTAGACATGTATTTGGGCACAAATCCAGCTTCCTCTTCCAACAAAATCTAGAACAAAACAAAACAAAACCAACAACAAACATTTCCAGACTCAAGGCAAGACAAAGTTGAAACCTTGCAAATGTGTTTAATCTGAAATCATGTCCCCAAATACAAATGTGAATCATTGAAATATTTCACATGAATGGTTTTAAGATATTTTGCTCGAACATCTAACTCATCCTTTTGAAAGCTCTTTTTCCTAAAAATAAATATGCATTTCAAAATTTAAAGTAATTTAAATTGAGAATTCTAAAGACAAAAGAACCTTTTGTTTTTAAAATTCCTAATGGATGTTTCTTCTCTTTCCATCCTCATCCCTCATGATTCCCTCTGCTCCAGTAATTAGAAACAGAAATTTTGCCCCCAAGCCCCCMTTTAAAAAGTTTATCTCTCTTAAGTAGTTGCTCTGGGGGACATTTTTACTGTGTCTAGCACTGCCCTCAAGGAAATGTACTTGCTCAGACATTTGGTTCAAGCCAAGAACATTTTTGACACCCGCAAGGAGTCTGCCAAGTGACTGTGAGCATCACGCATTGGAGTTGCTCTAGGGAAACCTAAACCACATGAGTGATTTGAACCACAATTTCCTTGTGTCTAAGGAAAAATAAATTCAAGTTCATACCATAGCACTTCTGTTCTGACTGAACTGCCTATGAGAGGGCAAAATTCAGGATGTTGAAGAGAGGAGTTATTCACTGCTGAGCAATATTAAGCAAATACTCACTGCAGCATTGGCTGCATGATAAAGTTTCAAACCTCCTGTGCTTTAGTGAACCTGAGGAGCCTCTCATTTAAATGAGACAGAGCTCAGGCATTAGTCAGAAAGGAGATGAGATGCAGTCCTATAAAATAACCACATTAGTATGAAAAATGAGACATAAAGCAAACTGTCCCCATATGTTGCTCTCCATATCTCGGAAAGACTTTTCTTGAAGTTTTACTGCAATGATCATCGAGGGAGTTTCCATGCCCTGGCCTGGAATTGATATTAATCTAGAGGGGAGAAAAGGGACACAAACCCAGACAAAGAGATATCCAGGAAATAAGGACAGAGGAGAGAGAGTTGCAACAAAGGCTGCTGGTAGGGGAGACAGCAAACACTTTGCACTGCAATGCATTTTGGTACTGAGGATGGTGTTCTCCTTATGAACCAAGGCAAGCTGCATCAGCTCCTGCACTGCCCACACACAAYGCAGTTGTCTATCCTGCTGCACTGCTGATTGTCTGCAACAGCTTTTTAATGTAGTTTGGGRGATAGAGTACATGTATCATTTCTTTATTATAGCCTTTCAATCATCATCATGATGCAAAGAAAAACCATTGTTGGGAGCAGATGCACTCTTTTATTTGCTAATATGTTCTTGGTTGACACTAATTTGCCACAGCAAAATTTAGCATCCATCTTCAAAATGCTGCTCACTAATGCCATTCCAAAAACCAATGGGTATGCAATAAACAGCATCAAACAACCCATAATAAAGCAGTTTTACTACAGATGTTCATTATGCACATGAGTCTCTGTAGCAGCCTGTGTATTTTGGAGAAATGTTTGAAATTAGTTTGGGAGAGCAGTAATTAAAATTAGTTGTCTCTCGTAAAATTCAGTAAGCTCTGAACCACAGACCTGTCGCAGTGCTCAATTCCCTGAGGAGATTCCTCTCTCCCCATCCTTCAAYGCATGTCCAATAATTTTGCTGTAGAGCTGGGCATTGTATCCAAAGCTACTCTGGATTCCAAAAGACATCATRCTGGTGAGGAATAAATACTTGGCCTTCAGATGTTTGGTGCMCTTCTCATTGATACTTTTGAACACGTTTCTGATTGCCATTTTCCCTGAGAACCCACTGGATRCATGAAATAAATGTGCTGTTTGCTGGATTAATTTTCCTGTGAGCTCAGGGCCTGCCTAATTTCCTTGTGGTGCCATGGAATGTGTTATGGGCTGCAGCCTTCCCAGGTAGCTGGATATCTAATTACTTTCATGATGACATGAACTGACTTACACCCTGAGCCTCACCACATGGACACTATTAAATCCACCATGCAGTGAGGATGGCTTCATTTTACATTTTTAAACATAATTTTTAAATTAAAATTTTAATGCGCTTGTTCAGTTGCTAGATGAAGTTTGCACTCTTTGGAGTGCAGTGGTACCAAGCTTTCTCCTGGAAGTCTGCATGGCCTGGGTAAAAGAGGATCATGGCCTAAGGGTTCTCAGCATCTCTGTGCTCAGGTCAGCACTTATAGCACTCATCAGCAGAAATGAATAGGACTTTTATGAAATTATGAAAGTTTTTTTCAGCAGATCTTTTCTCAACTGAAGTGACAGAAAATTTCATCATGTTAAAGGAAAATTACAATTACTAGTCAGATGTATTGCTTTCACAAGCTGTTCCATTTAATTTTTTTTTGACATAATTTCAGGTTGTTATTTTAGGAAAGCTGGGTTTACATTTTGCTTTTTTCCTTYCATCCCTCATCTGAATGGGGTATTTTTTTGCAGTGAACTCTTGTCTAGCAGTATGTCTGGTGGTTTCCAGCGTGTGGTCCTTTGTTCTTGATTTGCCCATGTTGGATGTGCAAGCATTCACTCTCCAGACAAAGCAAGCAGAGCATTAATCACCTCCTATGGTATGTGGACCCTGACAAGCTCTTGGGTACCCTGAGTGATGGAGAAATGTGTCAAATCAAAATTGTCTCAGCAAATACTGCTGAATTTGGGCAAAATTGAGATCTTAAATGTCAACTTTTTTTTTTCTCCTCAACCCAGTTTCGCAGGAGTTGGCAAGAGAAAGCTGAAACTCCCATCTCTTAGTGAGACTGGAGTTTCAGGAATAAGTTCCTTTGCTTCACAGAGCACTGGAGACTGCAGGAGGAAGCAGTGAGGAGATGGTATAAATCAGAGTTGAAGGTAACCACAAAATAGCTGCAGAATGAGTTCCCAGCAGTGCCTGTGGGTTGTACATGCAGATGTGGCATTCATCAATCCCCAGTGACATCACTCTGTGTGTTGCAATATAAGGACATGAGACATGATTGATTAATCTGTAGCTCTGACTCCATTTCCTGACCTAATAATTCCCTGGTCTCCAATACAGAATATGAAGGCTGAAACAAAAGAAAAAAAAAAGAAAAGTGAGATCCCCTTCTTTTGAATTGGAAGATAAATGAGCTCCCTGTTGAATAAGGCAGAGCTTTGCTGAAAAGTGCTAACTGTATTTGGGAGTAGTGTGAATTTATATCCATGAAAAAAGACATTTCTCTGAGTCATTGATATGTGACAAGAGAAACATTAAATGCTGTTAAATATCAYGTTAAAAACTGGGTTTGGAGGGCATCCATTCCCTTACATGGCAGCTTGGCTTCTGGAATGACCTTGTGTCTGAAACCTGCTCCTGCACCTCAACTCATAAAGGCAACTTAATAAACCTTCCAGACCTGAAATGAACATTTTGATGACACTAGGAATACAGTATATGCTAAAGATCTTCTATTCCATTTTCTATAACCATAAACAGATACGCTTTAATGGTCTGATGCCTTTACCTTAAAAAATTCCAATTTAGTCCCTAGAGCTATAATAATAAAAACTGCTGACATTCTGGTTTTATTTTTCAGGGTAGAACCTGTCTTATAAGGGCTTCTCAGTGTTTGTGGGCTGCTAAGATTAAGTTAGATCTCAGAATGGGGCAACTTTGTTAAGAAAAGCACCTGATAGAGAAGTGATGAGGACTTTTAAACTTSACACAGAGTGACAGTAAGTCATCCAACAAATTAAGCCTATTCATCTTTTGTTTTSAAAAGAACTTTGTAAATATTGCAACTTAAAATTAATTTGGTTCATCTTTGCTTTCTTTTGACAGTTTTTCCATCATTCCAGATTTGAAGAGAGGAGCCATCCACTCCTGTCRGTGCAAATGCACTGGGCAGGCAGGGAATCCCTTTGTGCCAGGCTTGCAGTGCTTGTTTCTGGAATTGCTGGGTCACAGGAGTTCAGTTCAGGGTTTTTGAAAACATGTCAGACAGGGAAAACAGGACCTTAAAATTTCTGTTGTCTTTGTTTTTTAAACTTAAATGCAAATAAAATGCAAAGGGCGGAGTAGACTGCATTATGTCTAAGAGAGCAAATACTCTCTGCTGCAGAGCATGCTGTCTCCCTCTCATGTGGGACATCATAAAATGTCTTAGGTGCTTGAACTCAAATCTGAAATGACAATACAGAGCCAGATGTGGATGCAGCATTTTGCTGCCTATTACAATAAGTGTTGGCATTGAATTGAAAGCACATTTCTTATATTGATCTGACAGAATTCAATCTTCAGATATCTCAGAGCAACCASCATGAGATTATTCAGCATCTGCACAAACCCTATTCTAATAGTTTCACTAGGAATGATCATGGCAATCTTTCATAGGCCTACATTTTCTATTTTTGCTGATTCTTTTCTTTTTTWCTTTTACTATTTCCTCAAGTCTTTGTGTTCTATTCCATTGATAAAACCTTTCCAGGTTTCAATCTCTTTACAAAATCTATAATCCAGTTCATCTTTCCCCATTTTCTTTTTTTTCTCCTGCCAGGAAAACTTCTACCCTACTGGTGTTGCAAGTTGCTTTTTCCTCCTTACACAGAAGTGGGGGGAGAGGCACTGTGGACATCCCAGCTCTGTATCCTGTATAGTACAGTGTCCAAAAGTGAGTAGATTCCTAATGAGCTGTATAAAACAAGCACCTTGTGCCACTCTGCAGAATATCCTTCCAGTGGTCTGTGTCCAAGGGCCTCCCCCAGGCAGAGAGGATGGATAATAACAGAAAAAACAGTACATTTTTTCTTCCCATRGATTTTTCCTGTCCCTTCTTGAACCCAGACTACCAGAAATGTGATTTTAAAATTCATTTTTAGAGAGGAATACATAGCACTGAGCCTACAGAAAAATCACCTGTCAGTTTTTGGTTTGACTAAAATATCCTTTGAAGCTGTTCTCTTCTGTTCTGTGTATTGGATAGCAAGAACATGAGGCTTGTCCTGAATGTTTGTGACAGCAGCAATTGGGTCTGAGCACTGGAGACCTTTGCAATGTGCTTGTGATCTCTGGGGTCAGAGGTTTATGTGGCTAAGGCAAAGAGAGCAGAAAGAGCTGGGAAACCACTGAAATACAGAAACTGCAGTGAAGCTGGCCACGGGAGCACAGGTCCAACCTTTGAGACCATTAAATCTGTCTGCCTARTACTGAATGCAGGCAGCACTTTCTGTCTCTGCACACTGTGGTGAGAATGTCAAATAGCCAGGGCAGGGGTTGTAAGCACTGGTATTAGCCTGCTGGAGAAAAACAAACAAACCAACAAATGCTCTTGCAGGCACGTGAGCCTCAGTTTATGTCTGAAGAGATTGAAGCAGAGGTTGATAACAGCATGTTCTTGCACTGTCATGGTTACAACTCTTCTACCATTGCCACTCTGCCAGTTARTAATTTTTCCCTGCTAAGAGCCCCTGGGGAGGATGGTAATTTAAATCATAAAGCACCAAGAGCAGCCTCATGAAAAATAACCTTCCATGTATAAACCTGAATTTTGTTCAAAGCTCTAGAAAAACTTTCTATCCAAACACTGCTGGTTTTGTACTCTGTTTCAGACCAAACTTCAGTTGGAAGTTAGGTTTAGAAAGTCTAAAAGGCAGTTCAGCACACCTGGGATAGGACCAAAGCCTCTTTACAGCAGGTGGCTCCAGTGAGTCTCAGCCTCAGATATTTGAATCCTTAAAATAATTTAACCATGGTGCAACAGTGGAACAACAGTTGGAGCTGAGTGCCTCTGAGAAGGGACCCTGAACAAAGGAAATCCTGGGCTTTTTTCCCCTTACAGTCTAATTGCCCAAAAATCTGGAGCCATCAGCTCCTGCTGTGTCTCCGAGTGTCTGGGGAAAGCATCAGAGGTGAGGGTGAGGGAATGAGCAGCTCTTGAATACAGGATCCTATTTTCATACTCATGTGCCCTGTATTAAAGTGTTAGTGCTGGAGGAAAGCAATTCCTCATTCAGAATTTTCCCATCACATGTTGGTGCTTTATGAGCCATTTGGCATTATAAAGACAGTCACCATGATCTGTCCTTCATGACACTCTTGGGGCAGCACTACAAGACTTACAAGTAGGGAGTTTAAACCCAAAACCAAGCCTTTTCATACAAGATTTCAGATGGATTTTCCAGCATACAATGACTCCCCTGTGCCTCTCTGTTCTATTGTAATTGTTCAGGGTTGGGGAACACTCTGGTACAAATGGGCCATATTTTTGGCACTAAATAAATACTAAGGGCTCATGTATATCAATAGCTTTTTAAAAAATAACCAGCAAGTCATATATCCTCAGGAACATTTTCTGCTATCTTTTATGACTTTTATCCACCCAACACCTGCATCAGCAACTTAGGAACAACCTGACACCAAAACACTTGTGAGGTGCAGCTAATGAAATCTGTTCCATTACTTAATGGTTAAATGTGAGATTGGTTTATATACAGAATGCATCCTTGGCAAATATATTGTAAAAACAAAAACCTTTTGTCCAGACCTAGTAGAAGGTTAGTCCAAATCAAAGGCAGATTTCAAATGCATGAGATTTCAAACTTCATATCCTAGTTTGATTTTTCTCTCTACGGAGAGCAAAACTGGAACAACCTTACAAAGTGCTGTCCACAAGTGGTGGTGAACCTTGTAGTTGGTGTCTCCTATTTGTAGCACAACAGGAYAAAATAATCTGGAGATAGATACTCAGCTGCTTACGTGATTTATTCCATCTCCGTTTTTGTGATTGAAATTTTCTGGTCCTTCTTATTGCATGGAAGAACAATAGAAATGATCCCTCAGGTGATTGCACTCAACCAGTCCTTTGTCTCATATTTTATGCCTGGTCTGACAGCTCTTTCCCCACTTTTGTCTTTGGACTGAAATGCACTCATATGAGACCAAGGACCCAATATCAGAGAGTACTCAGACATTCACAGCAAGAAGAAATTAGTTATTCATTTTCTTTCTGTCACCTGGGAGTTCCTCATAACAGAGTGATTCTTTGCTGCCATATGCTACAGCTCCATAAAACAAATAATTTATTCACAAGGTATAAAGATCACAAAGAAACAAGAGAATGTGGGCTATGTAAGAGCAGCTTTGTGCATGATCAGCACAAATGGGGAGACAGGCCCTCCCTAGAAACACCTTTATTTGAGGTCCCTGCAGGACTCACACACCTCTCTGCCAGGACAGGTAGTGTTACACAGGGAAAGGGGGTTTCTGTGAGCTGTAGGAGTGCTCCAGGATATGAGGTTGATGGGTCTCTGACTCAGGTCCAGTTATGGCTCCAGTTCAGCAAAGCACTTAAGTCACATTGACTTTGCTTCAGTGAAACACATCTGTGTTTGCAGAGTCCCAGAGGCTGAACYGCACCTGGGACTGAACACAATGGTAGTTTTGATCTTTCTGGGGATGTTGTCAGTTTTAAGCATATATTAAAAAACCAAAACAGCCCCTGAACACTGAGTTTAAATGACAACTCCAATGTGCTTTCCATTTCCATGACTTTCCATTCACTCTGCCAGTGAACCACAGTTTGGTGTTTCTCTGCTTGAGAAATAAAAAGATTAGTCCTTCTTGCTTTTGTGTACAGCCTGATCCTACCAAATTTCCCTCAGAAGTCTTTTTCTGTCAGCTCAATACTCAAAGTCTCAGCAGYTGTAGCTGCTACAAAGAAACATTAACAAAGATAATTTCTATTAAGAGTTAAAGAAATTGTTAGAGCGCTTGCTTTAATCCCAAATTGTTTCCCTAATTAAAAAGACAAATAATTTCAGTCATACTTAACTTTTAACGGATTAAAACCAAATCCTTTACTAACTCTTGGAAAGATTTGTTGCTCTGTGCTCTAAACCTATTTGCTTCCCCCCCCCCGCAATTCAGTCGCCACCTATAAAATCTGCAGCCATCACATTTTGCTCAGTGCAGCGTGTCTGACACACCATCAGCACCCTGTCCTGGTGTAAAAGAATGAACAAATGCACCAGAGGGCCCCAGTCTGACCTGGCACCACCCCAGAGCAGCAATGGAATATGTTCTGTGACTAATTCTGGTTCATTTTCCCGTCTATAAAGGAAAGATACCTTTTCCATTACTCCATCAAGAGGAAGGAGCTGATTCCATTTCAGACCTGTGTTACCACATTTCAGTGTATCAATTCATTTCTCTACTACAGGCAACTATCTGTGATTCAGGCTGTATTTGTAACTATAGTGTAATAATCCCTTTTATCCACTACTCATGCCAGATTCTGTTTTGAGGGAGGCAACAGTTTTATTGTATCCCTAACATTAGCATTTCAATAGTCTCTCCACAAAATGCTTCCAATTTACCCGTACAGAAGTCAGATGTTTCTTGATTTACCATCTAAGGAGACTATTAAGGTTGCCACCATTGTTTTTCCTTTTTTCCCCCCTTTCTTTTCTTTTTATTTGGCTAGAATTCTGATGGAAATTAGTCTTGTATTTTCAGGTAAWAATATGGAAAATCTTCTATTTGCCATGAAAATTTTTGAAATGTTCTTGAACAGCTAGGTATCCAAAGTCCTAGATAATTTGRTTACTTGGAAATTATTACTGTCTTATACAATTAAATTTATCAGTTATTTGGTGATCTGTTTGTGTCTCTGAGCTATGTTTTTAATTAGAATATGCAATCCATAATGCATAACTTTTCTTCCCCAAGAGAAAAGACTTGGGTATATCACAAACCCAGAAGAACTGCGGAGGAAAATGTCCAGATCAAACAGCCACCTCAGGCTCAAGTTCCCTTCCAAATGAAATCTGTTTCTGTCCAACTTCATTGCCTCCTTTCTCCCAAGGAGAGGGATTATATTGTGGCATATGAAATACAGGAAAAGTCGTGCTTAAAAAAGAAGGCAAGAGTGCCACATTTCTAGAGAGGAACTGTCTTCCCCAAAAATGTTCAGTGCTTGAACTAAAGTCTGAGCTTGTTGGACAAGTTATGGTGGAAAGATTTAGGAATTCCAGCCAAAGCCTATTTTTCAACCAACCTTAAAGCTGTGTTTACAAATCAAACCTTAATGCTAGTTATTGACATTCTTCTCCCACAGGACATTGATCCAGCGGATGCAGTGTTGGAAGCTTGCAGAAATGGTAACTTATAGCTAAATTGCTTGACTGAGTTAGTGGAGGTTGTGTCAAAAAGGCACAACTACACATTTGGGGAAGATACTCCAGAAACTCATGTTTAAAGTTAGATTCTGCAGAGTGATGGACACATAACTTTTGTTTGTAAGTTCTGACAGAAAAAAAAATAATTAAAAAGCCCAAAAAAACAACAAATGCCAGGAATAGAAACACAGAGCTGGGATAGAATTGCAAGATATAGCCAGTGTCAAGGCAGGGCAGTCAGAGCAGCTGCATTGTTCCAGAAATGGGGAAGGAATGTGGTCCAGGCACTCCAGTTACCATCTGACCTCCTGTGTCCCCTTCATTCAAGGAGTCAGAGGCATGGTTTATTGTATGCTCGAGTGGCCAAGCAATGAATGTAAAACTCCTGCTGATAAATCATCTCCCAGGCAGGTTTCATTCCAAAGCTAGAGYGCTGCAGAACCAGGACAGGTCCTGTTGGTAGCTCATGAGAACTTTCTGCTGTCTTGCTTGCAATGCAGGTACAGACTCAAATGAGCATAGGAAGAAATCCCCTTGCTTTGGGAAAGAGAATTTTTAATTCATTTATTATTTTTAAAAAAAAGGTCTTACTCTGTACCTCACTTCCTTGCTCTGTGCTGGAGCTATTTGCAGGTCTATCAGCAGAGAAAATGGCTTTATTTTGCTTCCCACCTCCCTGCACTGAGCCCTATGGAATCCCTCTTCACTGAGGCCAGAGAGCCCACTGGACTAGCACGGCTCAGCCACATCCTTTGCTGTAATTGAGTCACAGTGGACTTTCAGACACTTCTGCTTTCCCTGTCTGCTTGAACAGGAGCTGTGTACAGCTGAGTTCCCTAAGAAACTGCACTAGTCTGAAGCAAAGCTCAAATTCAACACTTTAACTGGACTGAGGGATTCTAATCCATCTCCTCCCATACTCCTGCACCAGCTCCCACTGATATAAAAGGTCCATCCTGGCCTTGACCAGCAGATGAAGGGGAATTGAGGCCACTGCTCTTCTCTGCCTCTGTTTTTTCATGGTTTAACCCCAGCCAGCAGCCAAGCCCCACACAGCCACTCTCTCGCTCCCCTGCCAGTGGGACTGGGGAGAGAATCAGAAGGATCAAAGGTAGAAAACTCTTGGGTTGAGATAAAGTTTAAAAGGGAAAGCACACTCCAACAGAGCAGGATCCTATCTTGTGTAATAGTTACTTGGGATGACAAACACCATCACTCCAAATATCCCTTCCTTCCTCCTTCTTCCTACTGTACTATATACTGAGCATGTGATATGGTCTGGAATATCCCTGTGGTCCCTYTGGGTCACCTGTCCTGGCTGTGTCTCCTCCCAGGCAGCCCCAATCTCCTCACCAGCGCGGCAGTACAGAGAGCAGAAAAGGCCTTGGCTCCGTGTAAGCCCTGCTCAGCAATAACAAAAACATCTCTGTTGTCACCACTGGGTTCTGCACAAGTCCAAAACACAGCTCCATACCAGCCATAGGGAAGAAAATTAACTCCACCCCAGGCAAACCCAGCACAACATTCCTATGTGAGCATTTTGCAATGCCTGCCTAGACCACATTTCAATTTCTCAGTCACTGTGAAGTGAGACATTCCACTGCTAGATCAGTGCTCCACGGGAGAGCAGCAGAGCAGGATCTGACCATGTTTCCTTGTTTCTCTGCCACCTCAGCATCCTCCTGATCAAAGCTGTGTTGTCCCAGCAGCGCTGCTCTCCACGGGACAAGCTGTCAGGCAGCACGACCCCCGTGACCCCTCAGGGACCCACCACACCTCACACTCTGCCCAGCAGGCACTGGCTCTGCTTTCATGTTTCTGCCCTCAAATTCTCCTGCTGTTGCCCCATTTTTTCCATTTCCTCCACCTCCCACCTTTCCCTCCCGGGTCTCTCCCTGCCCACACCCTCACTGAACATGTGTCAGGCTGGGCTTATTTGGATGGGGCAAAGCACCTCGTTGGAAATGCCCTCAGCAGCGGGGCTCTGTGTGGTCCACGAGAGGAAAAGCCTGTGGATAAGGCAGGAAATCTGCTGCCTGGCTTTTGCACCACCCTCCTGTCTGAGTCCAGGCCAGCCCTGCTTGAGCCRTCCTCTCCCGGCCAGGCCAAGGCAGCTCTGCAGGGAGGGGTCCCTGAGCGCCCGCACAGTGTGGGGCAGAGCTGGGGGCCGCCAGGCTGAGCTGGTGGCCGTCCACCAGAGGCTGCTTCCCCCTTCCTCTCAGCCTGACCCTTGGGCAGCTCATTTGGAGCGGCCTCAGACATCCAGAGGCTCACTGTGTGTGCAGTGTAAATAGGAGCTTAATCCCATTACAGGCCTGAGCAAGCCCACTGAGGCCAAGCATCTTGAGCTGCCTAAGACMCAAATGCAAGGCAAGTCTTCATTACACCCTCTTCTCCAGTGAGTGAGCCAGTTTGGATTGTTCCCTRCTTGAAGCTGGTGGCATTTTCCACCAATTTACTGTAGTTCCACTGGTGTGAATGGCAGAAAACCACTGAGTGTGGCCGAGGAGCCAGCCCAGAATCRCCTCAGAATGTGGCAAACAGCTGCAAGGACATAGTGCTGTTAGAAAGAATGCCCTCAGCCATGTCACTGATGGGTAACACTTGCAGTGCCTAAAACAGGAGGGACTTTAAACCACTGATCCATTTTCCATTAACTGAGTTGCTCTATATCCTTTGTAATTCTCTCAGGCTGGGCTGTTGAAATAGACAGTCAGGTTCACTTTTATTCAGTGCTGATTTCCAGGCAGGGTGCTCTGCTGGGCTCTTGGGCTCAAACCAGCAATAACTGCAAATAAGGAAAGGAAAAACAAGGAGGAAAGGAAAGGGAGAGCTGGGAATGTAAAAATTCTCAAACTATTCTGTTATTCCTATATTTTACAAAGAATTTTGGAACAAAATGGCTTCTAGCAACACACTGATATTTTTCCTCTCCAAAGGCAGAAATAAATAMTTTTAAAAGTGTCAAACAGCATAAGTAAACTCTAGCTGGTCCAATAGAGCTGCTTCTTTCTCCTCAGGTGAACTGATGTGCAACCAGTTAAAGAGAATGTGGTAGATCAATTTTTTTCACTTTAAACAAAGAAGAAATAAAGGCTCATTGTGTTCTTCCCTTGCRCTTTTTTCTCCTCCAACCCCAGAAAATACCTGGTCCAAAAATCCYAAACTTGTTACTAGAAATGACACTTACCTGGTCAGGTATGCTGAGGCTTGGTTTGCATTTTAAGAAATCTGGMATTAGTTTTGCATCAGGATTCTGTGATCTTGACTCTCATTTCTGAGTACATTTCCTTTTGAGGTAAAACAATGAGGAATGCACTGCAACCTTTTATCATGGAGCTATCTGCATTCCTGGGCAATGTCACTGTCTGGTGTGTGACTCATTTATGGTCTCTGTGAAGCTTTATGCTTCCATTAGAGGCCTCTTCTCAATCTGCTTTATTTTAGACAAAATTAGGCTCCAATGGACTTCAGTTTTTAGGAGCCMTATGACATAAATGGAAGGATAGCATACTGTAGGATAAATGTGGCCACATCCYCTGTCTGTCTGTACTTTTATTACTGAGATAGATACTGGGAAAATCTAAACTTACTGAGAAACAAACAAAGCTTAAATAGAAAAGAAAATCCTTGTTATTAATTTAAATAATATTTGCATTACAACTTCTGAATGACCATGGATACAGCAGTATATATTTTAAAATAGAAGTGTATAAGGTAAAGTAAAAATCACTAACCTTTGTTTATTTAACAAGCCAACTCTAATTAGATGGTCAAATTAGTGGTGTGTCTGTAAAACAAGCTGGTGAGGTATCTTCAGGAAGGGAAAATAATGTTATTATTTTATCCCATGTTGTTTATCCTTTATGCATCATGTTACCAGATCAAACACCTGCAACATCTGAGAGAGCAGAAGGAGGACAGATGAAAGAAGGATGGTCCCTGTAAGAGACTTTTCTGTAGAAAAGTAGTTTTAAAGCTGTGTAAGATGTGTAGGATAAATAAGTAGTTAGGTCTGTATACAGGGAAGAATGGAGGATATTTTCTAATAGATGTATTAATTTTAAAATTTTAAATTAAAAATGAATATATATATATATATATATATATAATTAATTTAAAATACTTTTATTTAAAATTACTATATTTATTATTATATTTATTTCTATAGTATTTAAAATACTATATTATTATTTTAAAATACTATATTTATTATTTATTATTTAAAAATACTATTGTATAGTATTTTTTCTTTGWGTGAGCTTTCACTGTTTCAGAGTATTACTTCCATACGTGATGGGGTGATGAGCAAACTTTGACAGGAAGCTTAATTTTGCTTCAGTTCTGCTAAGGATTCCCTAAATGTGACTAGAACACACTGGATCCTTACCCAATATGTCTGGACTTCCAATCTAAAGAMATGGTACCACCTAGGGATGCCAGGWGGCCACCCTCAGGAATATTAATTTTCTCTTTCATTGGGGTAACATTGGATCTAACCAGTAATATGGGGGAGTTCCATGTGCTTTGAGATTCAAAAGAAATGTCCACTTTGTGCTTGCTTTACACATTTCTGTTGATTGCAGCTGGGTAAAGKCAGGGCAAGAGCAGGACTGGTTTGTCTTGATCATTGAATCAAACATAATGCCATTCCACTGGGATAGTGAACAGCAGAGAAAGTTAAGCAAAATTAACAGTAACACTGGGCTTCAGTAACAGCCATACGGGGGCAGAAGAAAAGAGTTCAAAGGTGATATTTGTGAGAAAGCAGTGAACGGGGTCAGGGAAAGGTAACTCATGGTAAAGATAACCAGAATCTGTGACAGTCTTTCATTGCAGGGGGCATGGAGGGTACAAAGGAAATGTTCAAACTGCATAGGAGCAAAGGCTGATAAGACTTGCAATACAGAGATTAAGGTATCAGTTTCCAGCCAAAGGGATCTGGGGATTGGATCATTATTGTGCTATTAGCTGCTGGCTGGAGATAAACAAAACAAATGTTTATTCCCAGGAGAAACAGCTCTTAGAGTTTAACTGACTGCTAATTTGAAATTCCCTTGAGCAAGAAGGCAGTGTCTCTTTGGAGCTGGAGTCTTCAAAAGACAATTTCAGGATGATAAAAAGAATGAAAATATTTATTTTTCAGTACTCAGTATACGGTGATTGGTCCCTTATCCTCTGCAGGATTATTTTCTGTGTTACTTATCTTGTATTACTTGGTCTGCAAGAAACTAATATAGGATCTTCTCAATATTTAGGGAGAAGCCATCTGAACATGTGAACTCTCAGGCCCTGGATGACACCTTCATGAGTTCTTATTATCCTGTTTCTTATGTTGGCTAAAAGGATTCCAGAGGAGAAGAAAATTACTAAACTTCTCAGTGTTTGCTTCCAGAGTACAGGAACACCCTTGAACACCAGAAAGTCTCTCAGTTCAGGGGGGACACCAGAACTCACCAGGGCCAGACTTTGGCTGCCAGAAGCTGGGAGAATTTCACTGCAGATCTGGGCAGTATTTTCTCCTAGACATTCACCCGTGACCTTTCATGAGAATTATTTTTAGAAAGCAACAAGAGAAAAAAAGCAGAGCCAGCGTCATCTCTCATTCAGTTCAGGCTGCAGAAGCTGTGCTCGGGAGAGGAAGGCTGGAGTTCAAAGCTTTGCCCTGGTCCCTGACAAGTTGCARGGCACTAGACAAGGATATGCTGGCAATGAGAAATCCTGGGATTTTTTTTGCAGTAGGAGAATCTTTGAACTTAAGATGCCAGCAGCCTTTGACAAGACTTTTTATTTCCAGAGTGCTGGTCTGGCAGCAGAGGAGGGAGAGTCCTGATTTCCCACCGTGAGGGATAAGCAGGCTGCCCAGTGAGACAAATTACAGCAGCATGGCTCTGATAGGACTGAGTGAGCCACGAGAAAAGCCTGGAYTGTGCAACCACTTTCAAGGAAGCTATATATTCATTAGAGTAGAAATAATTTTTTTTTTCTTCTTTTCATAATGACTAATGCCATGATTAACATATCTAATGGTACATGGAGTTTGGGCCCAAGRCATCAAAGCCTTTGCACACAGGTCCTTCTCTTGCTCTCCCTTATTAGTGTACATGGTGCCCCGAGGATACAACAAGCAGAGCTGCAGAATGCCTCATGAGGAGTTTACATGTGAAGCTCAAGGTTTGCTCCAGCCCTGGAACAAAAGAGAAAAACATTGTTTACAGCAGGAACTACCCAGAGGCCCCAAAAGTCCCCAGGACACCCTTAAATAATGTAACCCAACCCAAACAAAATGATGAAAGGGGAAAAAAATTTTTTTTGGGTCCCATTCTCTCTTAGGCATCTCTCTGCCATAATTATGTAGGAAAGTGTGGCTTTTTTAGGCTGGACCCTGAATGCATCAGCCACACTTCTGTGCCGTCAGCAAACTGAGTTTCCTGACTGGAAATATCAAAACACTTCAGCAAGCCTATTTAGCATCTTCTCTACACATATCCAACCCCTCAGGGTCTGAGTTGTGCACARTGTAATCTCACTTTCTTGAAAATTGCTCTGCTGGTCAGCTCAGCTGCACTAATTTTCCTGGTTTGTGTTTATTAAAATACCTTCTCTACTGTCCACAAAAAAGCAATCAACCTGACTGCATTTGTGGCAGTGGCATTTTGCCTTCTACCTGTTATTGTATCTATTTATCTCCACCAGTAGTCAGCATGTGGGTGGTTTGGAGAGAGATTTACACACTGATGTTTTATTAAGGTTCCTTTTTATTCTATAATTTAACTGGGGAGATTGAAACATTGTAGATTATTTTGCCTGTGGTAAAATAGACCTATTTTAGCTTCTCTTTTTCCCCCCCTATTTCTGATTGCTTATTAATATTCAGAATTTATCTTATCTATTCCCCTCTTCATTTGGTTTGTAAATGACTCCTTTGCTTGCTCCTTTATTTTTAAGCCTGTTTTCAACTTTTGTTTAATCTTCTTGGTGGCTTTTTTCTTCTTTGGTATTAAATTTCGAGTTAGACTTTTAAGCTTATCCTTTTCATATTCACTCCTTAAAATGCCAGCTGCTCTTTTTCTCTGCCTGCTACAGAGAGTGTGTGAGAGCAGAGAAACAGAGCTGCTCCTCCAGCATGCTATGGATTGTTAATTCTGATGGAGCTTTCTCAGGTGCCAAGGGCAGGGGCTGGGTGGGCTTCAGCCTTTCCCCCCCATGACAGCTGTGGTTGTAATAAGTAGAAACAGGCRTAGTGTATGAAATGTGGGGGACACTCAGGCAGTGCATCCCTCTAGGAGCCCTGTGGGAGGTATCTCACAGCAGGTTTTGGTCACAGTCATTTCTCCCATTCCTGCCAGCCCTCCCTTGCTGGCATCTCTGGTGGATCCGCACTGGGCTGTGCTGGCAGGGGTGACCTGACCTGTGGTTACCGGTGTGAGCTGCAGCGTGTGCTCGGTGCCMCCTGGGCTGCAGACACCCGGGGGCTCCTGGGCTCTCAGCACACTCTGGTGTGAGCTGCAGCGTGTGCTCGGTGCCACCTGGGCTGCAGACACCCGGGGGCTCCTGGGCTCTCAGCACTGATCCCTCTGCAGCCTCTTTGCCTTGTCCTCCCATTCCTCCTGAGCAGCAGCAATGCAATGCAAGGGACAAGGACTCATTCCCTAGAAATCACTCCACCTTTCTGCAAATGGACTGACTCCAGGTACTATTCCAGTCTTTGGGCACTCCCAGGAAAGCACTGAGCCTGTTTGTCCTTGGGTGACCACCTCATCAGAGCCTGTTTAGATTCATGTCATATTTATTTTAATTAAAACTCCATTTATTCTTGTCTCATATCTTTTCAGTCTTTGGATCTATTTGCTTTCCTGAAAACCTTTCCCTCTTCATTTCAAATAGTTTTTAGATCTGAAAAAAGTAAAATTTGCCTTCTTGCTATGATTGCTTCTCTTCATTTTCCCAAGTTTGCCCCTGTGGTGTTCACTGTTTTGCAGAGAACTGCAGACAAGAAGTCACACTAGGCTCTGTGTTTTCTATTATTTTCATCTTAACTCCTCTTTTATTTTTTTTCCTTTTGAATTTCCTCTATTAACCACCAAAGAGCTAATCTAACACCTTTTCTCAGCTGCCTCTTCAGAGTCTTCAGCAAAGTCATGCACACCCACAGCAGGCATCATCTTTACATCATCCTGGGTGGGTACAAGGTTAGATTCAGAATTCAGCTGTTGACATGATTTGAATCACAGTTCCCTTCTCAGTGCATGACAGCAGTCTTTATAAAAAAAAGAACAAAAATGGACCATCTTGAGAAGTGTTTTGGCTGTGTTTTTCCCCCACTGCACCGCAGCACGTGTTTAAGCATGCAGGTGCACCTGACCTCGTGCCTTGCTGTCTGTGCCATGCAGTGTCACATGCAGCACAGGAGCTCCAAAATGAAAGTGTAATAATCATGTGATTGATGAGAAGTACATGGTGAAGTTGACATTTAAAGGAAAATGGAAAAAATTTAACASAGGAACATTATGTTGTTTGGGGATGGAGGACAAACAAAAGCCAAGACAGATACAATTCTTCTAAAATGCCATACATTTGTTGGGAGCAATGACAATATTGGATTCTTTCAGTGGCATTTGTCACTGTCAGAGGCAGGTCACTAGACTAGATGGAGCCAATTGTGATCCATTATGACAATGACTGAGCCCCTGGGGACCAAAATATTCCTGGGGTTGCTTTGTATACAATTGTGATAAGCCCAGCCTGTTCTAGGCACTGGCAAGGTACTGGTTTATCTTTTATGTAAATGATCCACTTGCTGAAAACTGAAACAGTATTTTTGTATTCCTAACTCACTTTGACTTTACATGATCTGTTTGCCTTCTTCATTTTGTGGATTTGGCACATTCGAGCGTCTGCATTTCAGTTGTCTGAAATGTTGCACACTTCTTGCTGTGGGATCATAAATAGCATTAAATTTTTACATGTAGGTGCTGTAAYTCTTAAAATATTTCCTAGAATTAGTAATTATTAGCTTTAAAAATTATAAATTCATCTGATTAGCATGAATATGGTTTCTTATTTTCTTGTGGGTTTTTGTGAGCTTGCAGGAATGAGAAGGAGAGTCAACACTTCCTTTTTGRTGCTGCTGCTGGCAGGTTTGGTTGTATTACTGGACCTAAATTCAGGAGGCATTTTCAAGGTATAACCTTTTCCAAAGGTGAGATAGGTAAAAAGTCACTTCCACTTGCTGCCATGGGTTCYGAGTGATCAGAGCTGCTATAGGCAGCTGTAATTGAAGTATTTAGTCTTTGCTAAATATGGTTATTACCTGAGGGTGCTTGAAATACTGTTTGCATTTTTTATGGTCATTGGATTCTCCTGATTACCAGATGTAATAGACTTTTTATGCTACAATGCAACTGTTGAACATTTTAATTGGAATGCCATGTCAAATTTTTAAATTAAAAATCAAATACTCAAAGCACCAATGCTTTTTTGATTACTAAAATTAAAACCTAATTGAATTCTCCCACCAAAAAATATCCTGTGGAAATTTAATTAGAGAAGTGTAAAAGAGCTGATTTTTAAAACATATTATTTTTTAATTAGGAAAAATCTAAAAGGCAAATTAGTAAGTTTTAAATTTTCCAAAATATGAATATGGAGATTCCATTTGGCACAATGAAGAGGAGACCCAAGGCCTACCTTCCTAAATGACTATATTTCACAGGGCTTGAGACTTACCCRAATAAAATAAAGTGAGGAATACCCRCTTCTGTTGTGGATTCTCATAAAAACCCTACATACAATAACAGCACATTAAAAGACTACAATGAAAAGTTAAAGTAATTTTAAATCAATAYTTGGAGTAGGCTGCAAAGAGAGAGGCTGGCTGGTTGTTTACAAACAATGTACAAGGTACTCCCATGTCTTCAATTATATCTTGAATGGCAAGACAGTCTCTGAACCAAGCTCTTGAAATGTGATCCTAAACAGCATTAAATTTTTACATGCTTTAATTCTTAAAATATTTCTTAGAATTAATAATTATTAGCTAATAAAAATTATTAGTTCTTTTTATTAGCATTAGCATGGATTAGATGCCATTCCCAGGTCCTTTGCTCCCCTGATGTGYTGCAGGATGCCTGACTCCAGGGCTCTGCATTGGAGACCAGGCACATTGCATTGCTCTGTATTGCCCTGCTTTTGTGTGATTGACCATGGTACACCCAGGAACATTCACACAACATTAATAAGGGTGAAGAAATCATTGACAGCCTAGGTGGGCTCAATTTGGCCTTGTCAGGACATTTCCATTTCCCATTGATTTTAGTTGTTTGTGGTTGCACACAAAGTGTCAGAGTTAGTGAATTAGAACAGGTGACAAGGGCCCTTGGGAAAGCACAACACCATCATTAGGTGGATGGGAAATGATTGCAGCTCTACKTCTTCCTTAATCATTTTTCTTCCTTAAAAATGACTATTGCACAAACTACCTCTCTATTTTGTGGCGCTCTGTAATTTCATGATACAGCAGTTAGGAGATAATTTGATTTAAAGAAAAAAAAATAGAAATACTAACTACAGCTCTCTGGAGATTCAGTGCCTAATGATATGCACTTAAAAGTAGAAGCAATAACAAAATGAAGAGGAATGGTGCCTGCAGGGTACGTTCAGATCTGGGTTATCTGGCTCTCTCACAGCTGAAGGCGGCCAGCAGCGTGTGACAGTCACTCACAACCTGCACTCCTGAGCCTGAGGAGCTGGGGGAGACCTACCTGAGCAGACCCTGCAGGGCATGGGCTGACTTCAGARCTCTCCAGATCATCCTCCTGTGCTCATGACCTGGAGCGTGGTGCCAGTCCCAATGATTACTCACTTTCATCTTGGAAAGCCTTTCCTGGCTTGGAGAACAAAGAAGAGGGAATCTGCTCACAGCTGAGATGCTCAGCTGGGAAAGGGAAACTGAAAGAAGAAAACTGTTYGGGTTTTTTAAATTCACTTTTCCTAAACACAAAAGTACAAAATAARCTTATTTCTGTCCCTGTTGTTTGCTTGAACTGGAGAGATCATACTCTTTCCCATGACTACTCTGGTAGTGACTACTCTGGTACTGACATCTTTCTTGTCAAAAGATGAGATGGGTGAGTTTAAAATGTCCATCTCCCTTTTCCTGGGTGAGTGCCTTAACCTGTCTTGTACACTRAAGGGATTATAGACTGTCCCTCAAYGCACCTATATCAAGGCAAGTTTRAACAGAAGGTGCACCCCATMTTCTTTATGAAGACTATTATGCAGGTGTGTGGTTTCTGACTGCTTAGTTGAGATTTTTYCCCCCTGAAATCTGAATTTGGTGTCAAAACACAAATTCTATTTCAGGTTCTGGTAATGAAGGGGCTACAGGGGGGGCTTCTGTGAGAAGATGCTGGAACTTTCCTTTTGTCCAACAGGGTCTATGCCAGGCAGCTYCAGGAGCTGCTGCTGACTAAGGCTGAGGTGATCAGAGATGGTCACCAGAGGGGCCTGGAGGAACASCCCCAGCCAAGGCAGGAATCTTCATGCACACTCCAAGAAGGGATATATTAGAAGGGCCTGATTTGAAAGTGGGACTGTGAAACTGGACTTTTATCATGGTTGACTGTCAATCTCCAGGTCAGCTGTGTCATCTGGGCATTTTTAAATAAGGACATTTTACCATATCTGTCACATCTTTACCTCAACAGCAGGATGTTTAAGTTTGGGGTTGATAAGTCAGACTGGTTTTGGCATAATTCAACACCAAACCAGCCTGACACAGCCTCTCTCATCCCACCACTGACAGCCTTGAAAATCGGACAGTGTGTGTTACATTCCAGGCAGAACATCCTGCTGCACAGGGAGAGGGCTTCTCACCCTGAGGAGGGAACAGCATCAGAAAGAACATGAGATGAACTGACCATAACCCCCATTCCTTCCTCCCTGCCTCCACTTGCTCAGGGCAGGGAGGGACAGGAGGCAGACAACTAAAGTTAAGACTGGGAAGGAGGGAGGGGTAGTGGGGAGGCGTTTTTTAGGATTGCTTTTACTTCCCATAATCCCACTCTGATTTTGATTAGTAATAAATTCAATTATTTTCTCCAAGTGGAGTCTGTTTTGCCTGTGATGAAAAACGGTGAGTTATCTCTTCCCCRTCCTTATCTCAATTAATGAGCTTTTGTTGTATTTTCTCTCTCCTGTCCCGTTGAGCAGGGGAGTGATGGAGCAGCACCTGGCATCCAGCCCAGGTCAAACCACCACACAACCCACGGCCCTAAGCCTTTTCACAGAAGTGAAAGGCACACACTGGAATCCCATAAAATGCCAACTCCCAGYTTTAGGAGAAATGGTCAAAAATACTGTGAAGTAACATGGTAATTCTGCAAATTATAACCTTCCCATGGTGATTTAATAGGCTGATAAGCACTTGAAAATGAAGGAATGAAGATGTGATTTGGTTATCCTGTAGGTTGATGAAGATTCCTTTTATTCAGATGTCAGTTTTGAAGTCAGTTGCAATCAAACAATCTTGTTATCTTTCATTTCATTTCCTATTGCATACTTAGGCAATCTGCTCTCTATAAGCAGTTATTTTACAACAACCTATTTGTTTTCCACTTATATCTAATAACAGTTTACTCATTCCTCAAAGGTCTGTACGTATTTTAATTTTTTATAGCAAAATGAAAAACAGAAAGTCAATTCAGAAAAGTAGCTTTTAAAGAAATGTGAAAATCAAGAAGGACTAAAGGCTGGGGGAAAGACTTTGAGATTCAGATATTAATATCAGGATGGAAAAATGGATGAATTTAGAGTTTGTGTGGTAGATGCTTGGTTTACCTTGGTGCAAGCACTTGCTCTCTAGACAGTCATTCAAGATAGTACTGCTTTCTGTTTACTTGATATTGCCTTCACAGCTGAGCCTTGTTAACATGCAAAGTCAGCCAAATTACTTCAAAGAGCTTTCAGATCTTCAAGGACATGCCTGTTTGCCCCTTTTCTGTGTTTCATTTTGTTAAAGTCAAATTAAATACAAAACAAAAATAAACCAAACTAAAACCCAAACAAACAAGAAAAACCCCACAGGAACAATGTATGTTTGTACGAAACTAAAATCTGTCATMAGATAAAAATCAATATGATCCACATGAATCAAGTTTGTCAGGCACTATCAGGAGGAGAGAAAGTTTACAGCTTCCCTACTTTCCGCCCTAAAGAACAAAACACACAGCCCTTCTTCYCTGAGATTATTGAGTTACTGCCCAGTGCACCTCATTCCTTCAGGAATCAGGATGCTGATAAGACTGGCAATTCATCTGATCCCACACTGCAAATCTTGTATTGCCAGCCCTGAAAGCATGGAAATGTCAATACTGAGAAAAACCAAAACCCTGCACAGGGAGGGAGTTTAGAAGTGGAAAAGCATCTGCAAGCCATGCACTGGAAAAATCCTCCCCTAAGGAAGAAAGTTAAACRGCAGCATGTGAAGGATGCAGGAAAGGGCAGGAGTTTGGACACCGGCTGAACATGAGAGTCCTTTAGCAACCTTGGCCCCAGACATTTAGAGGCACACTGATGATCTGATTGTGCCATATTTCAGTCTCCCTTCTCTGGGTAGCACCGTCAGTGGACATCTGCTAATGCAAGATTAACTCTCAGGTCACACTGGGCCCCCTCCGTGTCATGTGAGCTAACTTGCAGGTGAGCACCGTAAAATTAAATGGCCAAATCAGTCAAGTTTGGTAAAAGGCTGTTCTCAGCAGATACTGGTTGGAGTGACTTGCTGTGTCTGATCAGGCTTGGGAGAATAGAGTTTGAACCAAATGAATTAGGCAGAAAGTTATTGATCAGTTTCTTTCACGTTACCTTAATTTGATGTTTGTCTAACGAAGGGTTAKTTGTAATAGACTAATAGGAAGACAGGATTGTGACATAAAAATTTCCAGCTGAAATAAAGCAAGGSAATTACAGGTTGTCCACTGGGTTGATGTAATAATCTTTCATTTCAGAACAGCTGAGTTCTGCACCCCAAGTGTAGCCCTCTAGCAGATGCCTCTGGCAGYAACATGAGCCCTGTTTCCATCTGTCTAGAGTGGAAATGCTGGCAAAACATAGGTTTTGGGTGGAAAAGAAATATATTTTTGTGAAAGAGATATTTATTTCCTGAATTAGGGGAAACTAGGAATTGATTTATTCTTTCAGGTTACAGCAAATGAACCCAGAARTCCTTTCAATTCTCCCCATMGATAYAGGAATTTATTTAGAAGAAAAGAAACCAAAGAAATAAACAAGGTGATACATATGTAYTTACATAGTAGTGAATCCAGATATWTTGTGGTGCTTYCAACATTTGAAAAAATAACTATATGAACTCTTAAGGTTATGAATTTTTAGATCTCACTTAAATTGCTCATGATATTACAACTTTTTTTGGTCATATTGATTCACAAACAAAAAAAGCATCAGTTAACGTGTATTTTAAAAAATTAAGAAGTATCACCCTAAAAACAGTTTCTGGTCATCCATCATCACATTTGTCTGTAASGCAGAGATTATAGCATCTATCTGGGATATACAAAATCTCAGCTCACATCCCTCCTCTAGGAGATGTGAAATTCTGTGCCTTATATTTCTGGGAAATATTTAAGAAGTTRCAGATCTGATTTCTCTGCCAAAGGCTATTTTCTTCTTACTTTCTCCCACTGAAATCAAAGACAGTCTGGGTTTGATATCTGACTCTACCAGATGGGGKGCAAAATACAGCAGCAGAAACACACAACTTCTGCTTTTATTCAGGATGTCCCAATGCAACAGAACTCTCTAGCTTTGTCCTATAGAAATTTTTGTCTTAAAGCTAAAAAAGTCCCAGAGATTTCTGAATACACAAAAATTTAATAATTTATCCTTTCAATTTGGACATATTATTTTCCCCCAAACCTTAAAAAATTCCCTTCATTCCACAAATCAATAACCTCCCCCTGCTGAACAAACCTCTAAAATTTCCCATCTACCAAAGCATGGGGTACATGCTCAGCTTTATGCTGGAGGAAAAATTATTTATACTGAAGTTAATTCCCTACTTTTGACTTCATAGAGTTAAATCTGTGACTAATTTCTTTGAGTGAAGCTGAGCTTTGAGCATGAGGCTGGCCCCATTACAGTGGTTTAGCTGATGTTCTAAAAGCTTAGCATGGTCAGGAGTGCTTGACTACACTGGAGCCACTGGAAAATGGAAGGAACAAAAGATAGGCAAATCCTGAGCAAATCTWAAAAAAAAATATACCAAAATGTGCATACTGAACACAGTACAGCAATCTCACARCTGCATTGTGTAATAGACACCTCACAATAAATAGAGAATCAAGCACYGATGAGTGAATGTGAAGGAACTATAAAAACAGTCAGCTGTAAGTACAGCCTATGGTTTGCAACCCRATCTTCCTTCTGTGCTCCACGCTGGTGAGGCCACAGCTCCTGTGCTGTGCCCAGTTCTGGGCCCCTCAGTTCTGGAAGAATATTGAGGTGCTGGAGCGTGTCCAGAGAGGGGACCAGAGCTGGTGAAGGGTCTGGAGCACAGGTTTTATGAGAAGCAGCTGAGGGAGCAGGGGGTGTTTAGCCTGGACAAAAGGAGACTCAGGGGGGACCTTACCACTCTCTACAAYTCCCTGAAAGGAGGCAGCAGTCCTTTGAGGGTCAGTATCTTTTCCCAAGTAACAAGTGATGGAACCAGGAGWAATGGCCTCAAGTTGTGCCAGGGGAGGTTTAGATTTGATATTACAAAAAATATCTTCACCTTAAGAGTTGTCAAGCAGTGGAAGAGGCTGCCCAGGGAAGTGCTGAAGTCACCATCCCTGGAGATAAAATTAAGAAATGTGTAGAGAGGGCACTTAGAGGCATGGTTCAGTGGTAGATGTGGCAGTGCTGGGTGAATGGCTGGAYCTGATGATTTTAAAGGTCTTGTCCAGCCAAAATGATGGTTCTATGATTCTAAGAGGCCCTGACACACATTTAATGTTTACTTATCCAAGCTGCAAATCACTGTTAATTTATGCTGGGCCTAGCTCTACACAATGAGGTTACTGAGGCAGTAACAATTTTTAATTGCATGGGGCTAAGTTAGGCATGTAGTGTGTTTTGGTATCAAACCAGTATTTCATTATGTTCCCATCAGTTCCCATGCTGGTTAGATGCTTAATACTGAACAGAGAAGGGTGAGGCGATCATGAAAAAAGAAGAGTATGGATCTGGGACCAGATAGGGACCCAGGGCAGGAAACAGGTAACAGGGATGGTGAAGGAAGGTGATGCCTCACTGACAAGATCCCAGTCTTGCACAGGAAGGCCAGTTTCTAACTTTCGTTGAACTAGGTGTTACAGGTGTAGCTGTAATGCTTGGGAAATGGCACAAAACAGATGGGAGAGTGATACTTTTGAAGGTTATCTTTTGGATTCGGGGTTTTATTTTCCAAAGTGACTTGCACCACTGCCCTGGGTTTACTGTGGACTTTCATAAAACTGCTAACGTGCTTCTTTAAGYGGATATTCATGCAAATATGTGCATTAAATGGTCTGTCTTATTTGCTACCCAGAGAGCTTTCAGACTTGGTCCTGACCCCAGGCAGTTCCAGGGGAGTGAGGGATCTTCCTGTATTAATTCCAGTGGGCTGCATTTCACTGTGCTGCCTCTATGAAGGATTTCCAGTGGAATTAGAAGGGCAAATGTCAGCCTTTAACCACTGTCTGCATGAGGTTACTGGACATGATTCCTCCCAGTTGCTGGGAGGAATGGACTGGCCATGGGGRTACTTTGAAGCCCTTCCATTGCTCTGACTCCACACGCTTGCAGCAGCTTTCTTTCACGAGTTCACCCTCAGCTTGCTTCCTCCCCCTCCCTCCTACTTGCCAAAAATGTGCCAGTTAGAGAACAAAGGAATGATCAGAGGGGCGTTTTGGCTGGAGAGCTGCAGAGCCCAGCAATTACCGTGCGCTCTCTCACTGGCTGTGCTCCCTGTCATGTTCCATTGCACATTTGCATAGCTCTGGGTATCTGCTCTTTCATCACTGCTGTACACAAGCTGTAATCAGTTCATTTTGTGGCTGTCTTCAGCTAAATTCTTTGTTGATTTTAACATGACAGAAGTTGAAAAGATTACATATTATAAATAGATGATTAATATATCAGCACAGCTTGTTGCTCTCTGTCTCTCCATCTCTTTAGGAGAATCGGTTTTAATGTTTCCTCTGTCTTTCTGTCCTCCATGTAGACTGCCTGAGAATTAGAATGAAGCTTGACAGCTTGATTAAAATTTCACCTGCTATATTTCTCTTTCCATAGTGGATTCCTCTGTTTTGAATAAATGGGTCATGTGTGAAAAAATGAAATCACAGTTAATTTCCAAGTAGGGTAATTTTTTCCTAATTATACTTTTTTTTTTTTTTTTTTTTTTTTTTAGTTTTGGTCATAGCTTGAGGATATGTTTATATTCTAGGATTTTCATTAAACTCTACATGAGCATTTCATAACATTGGTGAAATTATCTTCTGAATATCATTTGGGGAAGAGATGTACCATTTTCAATTTTTGGAAATGGTGAGCTGAGACACTAGGTTGATTCACTTGCAGATGAGTTTAGAATTAAGCTCCTGCTCCCTGAGATCCCAGTCATCTCCTGAACATCCTTCTACTCCCAGCCACAATATTCACAGCTAGCACAACAGAGAGCATCAGCTTTGCTTCAGCTTGGAAAGTCTCCATAATTGTTCCATAGATAAAGTAAATTTAACCTCTTAAGTCTGCTTTTCCTAGCTACCATCTATAAATCTTGTAGATGTATTTGAGGGATCCTGAGGTCTTGTGGACACTGTATGGAAAACTACTGCAGCACAAGCCACTTTCTGGGGTTCACAAAGACTTTTTTGCAGCCTTAAATAGGGAGAAGACATAAGGCATAAATCTGAGGAGGGGAGTAGAAAATCGACAGAGCTATCTCTACATCCTTTTTGTAACTCAAAAGTCAGGTCACTTAGTAAATTCTGTACTTGTGAATGTAAAATTTTGTTTCTTTTTCATACACTGGTTCGGGAACACTTATTTGTGTGTGGCAGGAGTAACTCCAGGGTGTTTGAGAGAACCGAGGGAGAGCAGAGGGATCTTAAGCTCCTGGGGCATTGAGGATATAGGCTGGGGTACATTTATCAGGACCTATGAATCCAAGCCACATACTATAATCTTTCTGTGACCAAGATCTATAAAAAAATACTTAAAGACTGAAAAATCCAAAGTTGATCAGTGGTTGGACACTGACAGTACAATCTATGGGGAATGGGGAGCCATCACTGCATTTCCCTGACCATGAAGATGTTTGGAGAAAGGGTTCCAGCACCATTTGTGATGCTATCCTTCTCCTTATCCATGCCTGCTGGGCATCCTTATCCATTCCTGCTAGGGCATCCTTGTCCATCTCTGCAAGGTACCTCCTGAATCCTTGCAGGGTTCAGGAGGTACCTTGCAGAGACCCAAAAGGCCATGCCTGATTTTATCCTTAGCCAGCTTTTCCTTGTAGTGGAATCTCATTGAATTCMGCTGAGACAGAAGTGAAATAGAAGGTTTCCCCTCAGTTTATATTTCCTTGCAGAGCACAGCACATCAATTCCCAAAGGTACAACAAAAATGCATGACAAGGACCTCAGCTGAGGAGCTCCATACAGAATAACAGAAAAGGGATTTCAATATGGGCAGTATTTAGTACCCAAGAAAAGTTAGCAGAGAAGCTGTCATGTATTTTCCTTCACACACAAGGGGATCCCCRAGCCAAAGCCTTCACCATCTTGAGCAGTTTACAGAGATAAATGTCATTTGAATCTTCAGGATTTAGTTTCAACTGACTAATTTTCTCCTTCTGGGAGTCAAATTCTGTCCAGAATTACAACCTGGCTAAATCTCCTTTCAGTGATGCAGTAGCTAAATAACAGAGAGGATGCCTGACCTAACAGGCTGTRCCCACAGGGGATTTTGGATACAGTGTCAGTAGTCTTAACACACAACCTGACTTCAATATTGCTAAAAATCCATACATAACTTCACATTTATAACACTTGAACTGAGTGCAAATGTATTTTAACTTTGCTGCTAGGTCTCTTATATACTGTAAAGTGATATAAAATGTCCAGTGTAAATTGTGATTTCTCTTGATAGATTTWAATTGTATTTTGTGGCAGTTTTTCAAGGATTCTTCTTTAAGAATAATTTTTTTAGAATGCAAATGCACAACTTAGCTGTATAAAAGCACACTGTACAAATTCCTGGTTTAAGGAAAGAATCCCTAAATGCTACTGCATAATATCACTTAGGACACACTTTGGAAACTTCCTTTTCTCCTTAATGAAAGAAGCATTTCAAAAAGAATCTCCTGAAAGGAGCCTGCATTTGTTGCTAATGCTTTTGGCCTCTGTTAATAATTCTGCAAATCTCTGATGCACTGTAGTGCAACAAATAGACAACCTTCTCTGTTTTGCATTTTGGTTCTTTTGTCTTTAATGTAAGACAAAATAGCCAGCTTAATAGGAGGAAAATTTCTAAAGGTTCCTGGAAAAACAGAGAAAAAGGCAWTAAATAATTTTCAGTAGTCATAGTAAAATATGATCAGGAAAGGCTTTTGATAGTTCTCAAGCAC